>CM060953.1:202887991-203400741 GCA_030765055.1 Mantis religiosa
AATAATAATAATAATAATAATAATAATAATAATAATAATAATAAAATTTTTATATTTTAATCTAAGAAGATAAATAGGTATTTGATCAGTGGATTGACAATGTATATACATATTGGAAGTCGGTTTCTTGCCAGTAGTGTACATATAGTTGTCGCAGCAAGCAATCCCCTTATTTCCAATGTTCAAGTTCAAAGGTAAGCGTTTATCCATCACAGATTTAGTTATTCACAGATTTGCTATTCAGTTTACTTTCCATAGTTTCATTCAACCATGCCTAAAATCAATCCATCTAAATCATGTTATTTGTAACTTAATTTGGAGATGATGTTTTCTGCATGGACGGAGAAGTGTTATTTCGTAAGATGTCGAAACAATGATATCAACCGAAGGAAATTACTGTGCGGCAACACGTGGATCGCGATAAGCACCTACGGGCAGTGCTTTAGTAGAAGTCCATGCAAATTTTACTACTATGAAGTGTATCAACGAAAGAGAATAAATGGTCAGAGTTTTACAGAGGATTTTGTGAGGCTTTAGTTTCAGTATACATCCTATTTTGGACATTTTACAAACTGTTTAAGACATTTCTAGAACATTTCGGATGTTCCATCGCAGACAAATCAACTCTTCGGGAGAACAATCTGTCACAGTGTTACAACAGTGTTAGCAAGATACGGGGAAAAGAACATGGAAATACATTTTAGCATCCATAGACGAGCAGAGTGATGTAGAAGCTCTATGCACCCTGGACTCATTTAAGTATCTTTTCTTCATCGTCCGATATGTCTTAACGTTGGACGTAAATAAACAAAATGACATTTGTATAATTAAAAACGTAAATTGTTTAGCTAATTTATGTCAAACGTTTTCAACAATTTCCCAATTATTTGTTCGTTATTATTTTCTTGTAATGCTTTCTTGTCGTCAGTTGAATGTTAGTTCCTTTTTTTCTCACTTGTTTTGGATGTTTGTTCGTTTCTCCATTTTGGCTGGTTTCCTTTCTTTTCTTGTTTATATGTTAGTTTAGTGCTTATTTTCTAGTTCCCTTTTCCACTTCTTACGTACATTTCGTTAGAATGTTATAAAGAACAAAGCTGTATGTTATGAATTAATGTAATATGTATCACGTTATAATCCCAGTGCCATCATATCGATTTTCTGATTAAATCACTTTTTATGAATCTGCCCGTCATTAAGATGCGCTCATGTCAACAGCTCTAGTTGGCTGTGATGGATAACGTTCAATTGTTCCCATCATGCAGCGTCCAATAAACATCTGACAAGCTGCTAAACACTCCCTCTGCGAACTTCGGTACAAAAACTCTGCGGAAGTTGCAAAACAAATTCATTGTATAGATTTTAATATAAGCTTTAGAAAGGTTTCTGTAGCAAATTTATTAACACATTACAGGCTCTAATGTGTTACACTCACACGCGTTCTTCTACTCAGTTTCATTTAGCTTTATATAATTTCTTCAAACATTCTTATGGAATATATACAAATATAACAATTTGTAGCTTAAAACTTCACTTATCTTATAAGAAATGATGATAATTGTTATAAATTCTCCAGGATCGCGATTTCAAGTATACTTATACACATCTTCAGCTGAAAAACAAAACTGTCGCTATCGTTACGAACGCTAGATGTTCATATGTTCTTGTTAGTATTACCAAAACCTGAAAATAAAACAAATTTAAAAACAGAATCGACTGCCGGTTTTCAAAATTCATAACCCGATGTTTGTTTTTTTAAATAGTTATCTTTTCCCAAACCATTAAATCTATCGGACCGTTTATTTTTTTAATAATTTAATTTTTGGATTTATTTCATGGTTAAATGACCAAAAATGATCTGGTACGGCCAATTTATCAGTTTGTTTATACTTAATGTTACGAAAATGTTATTTCGTTCTGGTTTCTAAATTACGTTTTGTCTTTCCAATATAAACCTGATCACAATCTAAACAATTAAACTGATAAATACAAGATTTTTTTAATATTAGGAATTTTATCTTTTGTAGAGAAATGCAATGCATTTTTAATACAATATTTATTTTGAGGAGCTAAAGCTATACAAAACTCTTTAAAAACTTTTGAAAATGTTTATTAACCCAAGGATGGCAAGTAAATTTTTTAAAATTATAATCGTCTTTTATTTTTTTAGTGTAGAAATATCATTAAAAAAGCTATTGGAAAGACAAGACGTAATTTGGAAACCAGAACAAAAGAACATTTTCGTAAGATTAAGTATAAACAAAATGATACATCGGCCGTAGCGGATCATTTTTGGTCATTTAACCATGAAATAAATCCTGAAGTTAAATTATTAAAACAATTAAATGGTCCCATAGATTTAATGGTTTGGGAAAATATATTTATTTTAAAAACAAATATCGCTTAATGAATTTTGAAATACCGACAGCTGATTCCGTTTTTAAGTTTGTTTCATTTTCAGATTTTGGTAATACGGAAAAACATGTATTCTTGACGACGAAGTGTGTTGGCTGACGATGCGAGCAAATGTTCGTCAAATGGATCTCCATTAGAAAGAAGAATTAACACCAATTTTCTTAAGATAAGTGAAGCCTTTGTATCAAATATTTATATTTGTGTAATATTTATTGCTTAGCTGTAGCTAGCTTCATTTTCTACGTAATTCTTACTGAAGTTTATTTTTCTATCTGTAATCGAGACAGAGCACTGCAGAACTGCTTTCATTTTGTTGTAAATACGAGCGAATATAGGGAATCCAATTACATTCTGGCCTCGGGACTGCGTACTCTTTTTATGATATTGCGACAAACAACTAAATGGCGAAAACTTTCAAAATTTAAGGTTATAGAAGAAATCAAACAAATAACAATAAATATGTCGGACACGGCTAATGTCAAACGCAAATTATTTGAAGTGAATGTGTTTAAAGAACTGTTTGCAGTACTTTTTATTACCTAAACTCACATTTACAAGTTTTACAAAATTATGCAAAATCAATTTGAAAAGTCAAGACTACATAATTATTGGCAGAAGTTCTAGATATGTTTACATTTTATTTGTCTAATAACTATCCCAAGTATATGGTATTTTAATTAGTCATTAAATCCTATATAAAAGTAACAACCAACTCTTGACACTTTACCTGATCAGATGGTACATAAAAGGCAACTACGGAACTAAGACAATCTTGTGACATGCACTGCTTTTTCTTTATCAAAGAATATGCATAATTAAGTGGTTTAATCGCTGTGAATAAACTAAATGAGCGTTATTTCACAATCGCCTCAAAGCTAACACGTTTGAACTCATTTTATAAAATTTGAGTTGTGTCTTGTGTTTCTGGAGCGATATTGTTATTCATTTGTTTCTATCCGACATCCTGTGAACTTTAATACGATCTTCATTTGTTGTGCAGTAATATTTTGTCTATCTCTTACAGTTTACCAGTTTGGAATGAAGAGGACATTCAGAGAAAATTCAAAATACACATTTTATTTGACATTATTTTATTTTAAACATATATAATAATCAAAATTGCTAGAAACATTTCACAAACAATCGGAAATATCCAAAACGTTTCCATTGTAAAGCCTATTTTGGGATGAGGCAATTTTCTCGAAAGTCTTGTGTCGTACCCTTGAGAGATAGTACATTTAAATAACAAGTTTTGTATTTACTGGAATCTCCTTTTTGGAGTTATTCTATTCACAGGCAATATACATGCATGGAGCTTTTTCTAGAATTTCCTTTGGATTTTGTAATTCTCAAAACATGCATTTGTGATACCGAATTTATGGATGGAATCAGTGGCAAAGCTTGCAATGAAGGCTGGAACTGCCGCTTCCCCAAGGATTTCAGGAAAAAGAAGAAAAATAGGAAAATTCGTGCCAAATAATATTTTATTTGCTTTGATATATTTTCAAAATTTATTCCCGAACATCCGTAGTGCTGCGGACAATCTGACAGCTGCTTAGATTCGAGTGACCTGTTCCCCGAGCTCATTCAATACTGTATTTACGCATTCGTAACCTTGAATACCATACTTCGTATGTTTCCGGAAGCAATCGCGACACTTCGATAGTTAGAAAGTACTGACAATTTATCACGTGAAGTCTCTGTAGCGAGTGAATAAAAGTTTATTATTTCTGTTTTGTTTTATGTGTCGCTTTTAAATACAACTGAAAGTATATTTCAATAATATTAGCATTAGTATTTTACATAGATTGGTATTGTCGCGAGCCCATTGTTGATCGAGGCGGCGCAGTGTGTAGATGAAAGCTCGCCGAAACGGCGGGGGGAAGAGACGGATTTCTCGAGAGTTCTAGTTCTTTGTTCTAGCCGCGTCTCGATTGTTTGAGAACTTTCTGGAATGTGAGTATTGTATAAAA
The DNA here is from genome assembly GCA_030765055.1 of Mantis religiosa. Classification (NCBI taxonomy): domain Eukaryota; kingdom Metazoa; phylum Arthropoda; class Insecta; order Mantodea; family Mantidae; genus Mantis; species Mantis religiosa. The sequence continues at coordinate 202,892,377 of CM060953.1, forward strand.
AGGCAACCAGCCCGCCACAGGAGTTAGTTAATTGAACTTGCGTGCGTGAACAGCTGTTTGTTTGTGGTCGATGACCTTGCAACTTGTATTGTGTATGTGACGTAATTCTGGACTGCTGTGTACGAAGTGTGTTTCTACGAAAATAAAGTGCAATTTTTTTGGTGTTTGTAATCTGGACTTTTGATTTCACGAAACCACAAAGTCACAGTATTTAGTGGTGAAAAATAGGAAATTCTTGTGAAGCTTTAAGTTATTAGCAAAAGTGTGTGAATTGCAAAATTTCTCCGTTTTAGACTAACAATTCCCTGGTGTGGGTCAGGGAACCTCTGAGTGGAGAGGAGAAGCTTGTAGTGTGAGTAGTCTTGTAATGCAAGAAGGACCTACGTGTGACTGTACAATAGAAAGAGTACTAAAGAGTAGCCTTAGTTCTTTGAGTCATTATTCTCTCTTAATTTAATGAAAATTATTATTTGGAGCTTCCCTCGTTTTGAAAGTCACGCCTCGCTACTGGACCTACGTGTGACTGTACAATAGAAAGAGTACTGAAGAGTAGCCTTAGTTCGTTGAGTCATTATTCTCCCTTATTTTAATGAAAATTATTATTTGGAGCTTCCCTCGCTTTGAAAGTCACGCCTTGCTACTGGACCTACGTGTGACTGTACAATAGAAAGAGTACTAAAGAGTAGCCTTAGTTCTTTGAATCATTATTCTCTCTTATTTTAATGAAAGTTATTATTTGGAGCTTCCCTCGCTTTGAAAGTCACACCTCGCTACTGGACCTACGTGTGACTGTACAATAGAAAGAGTACTAAAGAGTAGCCTTAGTTCTTTGAGTCATTATTCTCTCTTATTTTAATGAAAGTTATTATTTGGAGCTTCCCTCGCTTTGAAAGTCACACCTCGCTACTGGAGCTTCGTGTGACTGTACAATAGAAAGAGTACTGAAGAGTAGCCTTAGTTCTTTGAGTCATTATTCTGTCTTATTTTAATGAAAATCATTATTTGGAGCTTCCCTCGCTTTGAAAGTCACGCCTCGCTACTGGTTCTATTAGAGTATGTCAGTTATCTCGTTCTCCACTACCTCGTGTTTACAGCGGTATTGTTTTAGTTTAACTTTGTGTCGTACCTCTCATGTAGATGTAGGCGGTGCCTCTCATGTTGCGCCGGGTAAGTACCACCAGATTGAGGACATTGCCGATGATACCCAGGCAGCAGATGACGGGGAGGGCTACGCCATAGGAATATCGGCGAAGTGCTGCATCCCTAGCGTCTTCAGGCTCCTGCTGCAGCCAAAAGCTAGAGTTGGAGCACGGTACAGACATCGCGTGGTAAACCTGACTATTCTCTTCTTGACAGACTCATACCTGCGGCAAAATAAAACATTTATCTATTACTTCCTGCTGATTGACAAATAATTACATCGCGCACTTTATGTTGAGCCTTTTGCTTTAGTAAATTAGAAACTGTCATTGTTGCCCATACTCCAGTGTTACGATGCAGATATAATCCCACAATTCTGTTTTACTGCAGCCGTTAGTTAACCTGGGGAAAACAAAGCGGAAACTATAATGCGCGAGAAATTCTACTGTCGTGTTCGATATCAATGCCATCTGAAACTTCAAGATAAAGTGTGCGTATAGTACTAGGACAGCCTGAAAATACGGGGAACACTGAATCGATAGATATTTAATAGTTATTTATGGGAGTTGCGAGATAAGTCGATGTTTATTAGTGAGTGAAAAAGTGTAACGCCCGAGAGCAAGATAAACATCAAACCTAGCCCCATACCTACGTAATTTTATCCGTTACCTAAGAAAAATTGACAAATTGTAATTCATAGGTCAAGTCGATATAAATCCAACATATATGTTTGTTTCCTTTAGTTAATTGATGGAAATTAATAAATTCTTTACAGTAGCCTAAGGTTTTTGATAGAGTCAACATGACTCTCTGGAAGATGGGGAATTATCTTGGACGGAGAAAAATCCCCACCCCCACCGCCGGGAATCGAACCCGGGACCCCTAGCACGGTAGGCAGGTGCTCTACCGACTGAGCTACGGGGCCAGCCGTTTGTTTCTTGTTTTTCAGACAACTAAAGAAAAACTGAACATCGGACTAGCCATCTACGAGATAATCGACAGTCAAAGAGATTATAATATAATATCTTTGCCACTATATTAGAGTAGGCGTTATATTTTTGTCTCGCAACTTTTAACTTTATTCTTCTTTTTGACCTGCTACATTGTCTCTGGAAGGAAAGGTTTTACTGTTCGCAGAGATAATTCATATCTGAAAGTCCTACCTTTTAGTAACAAAAGTATCGTGTAATTTAGCGTTTTTTTTTTATTATGGTGGTGGATAAAAGTTGTACATATATTTGTTGGTTTTGAAGAGCTATATTCTTTGCTTGACATCGCGGTAAACAAATGAATAGCTTCCAAGAAAACAACAAGTAAATATTAAGAAAAGGCAGACCAATAATAACACAGAAATGTATCTGAGATAAACAGTGTGTTTTAAAGAAATTGCATTTTTTGAGCAGTCTGTCTCTTGTTATATACCAGGCATACAAAATTATAGAAACTTACTCCTCAATGAAGAGATCTTCATAGTCCATTCTCAGAAGATTTAATACACATTTATCATATAAATACGTTAACTCCTTGGTGCTTTAATCGAAGTCAATAAAATAGTTTTTGAGATAATAAAAAGTCCCAAAGGTATAGGATAGAGTAGAATGATTTTTTTTTTTTTTTTAAATCTTTATGTCCCATCTATAAAATATATTGAAATGAAATACCAGGTTTTGTAATTATATAAGTTTTATGTTTGACTTAAGCTATTTACACACAATTGAAGACCTTTTAAAATTTCTTTTTCGATTTAGGGATCCTTAAAACTTCATTTCTAAATTTTTGGAGTACAGTGTAAAACTTTTGTACGCACTAGGCTGCTTGTGGTAAAGAAAGTTGAACAAAAATACAGAACTGTTTACCACAGTCATCATATGAGTATGTGAGGACATCAACACGCCACGGATCGGATAGCCACGTGTTGCACTTACGTGTAACAAGAATACATAAAGTAATTATGTTAGGGCTTTGAAATGTCATGATCTTTGCATGACCACAATAAAAAAAATAAAAATAAAAAAGAACCAAATAGCGGCCTACAATTTGAGAAGAGCTTACGCAACTGAACATTCAAACTAATGACAAAAAATATTTCCGAAACGGTTACTCTCACAAAAGTTTACTTGAAATAAATGTGTGTAGTTTTTTTGTGTGCAGGAACGCTTTATTTATGTCTTACGGTTTATGAATTATAAACAATTATTTCATAATGAACGACTTCAGAGGCTATTAATGGATACGTACATTTTATTTGTCATGCATATATATTTTAATAAATATTGTTATGGGCATTTTCGAGAAAATAAAAAGTAATGAAACACCTTCCACGTAAAGAACAGTTTTGAGTGGGAGAATTTCTTGAAAACCTTCGTGTTGCCTTGCTCCTTCCGTTTTTGGGTTGATGGACACAAACAAATACACATTTTGGTTTCAGGAGGCCCTACATCTATCTAAAGTAATGACATACCTGTAAATGCCCCTGTCACGTGACAACACTGACTTACTGCGATGGATGACGACGTCGACTAACCATCCACCCCTTGTTTCAACCCTGTTTATATGCGACATGGCGCACGTCCTCCGCGCTGCGCCGGGCACACTAACCTACTTCCGTCTACCAAAACCCGCCGTTTGCGGGCACAAAACTCTACGAAGGTAAACAAAACCACTGCAGCTCGTAGTTGTCTGCACTTCGTTTCCTGAAATGTCCAGACGTACAAATTTTTAGGTTAGTAGATCGCATTTGTATACCATTTTATTTTATTTTATTTAGTTCTTGGTTCCTCAAAATCGATGGAAATATTACTTAAAATGTAAAAGTTTGTTTATATACAGTGAGTAAAATAATATAAGGAATTAATTGTTCTTTCACACTGGCCGTGTGTGGGCTAAAGTGTGCAAAGGTAGAGTCAGACTGAAAACTGCAATGCCAAGGCCGGGATTTGAAGCTCAATGGTTAGAGCGGCTGGGCGGACACTAGAAGATCCGTGGTTCAAATCTCGGCTATGGTATTGAATTTTCCAGTCTGGCTCTACCCTTTCATAGTGCGTCCTACACACGGCCAGTGTAAAAGAACAATTAATTTCCATTAATTGACCTAATAGTGGACCGAACTATAAAGCCCGGGCCTTAAAGTACTTACAGCATAGTAAGTCGTCATTAAAGTAGTTGTCTCATGTGTTTATGAGAACTCCTAGTGGTTTACTATAAAGCCCGATCCTTAAAGTACTTACAGCATAGTAAGTCGTCATTAAGGTAGTTGTCTCATGTGTTTATGAGAACTCCTAGTGGTTTACTATAAAGCCCGAGCCTTAAAGTACTTACAGCAGAGTAAGTCGTCATTAAGGTAGTTGTCTCATGTGTTTATGATAACTCCTAGTGGTTTACTATAAAGCCCGGGCCTTAAAGTACTTACAGCATAGTAAGTCGTCATTAAGGTAGTTGTCTCATGTGTTTATGAGAACTCCTAGTGGTTTACTATAAAGTCCGGGCCTTAAAGTACTTACAGCATAGTAAGTCGCCATTAAGGTAGTTGTCTCATGTGTTTATGAGAACTCCTAGTGGTTTACTATAAAGCCCGGGCCTTAAAGTACTTACAGCATAGTAAGTCGCCATTAAGGTAGTTGTCTCATGTGTTTATGAGAACTCCTAGTGGTTTACTATAAAGTCCGGGCCTTAAAGTACTTACAGCATAGTAAGTCGCCATTAAGGTAGTTGTCTCATGTGTTTATGAGAACTCCTAGTGGTTTACTATAAAGTCCGGGCCTTAAAGTACTTACAGCATAGTAAGTCGCCATTAAGGTAGTTGTCTCATGTGTTTATGAGAACTCCTAGTGGTTTACTATAAAGCCCGGGCCTTAAAGTACTTACAGCATAGTAAGTCGTCATTAAGGTGGTTGTCTCATGTGTTTATGAGAACTCCTAGTGGTTTACTATAAAGTCCGGGCCTTAAAGTACTTACAGCATAGTAAGTCGTCATTAAGGTAGTTGTCTCGTGTGTTTATGAGAACTCCTAGTGGTTAACTATAAAGCCCGGGCCTTAAAGTACTTACAGCATAGTAAGTCGCCATTAAGGTAGTTGTCTCATGTGTTTATGAGAACTCCTAGTGGTTTACTATAAAGCCCGGGCCTTAAAGTACTTACAGCATAGTAAGTCGCCATTAAGGTAGTTGTCTCATATGTTTATGAGAACTCCTAGTGGTTTACTATAAAGCCCGGGCCTTAAAGTACTTACAGCATAGTAAGTCGCCATTAAGGTAGTTGTCTCATGTGTTTATGAGAACTTCTAGTGGTTTACTATAAAGCCCGGGCCTTAAAGTACTTACAGCATAGTAAGTCGTCATTAAGGTAGTTGTCTCGTGTGTTTATGAGAACTCCCAGTGGTTTACTATAAAGCCCGGGTCTTAAAGTACTTACAGCATAGTAAGTCGTCATTAAGGTAGTTGTCTCGTGTGTTTATGAGAACTCCTAGTGGTTTACTATAAAGCCCGGCCCTTAAAGTACTTACAACATAGTAAGTCGTCATTAAGGTAGTTGTCTCGTGTGTTTATGAGAACTCCCAGTGGTTTACTATAAAGCCCGGGTCTTAAAGTACTTACAGCATAGTAAGTCGTCATTAAGGTAGTTGTCTCGTGTGTTTATGAGAACTCCTAGTGGTTTACTATAAAGCCCGGGTCTTAAAGTACTTACAGCATAGTAAGTCGTCATTAAGGTAGTTGTCTCGTGTGTTTATGAGAACTCCTAATGGTTTACTATAAAGCCCGGGTCTTAAAGTACTTACAGCATAGTAAGTCGTCATTAAGGTAGTTGTCTCGTGTGTTTATGAGAACTCCTAATGGTTTACTATAAAGCCCGGGTCTTAAAGTACTTACAGCATAGTAAGTCGTCATTAAGGTAGTTGTCTCGTGTGTTTATGAGAACTCCTAGTGGTTTACTATAAAGCCCGGGCCTTAAAGTACTTACAGCATAGTAAGTCGCCATTAAGGTAGTTGTCTCATGTGTTTATGAGAACTCCTAGTGGTTTACTATAAAGCCCGGGCCTTAAAGTACTTACAGCATAGTAAGTCGTCATTAAGGTAGTTGTCTCATGTGTTTATGAGAACTCCTAGTGGTTTACTATAAAGCCCGGGCCTTAAAGTACTTACAGCATAGTAAGTCGTCATTAAGGTAGTTGTCTGATGTGTTTATGAGAACTCCTAGTGGTTTACTATAAAGCCCGGGCCTTAAAGTACTTACAGCATAGTAAGTCGTCATTAAGGTAGTTGTCTCATGTGTTTATGAGAACTCCTAGTGGTTTACTATAAAGCCCGGGCCTTAAAGTACTTACAGCATAGTAAGTCGTCATTAAGGTAGTTGTCTCATGTGTTTATGAGAACTCCTAGTGGTTTACTATAAAGCCCGGGCCTTAAAGTACTTACAGCATAGTAAGTCGTCATTAAGGTAGTTGTCTCATGTGTTTATGAGAACTCCTAGTGGTTTACTATAAAGCCCGGGCCTTAAAGTACTTACAGCATAGTAAGTCGTCATTAAGGTAGTTGTCTCATGTGTTTATGAGAACCCCTAGTGGTTTACTATAAAGCCCGGGCCTTAAAGTACTTACAGCATAGTAAGTCGCCATTAAGGTAGTTGTCTCATGTGTTTATGAGAACTCCTAGTGGTTTACTATAAAGTCCGGGCCTTAAAGTACTTACAGCATAGTAAGTCGTCATTAAGGTAGTTGTCTCATGTGTTTATGAGAACTCCTAGTGGTTTACTATAAAGCCCGGGCCTTAAAGTACTTACAGCATAGTAAGTCGTCATTAAGGTAGTTGTCTGATGTGCTTATGAGAACTCCTAGTGGTTTACTATAAAGCCCGGGTCTTAAAGTACTTACAGCATAGTAAGTCGTCATTAAGGTAGTTGTCTCATGTGTTTATGAGAACTCCCAGTGGTTTACTATAAAGCCCGGGTCTTAAAGTACTTACAGCATAGTAAGTCGTCATTAAGGTAGTTGTCTCGTGTGTTTATGAGAACTCCTAATGGTTTACTATAAAGCCCGGGTCTTAAAGTACTTACAGCATAGTAAGTCGTCATTAAGGTAGTTGACTCGTGTGTTTATGAGAACTCCTAGTGGTTTACTATAAAGCCCGGGCCTTAAAGTACTTACAGCATAGTAAGTCGCCATTAAGGTAGTTGTCTCATGTGTTTATGAGAACTCCTAGTGGTTTACTATAAAGCCCGGGCCTTAAAGTACTTACAGCATAGTAAGTCGTCATTAAGGTAGTTGTCTCATGTGTTTATGAGAACTCCTAGTGGTTTACTATAAAGCCCGGGCCTTAAAGTACTTACAGCATAGTAAGTCGTCATTAAGGTAGTTGTCTGATGTGTTTATGAGAACTCCTAGTGGTTTACTATAAAGCCCGGGCCTTAAAGTACTTACAGCATAGTAAGTCGTCATTAAGGTAGTTGTCTCATGTGTTTATGAGAACTCCTAGTGGTTTACTATAAAGCCCGGGCCTTAAAGTACTTACAGCATAGTAAGTCGTCATTAAGGTAGTTGTCTCATGTGTTTATGAGAACTCCTAGTGGTTTACTATAAAGCCCGGGCCTTAAAGTACTTACAGCATAGTAAGTCGTCGTTAAGGTAGTTGTCTGATGTGCTTATGAGAACTCCTAGTGGTTTACTATAAAGCCCGGGTCTTAAAGTACTTACAGCATAGTAAGTCGTCATTAAGGTAGTTGTCTCATGTGTTTATGAGAACTCCTAGTGGTTTACTATAAAGCCCGGGTCTTAAAGTACTTACAGCATAGTAAGTCGCCATTAAGGTAGTTGTCTCGTGTGTTTATGAGAACTCCTAGTGGTTTACTATAAAGCCGGGGCCTTAAAGTACTTACAGCATAGTAAGTCGTCATTAAGTTAGTTGTCTCATGTGTTTATGAGAACTCCTAGTGGTTTACTATAAAGCCCGGGCCTTAAAGTACTTACAGCATAGTAAGTCGTCATTAAGGTAGTTGTCTCATGTGTTTATGAGAACTCCTAGTGGTTTACTATAAAGCCCGGGCCTTAAAGTACTTACAGCATAGTAAGTCGTCATTAAGGTAGTTGTCTCATGTGTTTATGAGAACTCCTAGTGGTTTACTATAAAGCCCGGACCTTAAAGTACTTACAGCATAGTAGGTCGTCATTAAGGTAGTTGTCTCATGTGTTTATGAGAACTCCTAGTGGTTTACTATAAAGCCCGGACCTTAAAGTACTTACAGCATAGTAAGTCGTCATTAAGGTAGTTGTCTGATGTGCTTATGAGAACTCCTAGTGGTTTACTATAAAGCCCGGGCCTTAAAGTACTTACAGCATAGTAAGTCGTCATTAAGGTAGTTGTCTCATGTGTTTATGAGAACTCCTAGTGGTTTACTATAAAGCCCGGGTCTTAAAGTACTTACAGCATAGTAAGTCGCCATTAAGGTAGTTGTCTCGTGTGTTTATGAGAACTCCTAGTGGTTTACTATAAAGCCGGGGCCTTAAAGTACTTACAGCATAGTAAGTCGTCATTAAGGTAGTTGTCTCATGTGTTTATGAGAACTCCTAGTGGTTTACTATAAAGCCCGGGCCTTAAAGTACTTACAGCATAGTAAGTCGTCATTAAGGTAGTTGTCTCATGTGTTTATGAGAACTCCTAGTGGTTTACTATAAAGCCCGGGCCTTAAAGTACTTACAGCATAGTAAGTCGTCATTAAGGTAGTTGTCTCATGTGTTTATGAGAACTCCTAGTGGTTTACTATAAAGCCCGGGCCTTAAACTACTTACAGCATAGTAAGTCGTCATATAGGTAGTTGTCTCATGTGTTTATGAGAACTCCTAGTGGTTTACTATAAAGCCCGGACCTTAAAGTACTTACAGCATAGGAGGTCGTCATTAAGGTAGTTGTCTCATGTGTTTATGAGAACTCCTAGTGGTTTACTATAAAGCCCGGACCTTAAAGTACTTACAGCATAGTAAGTCGCCATTAAGGTAGTTGTCTCATGTGTTTATGAGAACTCCTAGTGGTTTACTATAAAGCCCGGACCTTAAAGTACTTACAGCATAGTAAGTCGTCATTAAGGTAGCTGTCTCATGTGTTTATGAGAACTCCTAGTGGTTTACTATAAAGCCCGGATCTTAAAGTACTTACAGCATAGTAAGTCGTCATTAAGGTAGTTGTCTCATGTGTTTATGAGAACTCCTAGTGGTTTACTATAAAGCCCGGGTCTTAAAGTACTTACAGCATAGTAAGTCGTCATTAAGGTAGTTGTCTCATGTGTTTATGAGAACTCCTAGTGGTTTACTATAAAGCCCGGGCCTTAAAGTACTTACAGCATAGTAAGTCGTCATTAAGGTAGTTGTCTCATGTGTTTATGAGAACTCCCAGTGGTTTACTATAAAGCCCGGGTCTTAAAGTACTTACAGCATAGTAAGTCGTCATTAAGGTAGTTGTCTCATGTGTTTATGAGAACTCCTAGTGGTTTACTATAAAGCCCGGGCCTTAAAGTACTTACAGCATAGTAAGTCGTCATTAAGGTAGTTGTCTCATGTGTTTATGAGAACTCCTAGTGGTTTACTATAAAGCCCGGGCCTTAAAGTACTTACAGCATAGTAAGTCGTCATTAAGGTAGTTTTCTCATGTGTTTATGAGAACTCCTAGTTGTTTACTATAAAGCCCGGGCCTTAAAGTACTTACAGCATAGTAAGTCGTCATTAAGGTAGTTGTCTCATGTGTTTATGAGAACTCCTAGTGGCTTACTATAAAGTCCGGGCCTTAAAGTACTTACAGCATAGTAAGTCACCATTAAGGTAGTTGTCTCATGTGTTTATGAGAACTCCTAGTGGTTTACTATAAAGCCCGTGCCTTAAAGTACTTACAGCATAGTAAGTCGTCATTAAGGTGGTTGTCTCATGTGTTTATGAGAACTCCTAGTGGTTTACTATAAAGTCCGGGCCTTAAAGTACTTACAGCATAGTAAGTCACCATTAAGGTAGTTGTCTCATGTGTTTATGAGAACTCCTAGTGGTTTAGTATAAAGCCCGGGTCTTAAAGTACTTACAGCATAGTAAGTCGTCATTAAGGTAGTTGTCTCATGTGTTTATGAGAACTCCTAGTGGTTTACTATAAAGTCCGGACCTTAAAGTACTTACAGCATAGTAAGTCGTCATTAAGGTAGTTGTCTCATGTGTTTATGAGAACTCCTAGTGGTTTACTATAAAGCCCGGACCTTAAAGTACTTACAGCAAAGTAAGTCGTCATTAAGGTAGTTGTCTCATGTGTTTATGAGAACTCCTAGTGGTTTACTATAAAGCCCGGGCCTTAGAGTACTTACAGCATAGTAAGTCGTCATTAAGGTAGTTGTCTCATGTGTTTATGAGAACTCCTAGTGGTTTACTATAAAGCCCGGACCTTAAAGTACTTACAGCATAGTAGGTCGTCATTAAGGTAGTTGTCTCATGTGTTTATGAGAACTCCTAGTGGTTTACTATAAAGCCCGGATCTTAAAGTACTTACAGCATAGTAGGTCGTCATTAAGGTAGTTGTCTCATGTGTTTATGAGAACTCCTAGTGGTTTACTATAAAGCCCGGATCTTAAAGTACTTACAGCATAGTAAGTCGTCATTAAGGTAGTTGTCTCATATGTTTATGAGAACTCCTAGTGGTTTACTATAAAGCCCGGGCCTTAAAGTACTTACAGCATAGTAAGTCGCCATTAAGGTAGTTGTCTCATGTGTTTATGAGAACTCCTAGTGGTTTACTATAAAGCCCGGGTCTTAAAGTACTTACAGCATAGTAAGTCCTCATTAAGGTAGTTGTCTCATGTGTTTATGAGAACTCCTAGTGGTTTACTATAAAGCCCGGGCCTTAAAGTGCTTACAACATAGTAAGTCGTCATTAAGGTAGTTGTCTCATGTGTTTATGAGAACTCTTAGTGGTTTACTATAAAGCCCGGGCCTTAAAGTACTTACAGCATAGTAAGTCGTCATTAAGGTAGTTGTCTCATGTGCTTATGAGAAATCCTTGTGGTTTACTATAAATCCCGGGTCTTAAAGTACTTACAGCATAGTAAGTCGTCATTAAGGTAGTTGTCTCATGTGTTTATGAGAACTCCTAGTGATTTAGTATAAAGCCCGGGCCTTAAACTACTTACAGCATAGTAAGTCGTCATTAAGGTAGTTGTCTCATGTGTTTATGAGAACTTCTAGTGGTTTACTATAAAGCCCGAGCCTTAAAGTACTTACAGCATAGTAAGTCGTCATTAAGGTAGTTGTCTCATGTGTTTATGAGAACTCCTAGTGGTTTACTATCAAGCCCGGGCCTTAAAGTACTTACAGCATAGTAAGTCGTCATTAAGGTAGCTGTCTCATGTGTTTATGAGAACTCCTAGTGGTTTACTATAAAGTCCGGGACTTAAAGTACTTACAACATAGTAAGTCGTCATTAAGGTAGTTGTCTCGTGTGTTTATGAGAACTCCTAGTGGTTTACTATAAAGTCCGGGCCTTAAAGTACTTACAGCATAGTAAGTGGTCATTAAGGTAGTTGTCTCATGTGTTTATGAGAACTCCTAGTGATTTACTATAAAGCCCGGGCCTTAAAGTACTTACAGCATAGTAAGTCTTTAAGGTAGTTGTCTCATGTGTTTATGAGAACTCCTAGTGGTTTACTATAAAGCCCGGGCCTTAAAGTACTTACAGCATAGTAAGTCGTCATTAAGGTAGTTGTCTCATGTGTTTATGAGAACTCCTAGTGGTTTACTATAAAGGCCGGGCCTTAAAGTACTTACAGCATAGTAAGTCGTCATTAAGGTAGTTGTCTCATGTGTTTATGAAAACTCCTAGTGGTTTACTATAAAGCCCGGGCCTTAAAGTACTTACAGCATAGTAAGTCGTCATTAAGGTAGTTGTCTCATGTGTTTATGAGATCTCCTAGTGGTTTACTATAAAGCCCGGGCCTTAAAGTACTTACAGCATAGTAAGTCGTCATTAAGGTAGTTGTCTCATGTGTTTATGAGAACTCCTAGTGGTTTACTATAAAGCCCGGACCTTAAAGTACTTACAGCATAGTAAGTCGTCATTAAGGTAGTTGTCTCATGTGTTTATGAGAACTCCTAGTGGTTTACTATAAAGCCCGGGCCTTAAAGTACTTACAGCATAGTAAGTCGTCATTAAGGTAGTTGTCTCATGTGTTTATGAGAACTCCTAGTGGTTTACTATAAAGCCCGGATCTTAAAGTACTTACAGCATAGTAGGTCGTCATTAAGGTAGTTGTCTCATGTGATTATGAGAACTCCTAGTGGTTTACTATAAAGCCCGGGCCTTAAAGTACTTACAGCATAGTAAGTCGCCATTAAGGTAGTTGTCTCATGTGTTTATGAGAACTCCTAGTGGTTTACTATAAAGCCCGGGTCTTAAAGTACTTACAGCATAGTAAGTCGTCATTAAGGTAGTTGTCTCATGTGTTTATGAGAACTCCTAGTGGTTTACTATAAAGCCCGGTCCTTAAAGTACTTACAGCATAGTAAGTCGTCATTAAGGTAGTTGTCTCATGTGTTTATGAGAACTCCTAGTGGTTTACTATAAAGCCCGGGCCTTAAAGTACTTACAGCATAGTAAGTCGTCATTAAGGTAGTTGTTTCATGTGTTTATGAGAACTCCTAGTGGTTTACTATAAAGCCCGGGCCTTAAAGTACTTACAGCATAGTAAGTCGTCATTAAGGTAGCTGTCTCATGTGTTTATGAGAACTCCTAGTGGTTTACTATAAGCCCGGGTCTTAAAGTACTTACAACATAGTAAGTCGTCATTAAGGTAGTTGTCTCGTGTGTTTATGAGAACTCCTAGTGGTTTACTATAAAGTCCTGGCCTTAAAGTACTTACAGCATAGTAAGTCGTCATTAAGGAAGTTGTCTCATGTGTTTATGAGAACTCCTAGTGATTTACTATAATGCCCGGGCCTTAAAGTACTTACAGCATAGTAAGTCGTCATTAAGGTAGTTGTCTCATGTGTTTATGAGAACTCCTAGTGGTTTACTAGAAAGCCCGGGCCTTAAAGTACTTACAGCATAGTAAGTCGTCATTAAGGTAGTTGTCTCATGTGTTTATGAGAACTCCTAGTGGTTTACTATAAAGCCTGGGCCTTAAAGTACTTACAGCATAGTAAGTCGTCATTAAGGTAGTTATCTCGTGTGTTTATGAGAACTCCTAGTGGTTTACTATAAAGCCCGGGCCTTAAAGTACTTACAGCATAGTAAGTCGTCATTAAGGTAGTTGTCTCATGTGTTTATGAGAACTCCTAGTGGTTTACTATAAAGCCCGGGCCTTAAAGTACTTACAGCATAGTAAGTCGTCATTAAGGTAGTTGTCTCATGTGTTTATGAGAACTCCTAGTGGTTTACTATAAAGCCCGGGCCTTAAAGTACTTACAGCATAGTAAGTCGTCATTAAGGTAGTTGTCTCATTTGTTTATGAGAACTCCTAGTGGTTTACTATAAAGCCCGGGCCTTAAAGTACTTACAGCATAGTAAGTCGACATTAAGGTGGTTGTCTCATGTGTTTATGAGAACTCCTAGTGGTTTACTATAAAGCCCGGACCTTAAAGTTTTTACAGCATAGTTTATCGTCATTAAGGTAGTAATCTCATGTGTTTATGAGAACTCCTAGTGGTTTACTATAAAGCCCGGATCTTAAAGTACTTACAGCATAGGAAGTCGTCATTAAGGTAGTTGTCTCATGTGTTTATGAGATCTCCTAGTGGTTTACTATAAATCCCGGACCTTAAAGTACTTACAGCATAGTAAGTCGTCATTAAGGTAGTTGTCTCATGTGTTTATGAGAACTCCTAGTGGTTTACTATAAACCCGGGACCTTAAAGTACTTACAGCATAGTAAGACGTCATTAAGGTAGTTGTCTCATGTGTATGAGAACTCCTAGTGGTTTACTATAAAGCCCGGGCCTTAAAGTACTTACAGCATAGTAAGTCGTCATTAAGGTAGTTGTCTCATGTGTTTATGAGAACTCCTAGTCGTTTACTATAAAGCCCGGGTCTTAAAGTACTTACAGCATAGTAAGTCGCCATTAAGGTAGTTGTCTCATGTGTTTATGAGAACTCCTAGTGGTTTACTATAAAGCCCGGGCCTTAAACTACTTACAGCATAGTAAGTCATCATAAAGGTAGTTGTCTCGTGTGTTTATGAGAACTCCTAGTGGTTTACTATAAAGCCCGGACCTTAAAGTACTTACAGCATAGGAGGTCGTCATAAAGGTAGTTGTCTCATGTGTTTATGAGAACTCCTAGTGGTTTACTATAAAGCCCGGACCTTAAAGTACTTACAGCATAGTAAGTCGCCATTAAGGTAGTTGTCTCATGTGTTTATGAGAACTCCTAGTGGTTTACTATAAAGCCCGGACCTTAAAGTACTTACAGCATAGTAAGTCGTCATTAAGATAGTTGTCTCATGTGTTTATGAGAACTCCTAGTGGTTTACTATAAAGCCCGGATCTTAAAGTACTTACAGCATAGTAAGTCGTCATTAAGGTAGTTGTCTCATGTGTTTATGAGAACTCCTAGTGGTTTACTATAAAGCCCGGGTCTTAAAGTACTTACAGCATAGTAAGTCGTCATTAAGGTAGTTGTCTCATGTGTTTATGAGAACTCCTAGTGGTTTACTATAAAGCCCGGGCCTTAAAGTACTTACAGCATAGTAAGTCGTCATTAAGGTAGTTGTCTCATGTGTTTATGAGAACTCCCAGTGGTTTACTATAAAGCCCGGGTCTTAAAGTACTTACAGCATAGTAAGTCGTCATTAAGGTAGTTGTCTCATGTGTTTATGAGAACCCCTAGTGGTTTACTATAAAGCCCGGGCCTTAAAGTACTTACAGCATAGTAAGTCGTCATTAAGGTAGTTGTCTCATGTGTTTATGAGAACTCCTAGTGGTTTACTATAAAGCCCGGGCCTTAAAGTACTTACAGCATAGTAAGTCGTCATTAAGGTAGTTTTCTCATGTGTTTATGAGAACTCCTAGTTGTTTACTATAAAGCCCGGGCCTTAAAGTACTTACAGCATAGTAAGTCGTCATTAAGGTAGTTGTCTCATGTGTTTATGAGAACTCCTAGTGGCTTACTATAAAGTCCGGGCCTTAAAGTACTTACAGCATAGTAAGTCACCATTAAGGTAGTTGTCTCATGTGTTTATGAGAACTCCTAGTGGTTTACTATAAAGCCCGGGCCTTAAAGTACTTACAGCATAGTAAGTCGTCATTAAGGTGGTTGTCTCATGTGTTTATGAGAACTCCTAGTGGTTTACTATAAAGTCCGGGCCTTAAAGTACTTACAGCATAGTAAGTCACCATTAAGGTAGTTGTCTCATGTGTTTATGAGAACTCCTAGTGGTTTACTATAAAGCCCGGGTCTTAAAGTACTTACAGCATAGTAAGTCGTCATTAAGGTAGTTGTCTCATGTGTTTATGAGAACTCCTAGTGGTTTACTATAAAGTCCGGACCTTAAAGTACTTACAGCATAGTAAGTCGTCATTAAGGTAGTTGTCTCATGTGTTTATGAGAACTCCTAGTGGTTTACTATAAAGCCCGGACCTTAAAGTACTTACAGCAAAGTAAGTCGTCATTAAGGTAGTTGTCTCATGTGTTTATGAGAACTCCTAGTGGTTTACTATAAAGCCCGGGCCTTAGAGTACTTACAGCATAGTAAGTCGTCATTAAGGTAGTTGTCTCATGTGTTTATGAGAACTCCTAGTGGTTTACTATAAAGCCCGGACCTTAAAGTACTTACAGCATAGTAGGTCGTCATTAAGGTAGTTGTCTCATGTGTTTATGAGAACTCCTAGTGGTTTACTATAAAGCCCGGATCTTAAAGTACTTACAGCATAGTAGGTCGTCATTAAGGTAGTTGTCTCATGTGTTTATGAGAACTCCTAGTGGTTTACTATAAAGCCCGGATCTTAAAGTACTTACAGCATAGTAAGTCGTCATTAAGGTAGTTGTCTCATATGTTTATGAGAACTCCTAGTGGTTTACTATAAAGCCCGGGCCTTAAAGTACTTACAGCATAGTAAGTCGCCATTAAGGTAGTTGTCTCATGTGTTTATGAGAACTCCTAGTGGTTTACTATAAAGCCCGGGTCTTAAAGTACTTACAGCATAGTAAGTCCTCATTAAGGTAGTTGTCTCATGTGTTTATGAGAACTCCTAGTGGTTTACTATAAAGCCCGGGCCTTAAAGTGCTTACAACATAGTAAGTCGTCATTAAGGTAGTTGTCTCATGTGTTTATGAGAACTCTTAGTGGTTTACTATAAAGCCCGGGCCTTAAAGTACTTACAGCATAGTAAGTCGTCATTAAGGTAGTTGTCTCATGTGTTTATGAGAAATCCTTGTGGTTTACTATAAATCCCGGGTCTTAAAGTACTTACAGCATAGTAAGTCGTCATTAAGGTAGTTGTCTCATGTGTTTATGAGAACTCCTAGTGATTTAGTATAAAGCCCGGGCCTTAAACTACTTACAGCATAGTAAGTCGTCATTAAGGTAGTTGTCTCATGTGTTTATGAGAACTTCTAGTGGTTTACTATAAAGCCCGAGCCTTAAAGTACTTACAGCATAGTAAGTCGTCATTAAGGTAGTTGTCTCATGTGTTTATGAGAACTCCTAGTGGTTTACTATAAAGCCCGGGCCTTAAAGTACTTACAGCATAGTAAGTCGTCATTAAGGTAGCTGTCTCATGTGTTTATGAGAACTCCTAGTGGTTTACTATAAAGTCCGGGACTTAAAGTACTTACAACATAGTAAGTCGTCATTAAGGTAGTTGTCTCGTGTGTTTATGAGAACTCCTAGTGGTTTACTATAAAGTCCGGGCCTTAAAGTACTTACAGCATAGTAAGTGGTCATTAAGGTAGTTGTCTCATGTGTTTATGAGAACTCCTAGTGATTTACTATAAAGCCCGGGCCTTAAAGTACTTACAGCATAGTAAGTCTTTAAGGTAGTTGTCTCATGTGTTTATGAGAACTCCTAGTGGTTTACTATAAAGCCCGGGCCTTAAAGTACTTACAGCATAGTAAGTCGTCATTAAGGTAGTTGTCTCATGTGTTTATGAGAACTCCTAGTGGTTTACTATAAAGGCCGGGCCTTAAAGTACTTACAGCATAGTAAGTCGTCATTAAGGTAGTTGTCTCATGTGTTTATGAAAACTCCTAGTGGTTTACTATAAAGCCCGGGCCTTAAAGTACTTACAGCATAGTAAGTCGTCATTAAGGTAGTTGTCTCATGTGTTTATGAGATCTCCTAGTGGTTTACTATAAAGCCCGGGCCTTAAAGTACTTACAGCATAGTAAGTCGTCATTAAGGTAGTTGTCTCATGTGTTTATGAGAACTCCTAGTGGTTTACTATAAAGCCCGGACCTTAAAGTACTTACAGCATAGTAAGTCGTCATTAAGGTAGTTGTCTCATGTGTTTATGAGAACTCCTAGTGGTTTACTATAAAGCCCGGGCCTTAAAGTACTTACAGCATAGTAAGTCGTCATTAAGGTAGTTGTCTCATGTGTTTATGAGAACTCCTAGTGGTTTACTATAAAGCCCGGATCTTAAAGTACTTACAGCATAGTAGGTCGTCATTAAGGTAGTTGTCTCATGTGATTATGAGAACTCCTAGTGGTTTACTATAAAGCCCGGGCCTTAAAGTACTTACAGCATAGTAAGTCGCCATTAAGGTAGTTGTCTCATGTGTTTATGAGAACTCCTAGTGGTTTACTATAAAGCCCGGGTCTTAAAGTACTTACAGCATAGTAAGTCGTCATTAAGGTAGTTGTCTCATGTGTTTATGAGAACTCCTAGTGGTTTACTATAAAGCCCGGGCCTTAAAGTACTTACAGCATAGTAAGTCGTTATTAAGGTAGTTGTCTCATGTGTTTATGAGAACTCCTAGTGGTTTACTATAAAGCCCGGGCCTTAAAGTACTTACAGCATAGTAAGTCGTCATTAAGGTAGTTGTTTCATGTGTTTATGAGAACTCCTAGTGGTTTACTATAAAGCCCGGGCCTTAAAGTACTTACAGCATAGTAAGTCGTCATTAAGGTAGCTGTCTCATGTGTTTATGAGAACTCCTAGTGGTTTACTATAAGCCCGGGTCTTAAAGTACTTACAACATAGTAAGTCGTCATTAAGGTAGTTGTCTCGTGTGTTTATGAGAACTCCTAGTGGTTTACTATAAAGTCCTGGCCTTAAAGTACTTACAGCATAGTAAGTCGTCATTAAGGAAGTTGTCTCATGTGTTTATGAGAACTCCTAGTGATTTACTATAATGCCCGGGCCTTAAAGTACTTACAGCATAGTAAGTCGTCATTAAGGTAGTTGTCTCATGTGTTTATGAGAACTCCTAGTGGTTTACTAGAAAGCCCGGGCCTTAAAGTACTTACAGCATAGTAAGTCGTCATTAAGGTAGTTGTCTCATGTGTTTATGAGAACTCCTAGTGGTTTACTATAAAGCCTGGGCCTTAAAGTACTTACAGCATAGTAAGTCGTCATTAAGGTAGTTATCTCGTGTGTTTATGAGAACTCCTAGTGGTTTACTATAAAGCCCGGGCCTTAAAGTACTTACAGCATAGTAAGTCGTCATTAAGGTAGTTGTCTCATGTGTTTATGAGAACTCCTAGTGGTTTACTATAAAGCCCGGGCCTTAAAGTACTTACAGCATAGTAAGTCGTCATTAAGGTAGTTGTCTCATGTGTTTATGAGAACTCCTAGTGGTTTACTATAAAGCCCGGGCCTTAAAGTACTTACAGCATAGTAAGTCGTCATTAAGGTAGTTGTCTCATTTGTTTATGAGAACTCCTAGTGGTTTACTATAAAGCCCGGGCCTTAAAGTACTTACAGCATAGTAAGTCGACATTAAGGTGGTTGTCTCATGTGTTTATGAGAACTCCTAGTGGTTTACTATAAAGCCCGGACCTTAAAGTTTTTACAGCATAGTTTATCGTCATTAAGGTAGTAATCTCATGTGTTTATGAGAACTCCTAGTGGTTTACTATAAAGCCCGGATCTTAAAGTACTTACAGCATAGTAAGTCGTCATTAAGGTAGTTGTCTCATGTGTTTATGAGATCTCCTAGTGGTTTACTATAAATCCCGGACCTTAAAGTACTTACAGCATAGTAAGTCGTCATTAAGGTAGTTGTCTCATGTGTTTATGAGAACTCCTAGTGGTTTACTATAAACCCGGGACCTTAAAGTACTTACAGCATAGTAAGACGTCATTAAGGTAGTTGTCTCATGTGTATGAGAACTCCTAGTGGTTTACTATAAAGCCCGGGCCTTAAAGTACTTACAGCATAGTAAGTCGTCATTAAGGTAGTTGTCTCATGTGTTTATGAGAACTCCTAGTCGTTTACTATAAAGCCCGGGTCTTAAAGTACTTACAGCATAGTAAGTCGCCATTAAGGTAGTTGTCTCATGTGTTTATGAGAACTCCTAGTCGTTTACTATAAAGCCCGGGCCTTAAAGTACTTACAGCATAATAAGTCCTCATTAAGGTAGTTGTCTGTGTTTATGAGAACTCCTAGTCGTTTACTATAAATCCCGGACCTTAAAGTACTTACAGCATAGTAGGTCGTCATTAAGGTAGTTGTATCATGTGTTTATGAGAACTCCTAGTGGTTTACTATAAACCCCGGGCCTTAAAGTACTTACAGCATAGCAAGTCGTCATTAAGGTAGTTGTCTCATGTGTTTATGAGAACTCCTAGTGATTTAGTATAAAGCCCGGGCCTTAAACTACTTACAGCATAGTAAGTCGCCATTAAGGTAGTTGTCTCATGTGTTTATGAGAACTCCTAGTGGTTTACTATAAAGCCCGGGTCTTAAAGTACTTACAGCATAGTAAGTCGTCATTAAGGTAGTTGTCTCATGTGTTTATGAGAACTCCTAGTGGTTTACTATAAAGCCCGGGTCTTAAAGTACTTACAGCATAGTAAGTCGTCATTAAGGTAGTTGTCTCATGTGTTATTATTATTATTATTATTATTATTATTATTATTATTATTATTATTATTATTATTATTATTATTATTATTATTATTATTATTATTATTATTATTATTATTATTATTATTATTATTATTATTATTATTATTATTATTATTGTTGTTGTTGTTGTTGTTGTTGTTGTTGTTGTTGTTGTTGTTGTTGTTGTTGTTGTTGTTGTTGTTATTGTTATTATTATTATTATTATTATTATTATTATTATTATTATTATTATTATTATTATTATTATTATTATTATTATTATTATTATTATTATTATTATTATTATTATTATTATTATTATTATTATTATTATTATTATTATTATTATTATTATTATTATTATTATTATTATTATTATTATTATTATTATTATTATTATTATTATTATTATTATTATTATTATTATTATTATTATTATTATTATTATTATTATTATTATTATTATTATTATTATTATTATTATTATTATTATTATTATTATTATTATTATTATTATTATTATTATTATTATTATTATTATTATTATTATTATTATTATTATTATTATTATTATTATTATTATTATTATTATTATTATTATTATTATTATTATTATTATTATTATTATTATTATTATTATTATTATTATTATTATTATTATTATTATTATTATTATTCTCTACATACAATTGTGCAGTTGTTATTAGAATTTGTAATATTAATTCCTTGTCAAAGGAAGGAGCTTTGGTATTGATAACATCATGTTTGGAGTGGGAACAGTTGGAAGAAACCGTTTTTGAGTCTTCAAATACACAATCGGACCTTACATTAGTCGCCAGAAGGCCTCCACTAAATAGCAAACTTACAATAAACTACAATTCCACCAAGTGTTCCAATTAAGTGGCTCGTGTCTTAGACATGCATCGGCGCACTCTTCTTCAGTGGATGACGACGAAGTTGCATGACCCGACTATTCAATTGATAGTTCTCTCTCTTCCCAAATCTGGAGAATGGCTCGCTGGCAGAGATTTACTGAGATCAGATCATAAGTCACGTGAACTTGTGTTTTGGAGCAGAACATGTATTTGTGGTGACAACTGAATATCGTATTTTCTGCAATACCTGCTACGTATGTAATAAAGGATAAGAAGTTTGGGAGCAAGTTAAGCAAAAAATGGGGTGAGGGGCACACACCTTTGTAACATTTGAAATACGCAATCAGAGAGAGTTTTTGTAACCTACTTGACTCACATAAAACGAACAAGGACTCGCTAATTTTCTTTATAAAGAAAAAGAAGAATCTAAGAATTGCGGTCAGCGCCTCCTGCGGCGTCAGACGAGCATTAACTATCTTTTATTATACGAAATGTTGGACACGTAACAGTTCTCAAAACACAGAAACCCAGCACATTTTATTATTTCTACTTTCTCTGACGTTTTTCCATTCGATAGCTACCACACATGTTCGAGACTCCCTGTATGTACGCGCCTGCGTGTTAGTGAAATGGAAAACTCGACCAAATACTTGATATTTAAACAGAGTAGCTTTCAAGCATGTGACTATACATTCTCTGGAACCCCCTCCCCCAAACTACTCTTTACTTTAGTGATATAACGACGCCACTATTTCTTGATACTCACTTTATAAACGTTATTAACTTGTTCACTTAATTACTTTCGTATGTTGTTTTTGTTCGTTTTCAGATGTCGCTGCGTCATTGTTTGACAAGAAAGGGAACTTTTTCAATACTCGGTGTATCAATATAACGGCTTCTTTATGATCTGATAACACTGGGCAACAATGACAATGTTTCGGGCTTAAAAAATTGTGAATTTACATGTATTTCCATCTGCTGAATTAAAAAATCACCATAAAAGTGATAGATTAGCTCTTGTTTTGAAGATAAAGTGACATTTCATTTTTAGAGTGAAGATTTTAAATTTGGGGGAATTTTTTGGGGGGTTGGCACACTTGTCAAATAATAAAAAACAATGAGAGAAGCTTTGGAAATTATATGATGCAAAAGTTAAGGAAGACATTTTTATCGGACCACAAATAAGAGATCTTGTAAAGGATCCTGCATTTGACCAAATTTGGAGGGGAAAGAAAATGAAGCTTAGGAAGCCTTCAAGGGTGTTGTTCATGAAGTTTTAGGCCACAAAAGAGATGACAACTACAAGCATTTGGTGACAGTGTTCCTGCAAAATTACCGTAACCTTGGATGCAACATGACCCTTACCACTGCCACCTAGACTTTTTCCCTCCTAGTTGTGGAGCTATTAGTGATGAACATGGGGAGAGATTCCATCAGGACATTTCTGTTATGGAACAAAGATATCAGGGCCGTTGGAATGAAGTAATGCTTGGTCTTTGTATAGAGATTCTGCGGAACTCCATCACAAGATGCAAGCTAAAAGACGACGAAGTCATGATTCTCTTCAGACACGACTATCTGCGAAGTATTTTACCAGCAATTCAGAACTCTTAGTTTAAAAAATCAAATGCCCTTTCATTGTTGTTAACATGTATGTAATTAAATGTATCCTTTTCTCTCAATCCGTTAATATTATAACTTTGTGGGTTCGTAGAATTAAAAGTCCAACTTGCAAAAACTCAAAATGTTGTTTATTTCCGTAGAAATACACTCTGTTCAATCCTTCAGTAACAGCATTACGTCACATACACAATTACTGTCTACCAAGGTTGATGACCACAACAGAAAACGTTCTGATTACATCTGTTTAAAACATCAACTCTCGTTACAACTTCTGTTTACTCCTCTCTTGTTACAGCTCCTGTTTACGACTGACTCCTGGCAAGTCGTCGCTCCCTTAAATACCTCATTGAAAATTCGAGACTGTTCTGTAACAATCAAGAAATCGAATGTTCTATCGCTAGACAAATGTTCCAGACGTCTCAAGTTATCTGTGCCGGCAAGCCTTTTATCTCCGCACTGTCTTTATTTGTTCCGGCATACTCTTTATCTCCGTGCTGGTATCAGTTCCTTTGTGTGCACAAGCCACGCTCTCGCGATCGTGTTCGCGACAATATGTAATTATCCCACCTTGTGTATATCATAGAAACTAGAGCTAATTAAAATGTTCATTGTCATATTTGTCTTTCCCAAAATTAGTAGGAATTGCCTCATGAGGTGCTCGAAACAATTTTTCCCAGTGTAATTAACATCGTTAACAAATAAAATATTTATTTTCTGAATATTTTACAATCTGTTCTGTGATCATTAGTACAGTTTATTTCAAAATACTTCTCTACTTCACTCTTGTTTAATTCAGCACCAATATTGCAAATAAAATTGGCAAAACAAAACATTTATGCGAATTAGTGTTAGTGTTAGTGTAAAGTACAGCCATGAAATGAGTTTTACTTCAAAAATACAAATACTTCCATGTGCTACATTATTTTTAACCCATTATATCCCAACGTGTGTAGAGCAATGTTAAAGAGTTATGTAGTTACTTTTAACTGTTTAGTGTTGGTACTATATTCAAGCACAATGTTTGTACTTTGCTACCAATAACGAGCAAGAGTCAGTTTGTTATTCATTGTTGCTAGGATACTGACACAGAGAACATGGACACAACTGAATTGTGAGTATATTATTTCCCCATATCTAGTATTGTACAAGACAATTAGGTATTTTTAAATGAGCACAAGAAACATGGACTTAACCTATATATTAATTATTGGCCACTGTGTTGTTGTAGTTTGAATCTCAGTTCCTAAATCTTAGCTTGCCCACATGGACACGCTAAGCACTAACGATGTCGTATCCGTTTTAGTTAGGAAACATACCTCTCATTTATTTTTATAAAGTTAGCTCAAAATTACAACATAATATAAGGGTATCACTGCTAGCTAGAGATGTCACAGTAAACGAAGCCCTGCATATACTATTTGGAGATGAACATTGCTGGATTCACAGGTGTAACGGCCGAAAGCAAATTACCAAGCCAGACTATTGCAGGAGCGTGGTTTCATATGTCAGTTCAATCAACTTCATCCACAACTCAGTTAATGATGCATGTTGTACGTGAGTAACACAAATAATTCTCTCAATTTTTGCATGTTTTAGTGTAGACACAACAGTCTAAGGAAAACTGCAGTCATTCTACAACAGGAAACGATTTTACTGTTGCAAATAAGTCAACAGCCACAAGTCATTGATTTACTGGCACGTAAAAGAATTCTGACACAAGCCCAATAGGATATCATATTGGCAATTGATAGCTACAAGTGTTAGACAAAAAAATATTCTAAAATTACTATTTTATGTGAAAAATGTTAAGAACATATTGATTTTCAGAAAAATGCTTCCTAAAACATTGAATAAAATATATTTCAGCTATTTTCATAACAAATTAAAATTACACCCTAAATTTTCTGGGAACACAGCGACGAGGTGTGACTTTCAAAGCGAGGGAAGCTTCAAGTTATAATTTTCATTGAAATAAGAGAGAATAATGACTCAAAGAACTAAGGCTACTCTTTAGTACTCTTTCTGTTGTACAGTCACACGTAGGTCCAGTAGCGAGGCGTGACTTTCAAAGCGAGGGAAGCTCCAAATAATGATTTTCATTAAAATAAGAGAGAATAATGACTCAAAAGAATTAAGGCTACTCTTTAGTACTCTTTCTATTGTACAGTCACACGTAGGTCCAGTAGCGAGGTGTGTCTTTCAAAGTGAGGGAAGCTCCAAAGAATAATTTTCATTAAAATAAGAGAGAATAATGACCCAAAGAACTAAGGCTACTCTTCAGTACTCTTTCTATTGTACAGTCACACGTAGGTCCAGTAGCGAGGTGTGACTTTTAAAGTGAGGGAAGCTCCAAATAATAATTTTCATTAAAATAAGAGAGAATAATGACTCAAAAGAATTAAGGCTACTCTTCAGTACTCTTTCTATTGTACAGTGACACGTAGGTCCAGTAGCGAGGTGTGACTTTCAAAGTGAGGGAAGCTCCAAATAATAATTTTCATTAAAATAAGAGAGACTAATGACCCAAAGAACTAAGGCTACTCTTCAGTACTCTTTCTATTGTACAGTCACACGTAGGTCCAGTAGCGAGGTGTGACTTTTAAAGTGAGTGAAGCTCCAAATAATAATTTTCATTAAAATAAGACAGAATAATGACCCTAAGAACTAAGGCTACTCTTCATTACTCTTTCTATTGTACAGTGACACGTAGTTCCAGTAGCGAGGTGTGACTTTCAAAGTAAGGAATGCTCCAAATAATAATTTTCATTAAAATAAGAGAGAATAATGACTCAAAGAACTAAGGCTACTCTTCAGTACTCTTTCTATTGTACAGTCACACGTAGGTCCAGTAGCGAGGTGTGACTTTCAAAGTGAGGGAAGCTCCAAATAATAATTTTCATTAAAATAAGAGAGACTAATGACCCAAAGAATTAAGGCTACTCTTCAGTACTCTTTCTATTGTACAGTCACACGTAGGTCCAGTAGCGAGGTGTGACTTTTAAAGTGAATGAAGCTCCAAATAATGATTTTCATTAAAATAAGAGAGAATAATGACTCAAAAGAATTAAGGCTACTCTTCAGTACTCTTTCTACTGTACAGTGACACGTAGGTCCAGTAGCGAGGTGTGACTTTCAAAGTGAGGGAAGCTCCAAATAATAATTTTCATTAAAATAAGAGAGACTAATGACCCAAAGAACTAAGGCTACCCTTTAGTACTCTTTCTATTGTACAGTCACACGTAGGTCCAGTAGCGAGGTGTGACTTTTAAAGTGAGGGAAGCTCCAAATAATAATTTTCATTAAAATAAGAGAGAATAATGACTCAAAAGAATTAAGGCTACTCTTCAGTACTCTTTCTATTGTACAGTCACACGTAGGTCCAGTAGCGAGGTGTGACTTTTAAAGCGAGTGAAGCTCCAAATAATAATTTTCATTAAAATAAGACAGAATAATGACCCTAAGAACTAAGGCTACTCTTCAGTACTCTTTCTATTGTACAGTGACACGTAGTTCCAGTAGCGAGGTGTGACTTTCAAAGTAAGGAATGCTCCAAATAA
The DNA here is from genome assembly GCA_030765055.1 of Mantis religiosa. Taxonomy (NCBI): domain Eukaryota; kingdom Metazoa; phylum Arthropoda; class Insecta; order Mantodea; family Mantidae; genus Mantis; species Mantis religiosa. The sequence continues at coordinate 202,918,568 of CM060953.1, forward strand.
TAATTTTCATTAAAATAAGAGAGAATAATGACTCAAAGAACTAAGGCTACTCTTCAGTACTCTTTCTATTGTACAGTCACACGTAGGTCCAGTAGCGAGGTGTGACTTTCAAAGTGAGGGAAGCTCCAAATAATAATTTTCATTAAAATAAGAGAGACTAATGACCCAAAGAATTAAGGCTACTCTTCAGTACTCTTTCTATTGTACAGTCACACGTAGGTCCAGTAGCGAGGTGTGACTTTTAAAGTGAGGGAAGCTCCAAATAATAATTTTCATTAAAATAAGAGAGACTAATGACCCAAAGAACTAAGGCTACTCTTCAGTACTCTTTCTATTGTACAGTCACACGTAGGTCCAGTAGCGAGGTGTGACTTTCAAAGTGAGGGAAGCTCCAAATAATAATTTTCATTAAAATAAGAGAGACTAATGACCCAAAGAACTAAGGCTACCCTTTAGTACTCTTTCTATTGTACAGTCACACGTAGGTCCAGTAGCGAGGTGTGACTTTTAAAGTGAGGGAAGCTCCAAATAATAATTTTCATTAAAATAAGAGAGAATAATGACTCAAAAGAATTAAGGCTACTCTTCAGTACTCTTTCTACTGTACAGTGACACGTAGGTCCAGTAGCGAGGTGTGACTTTCAAAGTGAGGGAAGCTCCAAATAATAATTTTCATTAAAATAAGAGAGACTAATGACCCAAAGAACTAAGGCTACCCTTTAGTACTCTTTCTATTGTACAGTCACACGTAGGTCCAGTAGCGAGGTGTGACTTTTAAAGTGAGGGAAGCTCCAAATAATAATTTTCATTAAAATAAGAGAGAATAATGACTCAAAAGAATTAAGGCTACTCTTCAGTACTCTTTCTATTGTACAGTCACACGTAGGTCCAGTAGCGAGGTGTGACTTTTAAAGCGAGTGAAGCTCCAAATAATAATTTTCATTAAAATAAGACAGAATAATGACCCTAAGAACTAAGGCTACTCTTCAGTACTCTTTCTATTGTACAGTGACACGTAGTTCCAGTAGCGAGGTGTGACTTTCAAAGTAAGGAATGCTCCAAATAATAATTTTCATTAAAATAAGAGAGAATAATGACTCAAAGAACTAAGGCTACTCTTCAGTACTCTTTCTATTGTACAGTCACACGTAGGTCCAGTAGCGAGGTGTGACTTTCAAAGTGAGGGAAGCTCCAAATAATAATTTTCATTAAAATAAGAGAGACTAATGACCCAAAGAATTAAGGCTACTCTTCAGTACTCTTTCTATTGTACAGTCACACGTAGGTCCAGTAGCGAGGTGTGACTTTTAAAGTGAGGGAAGCTCCAAATAATAATTTTCATTAAAATAAGAGAGACTAATGACCCAAAGAACTAAGGCTACTCTTCAGTACTCTTTCTATTGTACAGTCACACGTAGGTCCAGTAGCGAGGTGTGACTTTTAAAGTGAGTGAAGCTCCAAATAATAATTTTCATTAAAATAAGACAGAATAATGACCCTAAGAACTAAGGCTACTCTTCAGTACTCTTTCTATTGTACAGTCACACGTAGGCCCAGTAGCGAGGTGTGACTTTCAAAGCGAGGGAAGCTCCAAATAATGATTTTCGTTAAAATAAGACAGAATAATGACCCTAAGAACTAAGGCTACTCTTCAGTACTCTTTCTGTTGTACAGTCACACGTAGGTCCAGTAAAGAGGTGTGACTTTTAAAGTGAGTGAAGCTCCAAATAATAATTTTCATTAAAATAAGAGAGACTAATGACCCAAAGAACTAAGGCTACCCTTTAGTACTCTTTCTATTGTACAGTGACACGTAGGTCCAGTAGCGAGGTGTGACTTTCAAAGTAAGGAATGCTCCAAATAATAATTTTCATTAAAATAAGAGAGAATAATGACTCAAAGAACTAAGGCTACTCTTTAGTACTCTTTCTATTGTAGAGCCACACGTACGCCCTGCTCACACTACAAGCTTCCCCTCTCCACTCAGACGTTCCCTTACCGACTGCGCGTTAACTGTTAGTCTAAAATGGAGAATGTATGAAATGCTCACAGTTTTGCTAATAACTTAAAACTTGACAAGAGTTTCCTGTTTGTTACCACTAAATACTAATTTATGTAACATACTTTTTTTTTCCTTTTCAATTTACGTTCTCTAACGTTAAGTCATATCGGACGATGAATGAAATGGGTTAAATGATGCTCAAATGAGTCCAGGGTCTATGGAGCTTAGAAATACCCGACATACGTCTTTCAGGATAAGGGAAAACCCTGAAAAACACCTTATCCAGCTAACTGACCCTGACCGAGATTCGAACTCGGAACCCCTGAACGTGAGGCAGACACGCTACCATCTATGCTACCGGAGCGGGCGTAAAATACTATTGCTAATGCTACTTGCATTTTGCACTAATGGCATTTAAAAGCGGCACATAAATAATGAAAACTTTTCTTGAAACGCTACAGAGACTTCACGTGACATAATCTTACAGTACTTTCTAGCTATCGAAGAGTCGCGATTGTTTCCGGAAACCTACGAAGTATGGTATTCAAGGTTACGAATGCGTAAATACAATTTGAAAGTAATGAGTGAGTGAGTATGTGCTGTTTTAGGGCCCGTCGACAACAAGGTCATTTGGAGTTGGTAATTCAAACACAAACATGACTTTAATGATCCTTACTTGGACGTGTTTCGAACGGTTTGTGCCTGAATTACCGACTCATTACTTTCAAATGTTAATTGCATCACTGTTTCTAACTTTTTGCTTCAAATATAAGCTTAAATACAATATTGAATGAGCTTGCGGAACTGGTCAATCGAATATAAGCAGCTGTCAAATTCGCGGATGTTCGCGAATAAATTTTGAAAATGCATCCAGAGCAAATCAAATTTTGTTTGGCATGTATTTTCTTGTTTTTATTTTTATCGTGAAATTCTTGAGGAAGCATCGCTTCCGGTGGTTCATGCACGCTTCGCCATCGCTGGAACATATTCATACTGAATTACATACATTAAAGATAAGTATAAAATATTGACAAAATATTACTGAATAAAATGGAGACTTTGTTAAAGTACACAATTTGTGCCAAATAATTATTGGTGAATTTAAGTGTTTTGAGATATTCCTTGTTTCAACGCCGAGTGGGATGGCTGAGGTGGTTTCGTCTACTTTTAGCAGGTCCGGATTCGATTCCCGTGGCCGACTTACCTGGCCCATGAGGTTCTTTGGGAGTTTTCCCAGGTCGCCAGGCAAGTGCTGGGTAGGTTACTTACATCCCACGAATTTTCTGTCACTCCATTTCATCTCTAATATAATTTTCTATCATCTCTCATTTGGTGGTCTCTTTCAGGATAGAAGTGTCGGCGCAGCATGGCAGGATGATATGCCCCTGGTAAACACTTCCTCATTTGGTAGCACAGTCTCCAGTCTGCTGTGTCGTTTCAGGACCACAGTGAGTGTAGTGACCAATTGCGGAGTTTCTAACTGGTGAATTGTAGGGACCCTGCCCTCTGCACTCTCGCGACTCCTTGAGTCAGCCATCCTTTGTCTCCTCTCGCCTCATCCTTCCTCTCGGAGTTGCCCCACTGGACCCCGAGCCGAGTCCACTTCATAGCATAATCCAATCCAATCCAGTCCATACTCATACCTTAACAGTAAATACGAGTTATGCCATTTTCAATAACACAAAAGTTCTTAAGGTTGCCTTGCATTTATGGAATAACTCAACAAAACACAGCCATGAGGTAATTGAGGGAGTGTCCTCCTCCGCAAAGAAGGGTCTTTTGACTATTGCCATACCGGGACTAGGTCCCTTACTGGCATCGGGATGGGGTTTTTATTTAAGGGATGGTGGGTAAGATGGTGGTGATAGAGTTAGAGATAGGATGTTGTGGTGAGGTATAATATATTAAGATTTACATGGGATTACAATGACTATATGTATAATGTTTATGGTGGTCTGAGCACAAGTCTGGGTCTCTTATATTTCTCTCTGGGGTTAAGATGATACTCCCTGAGACTGCGAATGAGGTTATTGAAACTGGAAGTTTATTATAGAAGCTATGGGATAGTTGTTGGATGTAGTCAGATATTTTCAGGAAGGATAGGTGTAATGAATGTTATCATTAGGGATATACCATTTGGCTGCAACTGCAGTTCAATGGTAACAGTTTTGAAATGAAATGTGTAGTGTTTAACACCCGCTTTTACTACATACGGCACCACAGGTGGTGACACTGATGATGCATGAGATGAAGATGGAGCACCGGTGGAATGAGATGGCGGGGGAAACCGGAGGTCCCGGAGAAAACCCGCCCCAACGCCGTGTTGTCCACCACAAATCTCACTTTGCGGTCGCCTGGGATCGAACCCGGGCCGCCTTGGTGAGAGCCAAGTAGTCTAACCACTGAGCCACGGCGTGGCCTTAACAGTTTTGAAGGATTTGGAGTTTGGATAAGTGGGATTTGGCTGCAGTACCCCAGGTGAATACAGGTCTTAGTACCTGCTTGTATAGTAGTAGTTTATTTCAGAGCGCCATGGATGATTTGCGGTTGTGTAAAGGATATAACATAGCCATCCTTCTGCTGACTTTGTTCAACAAATGAACACTACACATAAAAGGCTTATCAAATCTTGCAAGGAGAAAGTTCAGAAAACATTATTGATATAACATTGTACATAGATAACGTGGTTATATTTTAGTACTGTATTTAGCAGTAATTTTTTTCTTTAAATATTATACATACATTTGAATATATTTTCTCCCATAACTATTTCATTACTATCTTTTAACTCATTACAATTATTTTATTTAAACAAATAAAAACTCCCTGCCCCCCTTAGTTCAGTTAAGAGGGTTTACAATATACTATAACATGAAATAATCCTTTTCAACAATTTTCTGTATTAAATTCCCTATTGGTATAAATACCACAACACACTGACAATGGATCTTTGGGGTGGCATTATAAATACATTACAGAATTAAAACAGAAGTAGCTGCAGGTCTGGATTAGCTTGCATAAGAATTCTCACTCTCACGGCACCATTTAATTTATTTGTCAGATATAGTTTACACATATTCTAATTAGTTCTACATCATAAATATCAACGTAGTTTCTTATTAATATAATTTTGAGTTGAACTACTACTCCATGCTCCATATGTTACAACTTTTACATTGGAAAAACAAAAAGGAATTTTAACATTAGGCTTAAAGAGTATTTTAGGATCATCAAGAACAAAGAAATAGACATCGGCAGTAGTGTATCATTTTTGGAATGTGAATCACCCTATAGAACAAGAAATCCATTTATTTAAAAGTGTTCAGGATCCAACTACATTAACTGCATGACAAAAGATATTACTAAAGAAATATGAAGGAAAACTGTTCAATTGCAACACCATCGATAGAATCCAAACTTCAAGTTCATCAGGATACCAACAGACATACCCCTATCGCCTCCAAGGAGTTCACCAAATCAAAATTCAACAGCTGACATTAGCTGGGGATATTAGGAAGATCCTAATGAAATGTATTCTAGGTAAACACTAGCAATATATGGAGCTTTGAGTACTAGTTCGACTCAAAATTATATTAACTTTGTGCTTCACTGTATCACAGTTCTTACACATTAAGAATATCAAGTAAACATTAATCCACATATGTGTTTAACTTATAAGAGTTGAGCCATTGAATCCTATACAAAACCATAAAGTTACAATAAATACCCAGGCATACATACATTTTATAATAGATAGCCATATATTTCAACGTTTTAAGTTTGAACAACTAACACATTTACAGTAAGATTTGAACCTTTCACAACAATGATTGTTGATTAGAGCTTCTTGTGTTACTGGCATGTAATATTTATGAAGTTGCTTCAGCTTTTGTCCATTCTGTTTTCATGGCTATATACATCAGTTGGATGGGTGGGGCTAAATAGCATGGGCCAATAGGAGGCTGGCGCTGTAGCTGCTAACCCTTTATGTTCTACTAAGGTATAGAGCATTACAGTTCTGCAGCTCTAGTTTAATTTTGATTGGCTCTTTTATGAGTCTTTTATGAGTCTATAATAAAATAAAATTTGTGTTCACTGCCATGACGATTCTGCTAATTTTTCTGGTTGTAGTAGTTACAGATTATGTTTGTATTCATCACATCTCTTCTTGATCATACAACTTATCACACACTAGCATGAAATGTTGTAGACAGCAGGTGTTTAAAAACAAAGATTATCTTGAACCAGCCTCTCTCTCTATTCTCTGCAAACAAGAACACTGCTTTCTTTTACTAGAGTTCAGAAGTAGGTTCACCATGAGTTTTAAAATTTCCAAAAATGGATGCAACAACTGAATACGATCTCTAACAACAAGGAAGTAATACAAACTTAACAATAAAACATAATTGTCACAAACTTTTCTTCTTACAAAACATTTTATATTTTACAGAATTCAAATTTTTGCAAATCCTTACTTGCATCATCAGTCCATTTATTCTTGGTGTTATGGTTACTGCCACTAGGTGACAGATTATTTTTGTATTTATTACCGAACTTTAAGACAGAATCAATTGGCAGTATTTCAAAATTCATTATCTGATTTTTATTTTTTGAAACATTTTCTTCCAAACCATTAAATCTATTGAATCATTTAATTGCTTTAGCAATTTACTTCTTGATTTATTTCATAGTTAACTGATCTGGCACAGCCAACTTATCAGTTTGTTTATACATATTTATAAATGTTCTTTCATTCTGCTTCTAAACGTTTGGTCCTTCCACTGTAAAACTGGCCACCATCTAAACAATTAAATTGATAAATGCCAGATTTTCATATTATTGATAATTTTATCTTTTTTTAGAAATAATTAGTACATTTTTTATATTTATTTTGAGGAACCAAAATTATACCAAATTCTTTAAAAAAAATTCAAAATTGTTTATTAGCCCAAAGATGGTAGGTAAACTTTTTAATATTATAATCTGATTTTTATTTTTTTAGGGGTGAGAATACCATTTACATTTTCTGATATTTAAATTTCTGAATCCTTTTATATATACAAGGGCTGTTCAGTAATGAATGATCACTTTTTTTTTCTGTTCAGTAATGAATGATCACTTTTTTTTTATGACAATGTACCTTTACTCATCCTCACAGTTTTGATGGTCCTTCTCAAAATAGTCTCCCCTGAATGTGATGCACTTGTCCCAGCGTTTCTGCCAGTCTTCAAAGACATCCTGGAAAGCATATTTTGAGAGATCCTTCAAAATCGCCTCCGCAGCCTTCACCACTACTTCTGATGATGGATAATGTCTCCCACAAAGGCGTTTCTTCAAGTTAGGGAAAAGAAACAAGTCACATGGGGCTAAATCCGGACTATAGGGAGGGTGAGGGATGCACTTCACGTTGATTTTTGCAAGATATTCAGCAACAACATTGGCAATATGCGGCCGCACATTATTGTGGTGCAGCATCCAGCCAGCTTCATGGAAATGTGGTCTTTTGTGCCTGATATAGACTTGCGATGTTTTCAGGACATCCCTGTAGTATTGTCCAGTTACTGATGTGTGTGCAGGTACCATTCCATGAATATCAAAGACTGAGATGACCATAACTTTCCCAGCAGAAGGAACCACTTGTGCTTTTTTGGGGGTTGGTGATGAAGGAGATTTCCACACTGAGCTTTGCTGTTTGCTCTCAGGATCAAAATGATGTAGCCAAGTTTCATCAGTAGTGATTACGTTTGAAAGAAACTTCGGATCCTCCACTAACATCAACTTTAACTGCATGCAGATCTGCATGCGAATGTCCTTTTGTTCGGGAATCAACAGTCTTGGAACCCATCGCGCACAAACACGTCTCATGTGTTATGTTTTTGTCACCAACGTGTGGGTGGCACCCAATGAAATGTTCAGTATTTCAGAAAGTGATCAGTTAGCAGCCAATCTAAACTGGTTCCTTGCCTCATACAGTAACCAGCACATGCTACTGTGTTGTGAGTATTTTTGAACCATATAGTTATTTTTGTTGCAATGAACTAAAAGTCGATATTCTTCTCCTTCAGTTGAGGTCTACCTTTGCTGGTTTGACGATCCTTGGTGGTGCTCGAGCACAGTAGATCTTTCTGCTAATGTGCTCACACCATCAAGCAGGAGCCTCACTGAGTTTAGGTAATTCTCTGACATGCTTTCAGACTAGTGTGACGAACCCAGCTTGATCCTTTGAAGCCACCTCACCAGAGGGAGTGCTCGGGTGAGAACAGGGGCTGCCATATCCAATCGTTGGGCACCTATCCTTGTGTCACTTCTCTGTAGCACAGACATACAACAATTAAAAACAAGCTTTTAAGTCCAAAGTGAAAGAATATTCACATAGTTTTATTATTTACGAGTATGAGTCAAATAATGCTGGTTAAGGTTTTTTTTTCGCCGAAAGCTCTTATTACAAATTTCACATTTATGAAGTTTCATGTTTCCATGAATCAAACTATGCTTTTTCAAGTAAGTTTTGTGTGTAAAGCTTTTATTACAAACTTCACATTTATATTGTCTATTACCCTCATGTATCAAATAGTGCTGTTTTAAGGATTGTTTGTAGGTAAAACTCTTTTGGCAGATGCTACATTTGTATGGCCTCTGGCCCTCATGGACAAAATTGTGCTCTTTCCAGCTTTGCCTTTCAGAAAAGCTTTTGCCACAAGTTTCACATTCGTATGGTTTCCTGCCTTCATGTATCAAGGTGTGCTTTTTCAAGTAGCTTTTATGAGTAAAAATCTTGTTACATACTTCACATTTATGTTCCATCTTGGCCACATGTATCAAATGATGCTGTTTCAATGATTGTTTATAAGTGAAACTCTTGTCACAGAAGTCACATTTGTGTGGTCTGTAGCCTTCATGAACAAAGTTATGTTCTTTCAAGCTATGTTTCTTGGCATAGCTCTTGCCACAAATTTCACATGTGTAAGGGTGTTTGCCTTCATGAATGAATGCATGATTTTTCAAGCTAGAATTGTGAACAAAGCTCTTGCCACAGATATTGCATGTGAACGGTCGTTTGCCTTCATGTGTCAGGTGATGGTGAGTCAAGCTCTGTTTGTAAGTAAACCTCTTATCACAGATTTCGCACTGGTACGGCTTCCTGCCCTCATGTATTAAATAATGCTTTCTCAACCATGCCAACCAAGGGAAGGTCCTATGACAAATTGTACACTTGTGCTTTGTTTTGTCTTCCTGAGTCAAGCTCTTGTTTTCTGAGGTTGACGTACACTCCTCAACACTGTCATTACTATGTGTATGGTTTGAGCTGAGAGCCAGACCATTGCTTTCTATAAAGGATGGTGTTAAGGGATCACTTATAATGATTTCCTCATTATTTGGGATGTCTTCTTTTACAGCTACATAGTTCATGTCCTCCATACATGCATCAGTAGAAGAACCTGAGATACAGATGTCCTCACAGGAAGGTTCTTCTTTACATATTCTGTAATGATGAAAAAAAGTTAGATTTTGTAAAAAAGTGAAGCTGCTGACAGTGAAGCAATCCAAATATTATAAATAAACTACAACACTTGGTTACCAACTTCACTTATCTGTTTTAAAATTATCAAAATCCTCTGGAACCAATTTTAATAAAGGTTTAATTATTTTTTCAAGATTTTCTTGAGAAACAAGTCAGGTGAAAAGACGATTAGAAATTGACATTTTGACAGTGTACATGTCTCCCATCATCAGGATATTTTAAGAAATGTTATAACCACAAATTGTATAACTGGATATAATACAAAAAATCAACAAAGACAAAACACTATCAATACTCGCATCACTGAACAAAAGACTGTTTTCAGTAAATTAAATGCCAGGTCGGCAGATGGCGTGAGTGTAGAAAATTAATTGGGTCAAAGAAACCTAACTACTTAACTTGATGATGAAGCTGTGTAGATCTGTGCTTCTTAAGCCGACGGATTTCCATTTTTAAGGCCGGTTATTTCAGTTTGACTCCTCTATCAAAAACCTTAGCCTATGCACGGCTAGTGTAAAGAAATTATTAATTTCTAGTGATTAACTTAAGTATCAGCCTATGTTGCAGCATGCTTGGTGAAATGCAGGTTACAACACTGACATACCCGTATCACGTATGTAGTATTCCTAAGGAATGGAGCATGCCAGGTAAAAAAAAAAAAAATACCCGTATCATAATTTGCAATGTAATTAATGTAGCTTTTCATATTGGATTGCGTGAATGTGAAAGTGATTTGGAATGTGATAACATAACTTTAGTAAGATGTGAACATTTGTTTTAACCACTTCATTGAAATCCTGCATCCGCACTTTGAAGACTAACATAATCACTGTCAGGTGCATAAAATATGTGTACTTCAAGCAGAGGGTTTTTAGCACTGTTGATTGAAAATGTAATTATACCCTGATGTCACTGAATTATATATAATTTCCCTCTTATGGTTACTGATATCTTGTTACTTCATTTCTCTCTGTTAAATGACACTGAAGCAGAATGCAATGGTTTTGCATGGAAATGACAAGAACTACTGTTTTTTTTTTTTTAAATTATCTATTGTTATTCTGAGCATTCTAGGTCAGAGGTGTTTCTTGTAAGTATAGTACTGAACTACAAACTGTTTTATACAGTTAGCTTAAAAATTGAAGACTAAGAGGAACTGAGTTATAATACATTGCCTCAATGCAATTATTTAATGAACTTACCTTGGTAGTTCCATTGGTGAAATATCTTCATCTTTCCCATCATATATATCCTGTGAATAAAATTAACAAAGCATTAAAGAGAAAGTCGAATGTGACTTGTGGGAACATAACATTTGTCCTGTATTTGTATAAACATTGGATTTACTTTATGTGTAACTTAAAATGTTATTTCATTATTATTAATATCCTTGTTGTCTATATGCATATTTTTATTTGTTCTAGTTTCTTATTAAATAAGTATTTTACTACCAGCATGTTTTTTTCTTTTCAGTTTTCCATGTATTTTCCATTATTGTTATCATATTGACCAGTTGTTTGCTTTATGTATATATTGCAATGTATATAAAAAGGTTTCTCTTTTATTAATACGAGGGCTATCCAGAAAGTAGATTATGTTTTGGAATAAAAAGTAAACAAAGTATAGGAAACAAATTTTATTATATACAGATGAAAGCCACACTCAAATACTACTTTTCGACATAGTCACCATTCAAATTAAGGCATTTATCGTAGCGATGTACGAGCTTGGAAATTCCTTCGTCGAAAAATTCGGCCGCCTGCGCCTTCAACCACTTCGTTACCTCTTCTTGCAGCTGTGCGTCGTCATCAAAACGCTGCATAGCCAGCCACTTCTTCATTGCTGGGAATAGGTGGAAGTCGCTCGGTGCCAGGTCGGGACTGTACGGCGGATGAGGAAACAACTCCTACTTAAAAGATTCAAGAACTTCACGAGTGACATTTGCCGTGTGGGGCCGGGCGTTGTCGTGAATCAACAAGATCTTAGAGCTCAACATTCCTCTGCGCTTGTTTTGAATGGCTCTTCTGAGTTTTTGGAGAGTTTGGCAATACCTTTGAGAGTTTATTGTAGTGCCTCTTTCCAGGAAGTCCACCAAAATCACACCTATTCTGTCCCAAAAAACAGTCGCCATCATCTTCCTTGCCGACATTGTTTGCATGCATTTCTTGGGTTTTTGGGGAGAACTTGTGTGCCCCCACTGCATTGATTGCAATTTCGTTTCACAGTTCACGTGTTTCACCCATGTTTCGTCACCAGTAACGATGCGATCGAGTAAAGAGTCACCATCCTTATGGTAAACGTCCAAAAAGTTCAACGCTGCAGCCATTCGCTGATTTTTGTGGTCCTCTGTCAAGATTTTTGGAATCCATCTTGCACAAAACTTGTGGTAACCAAGCTTTTCGCTGATGATTTCGTGCAATTTGTGGAAAACTCAAAGAAAGTTCCGTTATTGTGAACCTTCGATTTTCACGGACTTTAGCACCGACTTTTTCGACAAGTTCGGCAGTCACTATGCTGGGTCTCCCACTTCGATCTTCGTCGTGAACATTGGTTCGGCCATTTTTAAATCTGATGACCCACTGACGCACTCCACCTTCAGTGATAATGTTGTCCCCATACACTTCACAAAGCTGCCGATAGATTTCTATCGGTTTACAGTTTTTTGCAGTCAGAAACCTTATTACTGCACGCACCTCGCAGCTCGCGGGATTTTCAATTAACGCAGACATTTCAAACCGTCACAGTATCTGAACGGAGCACAGCACGAACCTCTCACTAGCACGGCTAGATGCCGACTGAGCTGCGCAACGCTCTGACCCCAAGATGGCCGCGCTAGCCCCGCACCTAGCGGAAACAGACGAAAACGTAATCTACTTTCTGGATAGCCCTCGTATACTCTTACTTTTAAAGTTACTTTATGTACAATTTACTATGTGTTTGGCTGTTAACTATTGATTTATAACTAGCTGAATTACCAAGCCTGTGGTTTGATGATTTATTCCTACAACTTTTAGACTTATGTTGCACTTGCCCAATAGCTTTGAATTTACAAAGAAAAGTTTAACAATTATTACTTAGTACACTTAAGCACTTGCAAATGCCATTTATAAGAAAGTACTGCTATATACAGCAGGTAACATGCGGAGATACCAACAAGATCATCAGTTTCTTTCTCAATGTTTTTATAGACAGTTCTGGCTTTCTTTCTTTAAGCACAGCGAAACAATGTACGATCATTCTCCTCTCGCCACTTTTTAAAGGTTTGCCTCGATTGTGTTTAATTTCGGCTGAAATACCGGCCTGCTCTATGATGAAAAGCTTATGTAATGTACCTAGTGTTAGAATGGAAGAGCAAGGAACCGGAACTCTAAGAACATCGGGAACATCGCGTAAATGCAAACAGCGCGTGGAGAAATACGACGATTTTACCAAAAGTGCTACACGCAGTAAAGTTCATGATTATTTTCTCAGAAATGAACCAACATGCAAAACTTAAGTACGTACATGTAGCGTCTAAAACGTGGCGAGTTGACTCAGCTCCGCTTTGTTGTTTACAGCAGGATTAAACTAGCCTGAGATAGAGTATAGTTGCAACACGAGAAGCAATTGAGCTTGTCAGTTGTCTGCTTGCGCATGCGCATTGGCGAAGAAAATTTCTTGTGTCACATGTACGAGTGTTTCTCCATCATTACAGTTTCAACTGGAAAACTTACCTTATCCTCATCTTGCAACAGATGATCTGGTGAAGGAAGCACTTCAGAAGGCAGTGCTCTATCCATCCACAAAGGCTCTTCTTTAATTTCAATTTTTACATCCATTTTACTATTGAGTGTAAGCTCTGAAGGAAAATTATTTCACTGCCCAACTCAGAATCTATGGCAGGATCCTGTTTTAACAGTTTCCTATTTGTTCTCTCAGATGCAGATTCTACACTCGTTTACTGTTTAATAAATGTTTTACTATTGTCACTATTTATATTTAAAGCGGTCATTCCGATAAGTTAAGAATTCCGAAACTTCTTTCCGTTACTTATGTGATTAGTCAGTTCATAAACAATCCTATAATTATCTTCGAGTTAAATTTTAAACAGTACTGTGTCAAATTCCATACAATTGCTCCAGATAACCGAGGTAAAACTATACTACTGTTTCCTTACACAACTTGAAATCAATAATAGCATTGCAATTTCACTTTAAGTAATATTTAAAATAAGTACCGAGGGGGAAGATATGAACACTTAAATATTGAGTCGTATGTTCGTTTAGTGCATTTATAACATACTGTTTGCACATTCTAATTATGAATGTTATAGAACACCACTCACTGTACTGCACTGACACAGCACGGCCATTTAGATCACGCAATAGTATTGATTAGTATTTGGCGGCGTTCGGTAAATCATAATGTCGAAGTTAATACTATTGCTGTGATCTGTCTTCTGTAAACGAGAGTGGTAACCACAATTGCCATAACTCGGTGTTTGCAGATTTTGTTTGTCACCTTACATCTCCGTCCACCAGTAAAGCCATTGTTGGCAAAAATCACTGTTTTCAGAGTGTCTTCTTCACGTGCACAATAACAATGATTTTGGCATTAACGAACCTAAGTGGAAATGGAAATTTCAGTTGAAACTTTTCCAGATATGAGCTTTCAAAATAGAGAAAACTTGACGAAGGAACAAGAAATAAATGGTGATGGTAGTAAAATGTTTTCCAAACAAGACCCTAGTGCAGGAACGCATACAGAAGTTAAACTTGACTTAAAACCGGCTCCTACTGTATTTGTTGACAGTGGAATGAATCATTTTCCGTCAGAGGATATAAACTGCAAGAGTAACACAGGCATTTGTAGTAACAATGCAGTGAATATCAAAATAGAAATGAAAGAAGAACCTCCGTGGCTGGATGGAACATTGCATTCAAAAATGGTTTTAGTATCAGATCTTCCATTAAAAAACGAGGATAAGGTACTTTTCTTATTTGATGTTAACTACAGTTTTAGTTAAGCCGAAACTTGAGTTCTGACCAACCTTAAAATTGAATGCTGTCACTTTACTGCTCCACCAGATTAACAGTTTCGACCACTGATGCTTACTGCTGTGATTTACATATTTAAGGCAAATCTTGAGTTAAATTCAGGAAATTCCTTCGATTTTGTTCATCTTCCTGTAGGGTGATGTCTACACTCTCTAATGGCTACAACAGATTGACCTACCAGTTTTATTTGGCAGAAAAGTTTCATTCTGGGATTAACTATTAATTTGTTACATGAAGTCTAATGAGTCATACTTATTATTAGTCTTAGAACATAGTTTTGAGTGTGTGCTATATATGAACTGATGCTAGTCTAATTACATATGTCATGGTAGCAAGTATTAGCTGCCCAAATTTTCAGACTGTTCAACCATGCCTTCAGTTGAACGTTGTTTCCAGGTTTGAAGGCCATGGTGCAGACGATGAAAAACAATCTGACGTTTCGGCCAGATCTCTGTCAGGCATCTTCAGATAGTCAGTCTTGGCTGGTTACAACTAGACCAGGGCCTTCAAGCCAGAAACAACATTCTACTGCATTAACGCTGGCCGTGAAAGCCTAAACATGTACAAGCCATACCTTCTTGCTACTCTTGCTTGTGTGCAGAGGCAAGTGCCAAACTAGTAAGTAATCTTTATTTCCATTTCAATTACAGATTATTATACATTTACATACTTATTACTACACTGAGTTGCTGGTTATCCTTGGGCCCAATAAACTCAAACTGAGGTTGTCGAGCTAAAATGTCCGTATTGGCAATTCATCTAAAATAACTTCGTCTTCATTTTCGTCATATTTACTTATCTTCCTTAACCATTTGGCTCTTACTTTGTCCAAAAAGTTCCCAATTTCAATTAAATTTGTCCTAGTGTTTACACTCATTAACTTCATTGCTTGAATTTCTTTTGGTAGCCTTACCTATCTTCTCCCTAAGCAACCTAGTTTCTTCACATTCTAAAAGCAAATGCCATTCTTTATCCCTTTGGTGACACACAGATCCCTCCCTCTTCCCACCCTCCCCTGTTCTGGCCAATGCAAAGCCTCCTCTCGCTGCTTTATCACAGATATCAACATACTTTTCCCTGTTCCACATCACTTTCATCTCTTTGTAAATTTCCAGTGCGCTTTTCAAGTTGAAGCTTCCTAACATTTCTTGCCTTTCAATATCTTCCGTTCTTAACGTAAGTTATTTCCAAAATCTACTTTGCAATAATTCTCTGTTTTCCCACATGACACCAAACCCTACTTTTAACATCATTTCCTTTATCTTATTTAGTCATGAATCTTTCTGATTTAGTCTTTCCTGTACTATCAAGCATTGATGCAGCATATTCTGCTCATCTAAATTCCTAATTCTCGCCCAATATTTTAACACCCTTTCCACCATTATCCCTCTAGTTCCTAGTCTTCCCAATTCTGCTTGTGCCACTCCATTTGGTGAAGCTCATGGTAAGCCCAAAACTTGTTTGCAAAAGTTACTATGTATTCATATTTGCAACCCCTCTCTCTTCCAAACCCCATATCTTTACCCCATAGAGCATTTTTGCTTCTACTATGGTTGTGTAAATTCTTTCCAGCTGTTTTATTTGCATTCCTGGTAACTTATCTAGGCATACTTTAATAGCTTTTAATACAATGTTACATTTAGCCATTGCCATTCTCTTCTGCTCTTTGCAACTCCCCTTACTGCTTAATCGTACTCCTAGATAATTAAATGTATTGACCACCTCAATTTCTCTTCCTTGTCAGTACCATTTCTCCTCTTTACTTAACTTGTAAGTGCCAAACTAAAAGAGGGAGTAAGATCTGCTAGACTTCCAGGGTTTTAACTTCTTGTTCTTTGCCTTCCTCACATTAAATGCTGATGTAGCTAACTTCACTCCTTTAGTTATGAAAAACATTCCTCATTTAATCCTTGTGGCTTATGGCTCTCATTTCCTCAGTTACATTGTGCAAATTAGAGCTTTCAACCCTTGCATGCTTTGTAGTTTAGAGATCTAAATCAGTCACAAGTTGATAAGGATGGAGTAATTTTTTTAGTCATATGTTGGCAGTTCTGCAATTGTGAATAACAATGACCCTTATTATGCATAAATTTGTGTGCAGGGTGTTGTGACCAAATAGCCAACAACACCCCTAAGTCTAGGTTTAATTAGGTTGAGGAGGAACTCAGTTAATTTGCCACCAAGTTTGATAATAAAACAGTAGTTTTCTCTTTGTTTACTCCAGATTTCAAGATAGCTCTAGCATAAGTTGAGTTAAACTTATGGAGGCTATTCCAAAGATAGGCCCAGGCAACCCTCTTCACCAGAGCCTCTAGCATCATTTCCTTTAACACCAAAATGCTCATGCTCTCACATAAGGGTAACCATGGCACTGATACAAGTCCAACATCTTTTAACACTGCCATACCAGCTTGGATATGATTTTGATTGCTATTAGGATTTTAAATATTGCCATGCTTTCTGATTAGATTTTGATCTCCATCCATCTGTGTGCAAAGTAGGTACTTATATGCTTTATATAGGCTAAAATTGCAGGTGTCTTAGCTGGAAACAATGGCAATCTATCAAGAGGAATGACAGGATTAGTCCCAGGACATAAACCCCGGTCTTGTCCATGAAGTGGCATCAATCTGTGAGCCTCAGGGCTCTCGGCCAGCCCTTGATTCATATTTATTCTTTCAGAGTCCCCATTAAGGCTGGTAGGTTTATTGGTACTTAAACCTTCAGTGTTTTCTCCCCAAGTATATTTATGAATTACTAAGGTCTGTGATTTTGTCTGTCAGAACTTTTGTCAAGAGTGAAGTTTAATATCATGTTCATTTGATTCACAGAATACATATGATGAAAAGTATGCAGACTCATCATCACTGGAACTGCCAAGGTAAGTTTTCTAAATAATAATGTATAAAACAGAATCAGCACAGATCTGTTTGGTTCCCAGAATGTAACATAATCCTTGGCATAACAGCCCACAAGCAAGCCAGAGCCTGCCAACCTGACAGCCTGCCTCACGCCCATATACGCAAGGCAGAGGTAGGTGATCATCCAACCAATACTGCAGGAGATGTGGCCGGCATCATGGCACCTCAACTGGAATGTTGGCTTTCTAGAGCAGGGCTGCTATCTAGCATAGCTCCTCTATCTCCTCATGATGCTCAGTGGGCAGCAGCCCCATACCTGGGACTTAAAATCTGCATCCCTCAGGAGTAGCTTCAATCCTGGGCATTTCCTGTGCAGGGAACCACAGCACAATGCTCTAGCCCACTACGTCATGGCTAGTGTGAGGACAAGAATCCACTGGCTGCTAATGTGAGTGTGGCCTGGAGTATAGGCTCCACAGCATGGGTGGTTGGTGATGGAACTGACGAGAACTGTGCCATGGCTGAGTGTTTAGACCGCTTGGCTCTCACCAAGGTGGTTCAGGTTCGATCGCAGGTAACCACAAAGTGAGATTTGTGGTGGACAACACGGCACTGGGGTGGGAAATCTCTGGTTCCCCCCGCCATCTTCATCTCATGTATTATCAGTGTCACCCCCTGCTGTGTCATATGTAGTAAAAGTGGGCATTAAACACTATACAATTCATTTCATACATAACTGAGAAATGTAAACAGAAGAGACAAGGGTGTGTAAAATGCAAATACCATATAATACAAGTGGCAAGTGCATGTGCATGTTTCTAAGATTTTCAATACAATAGTAAATGGGTATAAATTTGTTGCTATTTGCACACCCGTGCAACACACATAGTATTAAACATCACTTTTCATTGTCCTCTTCTATTTGTTCTCAAACACATTACAATGAAGAACAATGTATTTTTTAAACATTTCAAAAGTGTAGCTTGATCTCCTGTCGTCCAAACAGTATTTATACAGTGAGAAGCTTCTCACAATGTCACATGATGTGATGGGAGCATACATAAAATGTTGTACATCATTTTTGTCATAGTTAGAAGGCGTTTTAACTGGATGTAACAAACTATTTTTTATTTTCACCATTGCAACATAGCTAGGATTTTTTTCCAATATGGCTTTCATTTTGTTTCACTCTTTTGGTAACTGACGCAGGAGCTGCATTTTCAGTTTAATGGAAAGTTCTTCTACAAACAGTGGAACTTCAGTTAGTTTGATATTTTTTATTCTAACTTCACAATGGTTTTGGTCACATCTGCAAATTTGTCTTTAAAAAATAATAAATTTTCATGTAAGCTGCTTGAAACCAGTGATTTTGCATATTTTATTGCAGAGGTGTCTTCATTATCAAAAACATTTATTACTTCTACTATTTTGTCATAGTAATCTGTGTAATATTTCTCAGCATTTAACCAGCTCCCCCATTGAGTTACAATGCACAGGAGGTGGAACATCAGGAGCCAGTTCTTCAAAAATCATTGTCTTGCTTTGGGCTTTCACAAATATTTATTGACATTTGCAATAAATGTTGGTTTGCAGTGAATGTCACTATAGAAGGAGCATACTGTTTTCAGAATTCAATGAAGGCCAGGAGCCAAGCAAGTTAAATGTATCATATTGGGATAATATGCCATTATAAGCTCTTTAGCTGTTTTTAACATATAACTTGCACCATCTGTCACAAAAATCTGTCAATTGAATATACCAGATTTGATCCACTCTGCCCATACTAGATTGAGACTATTGTGAAAACTATAAACCATACTTTTGTAGTTAAATTTCTTCATGACATCAGATGTTAATAAAAAGATTTATTAGATATGTGTGGCGAAAGTACTCCCACAACTACATTTGCAACAAACCTCCCAACAGAATCCTGGGATTCATCTGTGGAAATCCAAATTTTATTTTCTCCCACAGCTTTATGTATTTTTGAGATAATATTATTGTAGCATTTAGATACATAATATCTAACCTTATCTGTACAGTGCAGCTATCATACTGAACCAGTGGCACAGTGTAACTTGTATGCAGTGGTGACGTCAAGCAGAATAGTTGCAATACCTGTAACTTGACTTCACCTTCAGCGGATATATTTCCTTGCCCTGGTCATGGCGGAGGACAGTTCCTAAATGTATTTTGACTGAAATCTACAGCTAGCTTTGCATTCCTAAGACAATTTTACAGAACAGCATTTATCGTAAGCCATTTCTGTAGCTACTTTTGGATTTCTAAGATAATTTTACAGAACAGGATGTATTGTGACTCATTTTGATATCTCTTTTTGAGTGGCTCAAATACTAGGGCTGTTCAATAAAGAATGATCACAATTTTTTTTGACAACGAACCGTTACTCATCCTCAAAATTTTGATAGTCCTTCTCAAAATAGTCTCCCCTGAATGTGATGCACTTGTCCCAGTGTTTCTGCCAGTCTTCAAAGACATGCTGGAAACCATTTTTGAGAGATCCTTCAAAATCGCCTCTGCAGCCTTCACCACTGCTTCTGATGATGGATAATGCCTCCCACGAAGGTGTTTCTTCAAGTTAGGGAATAGAGAAAAGTCATATGGAGCTAAATCCGGATTATAGAGAGGGTGAGGGATGCACTTTGCATTGATTTTTGCAAGATATTCAGCAACAACATTGTCAATATGCGGCCGCACATTATTTTGGTGCGGCATCCAGCCTGCTTCATGAAAATGTGGTCTGTTGCACCTGATATGGACTTGTAGTGTTTTCAGGACATCGCTGTAGTATTGTCTAATTACTGATGTGTGTGCAGGTACAACATGCTGATAAGCAATTCCATGAATATCGAAGAAAGAGATGACCATAACTTTACCGGCAGAATCAACCACTTTTGGTTTTTTGGGGGTTGGTGATGAAGGAGATTTCCACACTGAGCTTTGCTGTTTGCTCTCAGGATCAAAATGATGTAGCCAAGATTCATCAGCAGTGATTACGTTTGAAAGAAACTCCGGATCTTCCTCTAACATCAACTTTAACTTTATGCGAATGTCCTTTTGTTTGGGAATCAACAGTCTTGGAACCCATCGCACACAAACACGTCTGATTTGTAATGTTTCTATCACCAACATGTGGGTGGCATCCAGTAAAATGTTCAGTATTTCAGGAAGTGATCTTAAGGTAATTTGTCGATCCTCTCTCACAATGGCAGCAGCAGTGTTGATGTTTTCTTCCGTAAGAGCAGTAACTGGAGCACCGGGTCCACCTTCCTTTTAAATTGTTTCCCCTCCTTAAACATTTTAAACCACCTTTGAGCTGTGCTGTAGGAAAGAATAGACTCTCCATAGGCCTCCTGTAACATTGTATAGGCTTCAACTGAAGATTTGTTGAGACGAAAGCAGAATTTCAAAGCCACACATTGTTCCTCGCATGTTACATCCATTGCAGCGGTAGGTGATACTGAACATGTCTGAACTTGCCTGGTTCTCACAGGCGGGAACCAGGAGTACCAACCATGAAACTACTACGGCGTGTTTGTTTCACATTAAGCTAACAGAATATAATAATGAATTTTAGTGTGAAAAATTATGACCATGAAAAAATTATGACTGCTTTATTGAACAGACCTCATAATTGTGTCATGGAATACTTTGCATAAGAGGAGTATTATAGCTCAGTTGTAGGCATGATCCTTAATTTTTAAGGATGTAAGGTTTTCTGCTGCTTCTAAGCTTCTCATTAAAATAGAACATTTTGGAATTATTTTAGGGTTTTATACAATTTGTAGCCATTTTGAGGTTTGATTTTCTTGTGTTACTTTATTTATACAGTATATATATATATTTTTTTTTTCTTTTAACATTGCATTTGATTCATACATATGAACAGGCCCGTATTCTGCCATTACCTTGCCTATACATAAGAAATGTTCTAGTATATACCTATCAAAATATTAACTCATTCAAAACAAACTCGGATGTACATTCCTACAAAACCAGAAATAGACTCAACCTAAGCATATCTCACAATACTTCACTATTTGCAGACAGTTTTATTGTAACAGGGTTGAAATTATTCAACGCCTTACCAGACTTACTTAAGAGCATTACCAGTGTAAATCGTTTTAAATGTGTATTGACAAATCTTTTATTGGACCACTGCTTTTACAATATTGAAGAGTTTTACTCAAAAAACTGTAATAAGCATACTAATATATAATACTACTTGTAAAAGACAATTATTTTATCAGGTATACTGCTGCTATGTAAATGTAAATATGCATTTGTAAATATGTTAATATTGTTAAATTATGAGAAAATCTATATCATGTGTTCATGGTCTATATATGTGTATGTGTAGTGTTTAATGCCCAGTTTTACTGCATACGGCACCGCAGGCGATGACACTGATGATACATGAGATGAAGATGGAGCACCAGTGGAATGAGGTGGCGGGTCAAACCGGAGATCCCGGAGAAAACCCGCCCCAGCGCCGTGTTGTCCACAACAAATCTCATGGTCTATAGATGCAAATAATAATAATAATAATAATAATAATAATAATAATAATAATAATGGTAATAGTAATAAATAATAATAATAATATCTAATAACAATAATTGTAATAGTAATAATATCTAATAATAATAATAATAATAATAATAATAATAATAATAATAATAATAATAATAATAATAATAATAATAATAATAATAATAATAATAATAATAATAATAATAATAATAATAAATAATTAATAATAATACAATTCTATAATTGTTTTATTTCCATCTACTCCACAATTAAATGCAATCCACTGTAATACAACTTTTCTTTCCAGTATACCAACCTTTCTAATCATCTTTTGGATTTCTTTAGTTTTTCCATTTTAGGAAGTGTTACTATTGCTTGTGTAGCAGCCTGTGAGTCTGAAAGTATAACTATATTTTTGGATTGATGTAGCCAAAGAAATATATTTTGCAGTTTTATATAAACTTTGAAAGCACATAAAAGTAAACTAAGAACTGTCCATATAGGAATAGATCTTTATCCAGAAGAACAAGGACAGAGTTTGTATATTCATTTTAAATATTCCACAGAGCAATACATTGTAGAAATTTCTAGAACTACCACTAGAGCAGTTTATGGAAGCATCAGGTTCACCGCTCAAGATAACTTAAATGTTTGGCTGTGATACTAGCATCTGAAATTTGTTTGAGGAAATTTAAAAATTGTATGTTGTTACTAAATTTTTACTTTTAAGTCATTTCAGGTATGTTAACTCTTTTGTATACAAAGTAATTTAGAATATACTGTTCTGGATAGTATCACATATTTTCATTTTGTTGGTATGAGTAAAGTAATGTACTTATTTCTTTCTCCACCTCACTCAAAAATATTTAATCACATAATTAACATTTTTTTTCTTCAACATTACAGAATATGTAAAGAACCTTCCTGTGATGATGTCTGTGTATCAAGTTCCTCTACTGATGCGTACGTGGGGATCACAAACAATGTTGTTAAAGAACACATCACAGACAGTGAGGAAATCATTATAAGTGATCCCTTAACACCATCCTTTATAGAAAGTAATGGTTTGTCTCTCAACTCAAACCAAACACATACTGACGATATTGGTGCAAATAGTACTTTGACTTCAACCTCCAAAAACAAGATTTTGACTCAGGAAAATAAAATAGGGCACAAGTGTACAGTTTGTGATAGGAGCTTTCGTTGGCTGGCATGGTTGAAAAAGCATTATTTAATACATGAGGGCAAAAAACCGTACAAATGTGAAATCTGTGATAAGAGGTTTACTTACAAACAGAGCATGAATCACCATTATTTGACACATGAGGGCAAACGATCATACATATGCAATATCTGTGGCAAAGGTTTTGTTCAGAATTCTAACTTGAGAAAGCATCTACTAGTTCATGAGGGCAAAAGACCATATAAGTGTCAAATTTGTGGCAAGAGTTATACTGAGAAACACAGCTTGAAGGAGCATAGTTTTGTCCATGAAGGCCACAGACCACACAAATGTGACACCTGTAATAAGAGCTTCGCTTACAAACAATCATTTAGACAGCATTGCATGATACATGAGGGCAAAAGACAATTTGTGTGCAAAATCTGTGACAAGAGTTTTATTCAGAATCGGCAGTTGAAAAAGCACACTTTGATTCATGAAGGCAATAGACCATACAAATGTGAAATTTGTGGTAACAGCTATGCAGAGAAACACAGCTTGAAAGAGCATAGTTTTGTTCATGAGGGCCAGAGACCACACAAATGTGATGTCTGTAACAAGAGCTTCACTTACAAGCAGTCATTGAAACAGCATTATTTGATACATGATGGCAAGAGGCAATACACATGTGAAATTTGCACCAAGGGGTTTACACATAAAGGCTACTTGAAAAAGCATATGTTAATTCATGGGATTGTGAAAAGATACAAATGCGAAATTTGTTATAAGAGCTTTTTGCAGGAAAAGAACTACAATAAACATTATTTGATTCATAGTCATAACTAACAATGAGAAATATGTGTATAATTTCATGCCGGTATCAAGTTTAAGATGGGTAAGAGCTATAAAAATAAGAGTATAATTTAAGCTACAAATTCCAGATTTGTTACTGATATTTTGTATTTCAAAAAATATTTCCCAGTTGAAAATATTTCTTGATTCATAAAATTCCAATGAAAACCCATAAATAAATGTTCTCAGTTCCTTATCTTTTAAATAATTGCTTCAAACTTATTTTACCTGCAGTTTGTTTAATAATTATGTTTAAAACTATTAGACATTATGAATACAGCAGTATTTAATCTGAATTATTATAAAAGTCTGTGTACTATAATTAATGTTACTTCCCAGTCCTGACAGCTTGTTCAGCTTGTTCAGCATGCTTTTCTTACAGGCATGTTGTGTCTTGTCTGACGAGGGTTGATGGTGAAGTAGCTAGTCCCCATTGAACCTTTCCAACTCCCTTCCCATAAGCTCAGATGTAGTGCTGCTACATGCCTGCATATCATATTGTAGCATAATATCTTAAATTGCATACTAACAATTGTAGTGTAGTGTGACCAGTATTGTGGTAATTATAATAACATAACTTTGTAACCTGTGCTGCTATTGTTGGTTGAGTTGACAGTCTCCGATTGTGAGATGGATGTGCTTTAAAGGGATTGAACTGGAAAGAGAAAATGATGGAACACTGATTACGTTGTATAAAACAGCTTAACATAAAATGAATAAAAAGACTTTTACGTGTGATTTGAAAAAAACTATTTATAGTCATTTTTTTGACCCTTCATTTATATTATTGAGGAACTAGTTTCAGAAGCTGTCGCCCCATTTTCAACCTCTGGACACCTCTCCAACTAGCATCCATTGATGTCTGCTCTCTTCTTTCTAGAGGTTGCGGATGGAAGTCATGGCTTCCGAAACTAGTCCCTCGATAATATAAAAATGTAAATGACGAAGTGTCATAAACTTGACTACAAATAGTTTTTCAATGAAATTCAGATGCTCATTTGGAACTGAAAACTGAAAAAACTTAAATGCTAATTCTGCATATTCAGCAAGGCTGCACTGTGGCTGAGTTGTTAGACCACTTGGCTTTCACCAAGGCGGCCCAATATTCAGGACTAATACAGAAGTAACCTGCTACATTCAGGAAGGACTGTAAGCACATTAGCAAAATATTGAAGATTATATCGATATAGTTAAATTATTACATACATGTTGGTAATATTTCACTTTCGTTGATACTATACCCAGCTTCTCCTTTGAGTATATTCTAAGTGGTTTTAATTTGTTTCTCTGATCCCTAATTATATGTTGATAATATTTTTTTTTTGCTTCTTTAATTCAACAGGAGATATTTAAATAAATGTTACGTACACTATGATGATTATGCCATCACTAGCTCTGCACACATGAAGTTCCCTGTTTGTTTCAAAATGTTTGAGTACCTAAGTTATCCAGTCTTTATTGTATTGTTTTGATATATTTATTATTTTGATTGGGAATTGCACATAGTATTGCTATGGTTAAATGGTTAGATTGTGCCTCGCATTATAGTTAAGTTAGATCCCAGTGACTGTAGGAGATTTGTGATGGGCAAAGCAGCATGATGGTAGGCTTTCTGCACTTTCTGTCTCCATCATAGCGTTGCGAACCCGATTGCGATAATGCGGCTTGTGCACACAAAGGAACGCATAGTGTATCATGGAGATAATTAGTATGCCAGAACAAATAAAGATAGTGCGGAGATAAAAGGCTGGTCGGCACAGATAACATAAGATTTCTGGAACGTTCCAAAACATTCAATTTCTCGATTGTTACAGAACAGGCTCAAATTATCAATATGGTATTTAAGGAAGCGACGACTTGCCAAGAGTCAGTCGTAAACAGGAATAGTAAAGAGCTGTAACAGGAGTGTTGTAAACAGTGGAAGTTGAGTAAGCTCTTTGTTGTGGTCAAAATGAAATGTGTAGTGTTTAACGCCCACTTTTACTACATACGGCACCACAGGCGATGACACTGATGATACATGAGATGAAGATGGAGCACCAGTGGAATGAGATGGCGGGGGAAACCGGAGATCCCGGAGAAAACCCGCCCAAGCGCCGTGTCGTCCACCACAAATCTCACTTTGCCGTCACCTGGGATCGAACCCGGGCCGCCTAGGG
The DNA here is from genome assembly GCA_030765055.1 of Mantis religiosa. Lineage (NCBI taxonomy): Eukaryota > Metazoa > Arthropoda > Insecta > Mantodea > Mantidae > Mantis > Mantis religiosa. Next base: position 202,944,716 of record CM060953.1, read on the forward strand.
GAGAGCCAAGCAGTCTAACCACTGAGCCAAGGCGCGGCCTTTTGTTGTGGTCATCAACCTTGGTAGATTGTGATTGTGTATGTGACATAATTCTGTTACATAAGGATTGAACAAAGTATATTTCTACGGAAATAAAGAACATTTAGAATTTCTGCAAACTCGACTTCTAATTCTACGAACTCACAAAGTCCCAATATTTATTTTCAACTATTTTCCCCTCATTTCATATTTTCTTCCTCACTTAGGGTTGATCACTCTTCCTAATTACTCTCTCTGATCCAGAATTTGTGAAAAGAAGAGCTTTGTGCATTGTGACAATAATTGACGTAAGAAAGAAATTCTTGAGTTTGATTTATGTATCACTATGTTTACACTCAAACTTCACTTACTTGTATAATTGAAACGTTTTCAAGATCATTCGATCTCATCCTCAGCTGTTTGGTGACTCAATGAACATTCCTCTTCTTCCACTGTAGTTTGAGTGTAAACATAGTGACTCATAAATCAAACTCAAAATGAAGAATAATTCACTGTTAATAATGCTTCCGCTTTTAATATTTAAGAAAGAAATTGTTTTATTTAATATTAACATTAGAGTACAAAAGGTCTCAAGATTGCTGTTAGAATATCAGAGTAAGGCTTTTAATACTTATATCTCTCACTTTACGATGACAGCTTCCTGTCACATGCTGTATTTACGGGTAGTAAAAATTGGCAATTTATACATCAGGATTTTGAAGCTTGTATGTAACTGGCAAAGGGATAATGAACCTACTCTGTCTGCACCAATAAAAATGTTATGTATTCTTGAGCTGTTATTCTGGTAGGGATTTTCCTCGTGCTTGAAACTGAATAATTGATGTAAAATCTCGGCTTAATGTACCTGTTTTCTTATAACGTTATTAAATTCTTGTTTCTGCATTACAAACAGTGAAGTAGTAATCATTTCTGAGTGTATCAAGTGCACTTCTTTAAATTTGTGGAAAATAATCTACCAATTAAATACAATCAGTATAGGAGTTGAAAAAGTTTAGGTGGTCCCATAAATTGAGTGAGATTTCAGACAGACCCACATTGGTCACATTTTTTATATCTGAGGTAATACTGTTTGGCTGGAGATTAAATATTCATGTAGTAGCCCAACACATTTTGTAAAAATTATTATACGTTTCATTCCATCAATAAAGTGTTCCTCTTCTTGTCGTTCATCACCATTGATGGACTGTTCTACACTCAAAGCTTTGCTGCACAGATTTCTAATGCATTCTAATGTACAATCTGATTACTGATGAAATATCGGACATGCACCCAATTTGATTTAGGAAGAGAATTAGAAAGTTTACGATAGATCAGTGCTTTTATACTTTGCAAAAATGTATTGAGTCTTCAAAGATCGTAAATAATGTTATGACTAGTATGATTGTAAATCTAGTAACTTGTAATTTAGAATTTCATTGACAAAGCCATGAAATTGCAACAAATTTCCAAAGGGGAATAAAATTTTTTATTATTATTTCTCTTTCTCTTTATGTGCAATACTTGGATAGTCATTTGTAACTGAATATTTATGCAATCGAATTTGCAGAGGGCTTAATTCATTTTTATGACTAGCTTGGACTTCCTTTCAATATTCATTCTTCTTATGACTGCTAATAGGGAGGGTTCTGAATAAGGAAGAGTGGAGAGTGGAGAGTGGAGAAACGATTTTTCAAATAATGGCGCCCAAATTACGCAAAAGGATTAAGATGCTGCAAAACCGAAAATCAAGGGGACCAGATAATATACCTACTGAAATATTAAAGCTTGGGGGTGAAGCCATGATTCCCTATCTAATGGTCTTGTTCAACATGTCAATTAACAACTGTGCCTTACCGGAAGACTGGAAAACAGCTATTATAGTTCCGATTTATAAAGGGGGTAATAAAACAAATAAATAATAAATAATGAATAATAAATAAATAATAAATAATAAATAATTATAATAATAATAATTATCGGCCAGTTAGTCTAACTTCAGCAGTATTTAATTGCAGAATATATACGAGAGGAGTTAGAAAATAAAAAGTGGTTTAATGAAGCGCAACATGGAGTCCTGGGTATTCGTGCGAAAGTCAAATTACTTCATTATTTCAAGATTTAGCAGATGAGGTAGATGCAGGGGGAAGAACTGATGCAGTGGTCATTGACTTTTCTAAAGCTTTTGATGTAGTGCCACATAGTTTACTTATTTGTAAGCTAGCTAATACAGGAATTGACAAACGCGTAGTATTATGGGTTAAACATTTTTTTGAAAGGGAGAACGCAAAAAGTTAAAGTAGGTAAAGAGCTGTCTGATAATGGAACTGTAAGTTCGGGTGTGCCGCAAGGCTCAGTACTAGGGCCTTTACTGTTTCTCATTTTTGTTAATGACATTGCTGTTAATATTAACTGCCAGATAAGGTTGTTTGCAGACGATTGTATCATTTATAATAAAATTCGGAATACAGTGCATGAAACCGCTCTTCAGGATGATTTAAATGAAATCTGTAATTGGGCTGCGGCTAACAAAATGTCAATTAATGCCAAGAAAAGTAAGTCGATTGGTTTTAGTAGAACTAAGGGCAAAATTATTGTTAACTATCACATGGGAGGGGTACAAATTCCACAGGTGGACAGCTACAAATACTTGGGAGTGTACCTGGCAAGTAAGGCTGGATGGGACGAACAAGTAAATTCCACAACTAGGAATGCGTGGAAGGCATTACATTTCGTAATGAGAATATTGAAAAAGGGGAGCGCTAGGTCCAGGGAAATTGCCTACAAGGCCTTAGTGCGGCCGGTTATGGAATATGGAGTAGCATGCTGGGACCCGTATAGAGCTAACCAAATCGATCCATTAGAAAAAATACAGAAGAGGGCAATAAGATTCATAAAAAGGGGCAAGTATTTTGGGCCTATAAAAGGAGATGAGACTAAATGGGAGGAATTAAGAATTAGGCGTAAAAAACATAGGTTGGTAGCATTATTCAAAGCTAATGCTGGTGTAAAGGCATGGGTGGATGTTAGTGTAAGGTTAGATAATCCGGATTATTATGGACGAAACGATCATAGGTATAAAATTAAGGGTAGAAGATACAGAACCGACGGAAAATTTTCTTTTGTTAATAGAACCATTGAAGAATGGAATGAATTGCCTGTAGCAGTCTTTCAGGGCTGTCCCCTGTCGTTGAAGAAATTTAGAAAAAATCTAGATGGTTTATAGTTTAACTTTTGAATTATAATGGTATATAATATGTAAATAGAGAAGTAATTAGATAAGTTTTAAGTGACTAAAGTAAAATAATATCATGTTTGTATTGTTTACTGTATTATTGTTGTAAATCTAGGATATGTAAATTGATCTGTATTCTTAACTCTGCCACCAGGTAGTACCCAATTGCAGTTAATAAATACATACATACATATTCTTTTTATTATTACCTACTAGTTAAAATAATTTAATAGATGCAATACAATTTTTCTGTTGGCTGGCCCTGTAGCTCAGTTGATAGAGCACCTGCCTGTCATGCTAGGGGTCCCGGATTTGATTTCCAGCGTTGAGAGTGGGGGTAATTCCTCATCTTCCCCAGAGTCTGGAAGTATGAATGAGAGTGCGAAAGTGTGAGTGATCTAATGATTAAAACCAAACGAATACGAGTTAACACCTTTGATATGTTCCAAAGGAGAACGGCCGCGATATGACCATTACAGTTAAATGGAACAAAAAAATTGCTGTTACAACACATACATTCTTTGCAGCTTTTATGTAATTAGAATGTATATTAAGTAATGATTTAATAGTTAAATTTGCAACAGTTCTTGGTTTACTTTAAATTTTCTTTGTTAATAAATCTTGAGAAACAATGATTTTGATTTATTGGCTTCTCTATTGTGATATATGTTTAAAATTAATTCAAAATATCTTTTTGCTGATTTACCTACCATCTTGTAAGTCATGTATACTTTTGACAAGTGCTGTTATTTATTGTGGCGAAGGAGGATCTTACTTAACCTTGCAAGGTTGTTAAATTCACGTACCTACTCAACAATATGTAGCATTATATTCTTGGAGTTATACTTTGTCGAATATTCCAACCTCATATGGAGCAGTGGTGAAACGTGCAATGAAGCACTGGAAGCGTTGCTTCCCCAAGAATTTCTGGAGAAAAAGAAGAAAAACAAAATTAATGCCAAACAATATTTTATTTGCTCTGGATACATTTTCAGAATTTATTCCAGAACATCCACGGTGCTGCGAGCAATTTGACAGAGGCTTAGATTCCAGTGACCAGTTCCGCAAGCACATTCAATACTGAATATTTCTGTATTTACGCATTCGTAACCATGCTTTGTAGGTTTTCAGAGGCAATCACAACTCTTCGATAGTTAGGAAGCACTGAGAGATTTTGTCACGTGAAATCTCTGTAGCGTGTACAAAAAATTGTTTTATGTGGCACTTTTAAATACAACTAGAAGTATATTTCAATAGTATTTTACGTAGATTTGTATTTAATGGTGACAAATAGGACATTCTTGTGAGGTTATTAGCAGAAATGTCTCCAATTTAGGTTAACAATTCACGTGGTGTGGGCCAGGGAACCTCTGAGTGGAGAGGGGAAGCAGGAATATGTCTGCTTGTAAAGTGAGCAGTCCTGTAATGCAAGAAAGGCTTATGTGTGACTACAATAGAAAGAGTACCGAAGAGTAACTTTAGATCTTTGAGTTATTAATCTCTCTTATGTTAATGAAAATTATTTTTTGGTGCTTTCCTCGCTTTGAAAGTCACGCCTCGCCACTGTCACGGAGCTATTCCCTACTCAATTCAATACAAAATCACATATTATAAAACAGTGCACTAATCTTCCATGAAGATTGCACGTACATCGTGTATAAAATCACAAAGGCACCTCTTTCTTTAGCTTGTTGACTTCTTTTGTTTTAGCAACGTGAACTTATTGTTGCAGTGCTGCTCTGTGAGGCAACTTTTTCTCTTACATACATATTAATATATTGTTTTTCTCCACAGAATTTTTCTGTTATTGAGATTTTGTTTTACAGTTTTTGTGACTATTAAGAATTTTTGTTATTAAATTCAATGTAAATCTCGTGCTTCTTCTTCCATTTCCTCTTTCTCAGTGTCTTAAAATCGAATAACTATCGGGCACTTCGAGACAATAAATTGGTGTTTAATTTCTTCAAAACATAAAACAGTAATCGTAAAATGGATATTATGATAAGTTAATCGTATTCTTTAAAACATTTAATTTCGAATTTTTTTATGTCTGGAATTTATAGCTAGTTTTGCTAATATGCTTTCGACACGCTCAATGCCCGTGACAGGCCCTCTGTCCCTTCCAAAATAGCTAAGCAGTATTTTTTTTATTCACTTATTTACCAACATGCTCAGCTGCTTTTACTAGAAATGATTTTATATAATCTTTACAAAAATAATTATAGACTATTTGTTGTAATTAAACCATATTAGCATTTTATGCGTCCTGAAGTTTTTCTTAATACATCATCGGTCTGGATGTCTCGGTTAGACGCTGGCATATGAATACCAAGGCCGTTTACGACACGCAAGCTTGCGCAAATATATTTATCTTTTATACCGCACGGGTAAATCCGCACAGCGGATAGGTACCGTGGCTCCCGGGCAACCTGCACCTGCTCTTGGCTAAACCAGGCCTGTGATTTTAAAGTGTGCATAAAAGTAACAACCAGCTCCATTTTTTACTGGCTGATAAGAAACACTTTCGGTATTGATATGATCCTGGTGATCGACAGAGTATTAACAAAGTATGAATTATTCATCGTCTTCTATCTCTATACTATTTACGACTAATTTTTAAATATAGCTGTTTTTTTTTTATATTTGTTACGCGTAGATAACAAGATTTGTTTGCAAATGAATTATAGGTCAAATCCCTCCTGTCATTTACTTTCTTTCCCAAAGAAGGAAATAAATTGCACTACACATTTTGGCTGTCCAGGATGCAAGAAAAATGTGGATTTCTAATCATCTGGAACCGGTAAGGGCTTTCAGATGCCATGTCTTGATATGATGGCCGTTATTTCTGATGAGCTGTGGTGAGCTAAAGAGAATGCTCTGGTTTTTAAATTCAACTCTGTGTTGTTGCTGTTGTTTTCGTAACTGGCATTGTTGCTGATGTTCTTTTTCATCCATTCGCCAACGTTGGTACCTTGAATTTGGGGGCGACCACTATATTTGTATAGTAAATATATTGGAGGTTAAATTAATTACCTCATTACACGTGTTTGGTCTCTATATGTATACAAGAATATATTAAAATTTTGTTGGAAGAAAATGTGCATGGGAAGTGCCAATGATGAAATATAATGAAACATTAATAAGTTGTGTTTGAATTCCAATGACAGATATTCACTGAATCAATGTGTTATCCTACAGTTTCGTGGTGCCGTCGTATGTTTTTGTAAGCAATGAGGTAATCATAGGAGGTTATTGCCAACTGCGAAATTGTGAAATACGCCGAAACTGCGAAAAGTTGAAAACCCATATTCTTTCTTGTTCCGTTTATTATTGCTATTAGTAATAGGGATAATATATTAGTCCGCTTCAGTAGCATACGGGTAGTGTGTCTCACGTTCAAGAGATCTTAAATTCGATTCCTGATGAGGGTTAATTATCGGAATTTTCTAAAATCCTGAAATATGAATTTCATGTAAGCTCTACGGATCCTCACCTCACTTGAGTACCATTTCACCCACTTCATTCATCGTTCGATATGACAGTGATGGAAGATGTAAAAATATTATTTATTATTAAATATTATTGAAGCTTTGTTGCTTAGTGTATCATTACGTCACTAGTTTGGTAGCGCAGTATTGGTAGCTTCAGCGGGTGCATGCTTTACTACTGGCAATTTAATACAGCCAACGAGGCCAGGCTCCCTATTCTCCGAGCAGACGACAGCCACCAAAGTGCAGGATAACGAAACTAATATGTAAACTTGTTAGTAAAATAATAAAAATGTCCTCTCATTTTGAATGCAGCAGATATCTGAGGTCACGGACAGAAAATCTGTGTATCTAATAGAAAGCAAGACTGTGCTATTGCGGGCAAAAATCGCTGCTTATGCTGAGTTCTTAGTTCTGTATTAGAAGTGTAGGTACTTGTTATGGACTGTGACGAACATTTACCCAAAATGGAAAACAAAGAAGATACTCCAGGTTTAGGCTTACAAAAGACAGATTTAGTAAAAGAATATGGAACAAATATTAAAATAAATAGTGATGAAACGTTAATTAAAAAGGAAATCAGTGCAGAATCTTGGTTTGAAAGTGCACAATCAGAAATTAAATGCGAGATAGAAGATGCGCCTGATTCATTTACTGACTTAGACAGTAAAATTAATATTTTACCTTCAGAGCTTACAAAATACAAGAGTGACAAAGCTGTTGACATTAATTATGAAATGGAGATCAAAATGGAAGTTAAAGAAGAATCCCAGCAGTTGGAAAGAACATTGCATTCAGAAGAGTTCACTGCATCAGAACTTCAATTGCAAAACAAGCATAAAGTAAGTTTTCCTAAAGAAATCATATATTGAGTAGCTCTTAATTTTTACTATTCAAAGTGTTGAATATAATTTGATACATTCATAATTTAGCTGCATGAAAAAAAAAATTATATATGGTGCTACTAGTAAACTGTTTTGTGCAATTACAGTTGTAACAATATCAAAGCTCTTGAATGCTAATCTATTACATTGACTTTTTCTTAGCAAGAGTGAAACCAAGAAATGTGTCATCTTGAATTTAATATATGTAACTGCAAACCAATTTTATTATAACATATAAATCATGGTAGTTTAGGTTGGTGGCCCAAATTCTGTATTATCACAGGTTTGGTCTCCAGAATATTGTGACTTTGTGGGCTTGTAGAATTAAAAGTCCAAGTTGTAGAAGTTCAAAAGGTTCATTATTTCCGTAGAAGTACACTTACAGTAGCAGAATTACGTCACATACACAATTACAATCTTCCAAGGTCGCCATCCACAAACAAAAGCATTCACACAATTCAGTTCTGATTACACCCTGTTTATGACTTTGTTTACCACTGTCTTTACAACTACCCTGCTGGTGTGTCGCAATCTCTTATATATACCTCATTGATAATTTGAGACTGTTCTGTAACAAACAAGAAATCAAATGTTCTGTCACTAGACGAAACACGAATGTTCCAGATGTCTTATGTTATCTGTGTCGGCAAGCCGTTAATCTCTGCACTATCTCTATCTGCAGGCTCTTTATCTGTGCCGTGCACTATCTGTTTATGTGCATCGCCGCACTATTGTAAATAATGGGTCTGCGACAATATAATACAGTTTGAGTTAAATAAATCGCTGTATGTTTTCATCAAACTTTCATATAAAGCAGGTGGAAGTGAAGTATTTCCTTTACCTCATTATCTGCAGCAGAGGCCACTGCAGTGGTTTCATTAACTGTAAGCCTCTAAAGCTGACCTTAAATGGATATTGGATATTTTGGTACCTGACACATTGATCAGTCTGTCTCCAAACAGCCAATTGCAGTCTGTGAACCAGTTCCCCCGCTCAAGGTGCCAAAGTGATATGTGCCAAGGGAGAGATGTGTCATAAATGGAGTCTATGAGACACTGGATGACCTCTCTGAATATATAGTTTTACCTAGGCAAATTTAAATTATTCCTATTCATGTAAACAAACATTTACTACTGCCAGCGCCACCCTTTTAAATTGATATATTTAAGAAACAAACAAAATACAATACAAACTGTTCAAGTGTATCATGCTAAATAACAGTAATGGCAATATCTCCTATTGTTTTGGTTACTTAATTAGCAGTTGCTTCGATCTAAAATCTTAACTAATTATCACTGCTATCTCAGATTTTAGTTCAACGTTGTGTTGGCAATGCTAAATTGGTTGTTGGTTCATTTGCACTAATAATTAAGTTTAATGCTAACCTTTTTTGATTTACAGGATACACTTGATGAAACACATGATGTCTTATCACCTGAAGAATTGCCAAGGTAACTGCTTAGTAATAATTGTGTAGAAACAGGGTGTATCGTAAATCAGTTTTGTACCTAACATAATTATGTAAGACAAGATAAATGACCTTGCTGTCGACGGGCCCTAAAACACCACACACTCACTCACTCATTTCTAAGGTATGAGAGTACAGCCACAAGTTTCTGGCCTAACCACTTTCTAGTGATAACAAAGACCAAAACTTTATTTAGTATAGTGATCCTTTATTACAATATACTTCTCATATCTTCGAATTAACGTTTCAAAAATGGCAGTTTTGTCTGCTAAATGAGTATAAAGTTCTTTGTGGAACACTTTGTCACAGTAAAACTTCTTTTCTTGAAGGTCCTCTTTGAGTTTTGAGAAAAATAAATAGTCTCTATTTCTCGGGAGTTAATTTTGAGCTGTGGGGTGGATGGTTGATTTCCTTGAAAACACATTTTCTCACAGCTCAATGTTTGCACAAGCCCATTGTCATGTAGAAGGTATAAAACTCAGCTTTCCTCATCTTTTCTCTTTTATGGAAGCACATAGGTCTATGCAGTAGGTCAGCATAACACTCCCCATTTACTGTGGTCCCAAAAGATGGTTATGATCTTCTTAGCTAACTGATCTTGACTTTTAGAATTGGTGCTCTGCCAAGTTTACACTACTCCATTGATTCTTTATTCAACAAGGTATCATAATAGATGAGCTTAACAAAAGTCTATAGCTAAAGTTTACAAAACTTCTCTCTTATTGCTGTGTCAGAGCTGACAACAGATGATTTATTGCTGCTTTTGGACTGAGGAAAGAAGTCTAGACACCGATCTAGCAGTAACCATATTCACTTTTAAATGTTCATGAATACTTCAAGGGACATGTTTTTAAAAACCCTAATTTTCCTGCTGTTTCTTAACTTCAGGACTTAAATTTCATTTGGAGTAAATCCTTCTTTTGAGAAGAACTTAATAAGCTCTCAATACTCAATTTTGAAAATATAAAATCTTCAGCACATAGTGTTCTTGAAGCAATTATATCAGAAGAACTGACGACAGCAGAGCAGAAACTACTGCTGCAATTATGATAAGATATGATACATAATGATTTTTGTAGGTGATAACCCTTATCAGCAAGGCTGGAAACTTATGAAACTGTGTAGGACAAGATGTAATGCAATATAGTTCTGTACCTGCTTTTTAGTTCTAAGGTTACCAGTATGAACTGTAGCAGTTCTGCATTTGCTCTTTGTATCTAAAATATGTTGAATGGGATGTAGTGTAGTTACACATGGCAAAGCATGGAAATGTATCAGAAAATATGTGTAACAATGAAGTTGTTTACATAAGCCTATCCTACTTACATGGTGAGACAGTGTATGTACACTCTGTTCAGAGCAATCACGTCTTCCGGACAGCAACGTGACATACAGTTTGCTACAGCAAAGAAAGTCCCAGGGGAATGAGGTGCAGGGGAGAAATAGCGGATTAGCCATGGTTCCTATACCCTGCCTGGTAGTTGTTTATGACACAGAGGTCAGTTCAGTTACAGCCCATTCAAAACATTCCGATGCCTACTACTTGTGTGAAGAGTTCCTTCTTGGTTTTAGTATATTGAGTGAATTCCTTTTGTTTAGGGTGAAAGTTTTTAGAATGGTTCTACTTGTATAGCTGCGTTCTTTATCACACAAACTCACTGTCCTTTTTGCTCTCTTTTGAAATGGATAAGGGTAGCAGATTCTTGTCAGGGGCTTTCTTTCCATTGGCAAGCAGTACGTTGGCAGGCACGAGAAATCATATATAATGTGATTGAATATTGTGACAAACAGAAAGAAGAGGTATTTAAAATCACTTTGTCAAGTTACAAAACGGGCGAGTGCATGATAATTTAGATTTGCATATAGTAATTAATTGGCTGCCTTTCATATCAGACACACAACTCCCAAATGCACTTTTTATGTTTTGTCACTTACTGTATATGCTAAGTTACAAATATTTCACTTTTATAGTAAATATGATAACAAGTGAATACAACACTTGTCAGTAAAGGTCAATACATCTCAACGTTCTACCATTTAGAAAATAAATACTGTTTGGTTTCTAAGATTATTTAATAGTGTAGTATGTATACATGGGCTTTGGTTTGAAAGGGTTATATCATATGCTTTTAGCTGTTATAAACTTTGAAATACAAAATTGAATTTGTTTTCATTTGAAAGAATATTCTTGCATAAGCTTAGGAAATATAAGTACTCTAATTTCAGTGGGATTAAATTTTCATTTAAAAGACTAAAGTAAATTTTAGACAGGCTCTGTTCTAAATAGGTCTGTCATATTTTGACTTTATTCAATTATATTATAATTCTTCTCTATTAGGTTATGTTTGTTAGATGGTCATCAAAAGTTGTATTTGACCACTATGAATTACACTAATTACAACAGTATGAGTTCATAGCTCAAGCAGTTTCTTCTGACCTGCATTTGGGACTTCTGGGTTCAATTCCCATGGCCGGTAAATGCTGGTAGGTTAATTATATCCCCCGAATTTCCTGTCCCTCCATCATCTTTCAGGATAGAAGTATCGGCGGGAGTCTCTGCGCTGCATGGCAGGATGATATGCTCTTGTTAAAACTTCCTCCTCCGGTAGAACGGTTTCCGAATCAGGTCTGATGGGGCTGTTTCCGGACCACAGTGGGTAGGATGCTGGTTGTACTGGCCTGCCGGTGAAGTGTAGCGCCCCTGTCCTCTGCACTATCGTGATTTCTTGGCACGGCCGCCATCTGTTTCCTTTCGCCTCATCCTTCCTCCCGAGAGTGCTCCATTTGGGGCAGGAGGTACAATACAACAAGTATTGTCATAGTTGGGAAGAGATTGAAAATGGAGGCCAGGGCCTTTGAAACTAGTCTCTCATAAATATATGAAAAAGTAAGTGACGAGTGTCAATAAACCAACCACAAATAATTTTTATACAATACAACAAGTTTGAACCTCTGTGCCAAATCCCCTACATAGCACATAGATCAGTCCAGCATATATAGTTCTGGATTATTACGCATATTGTCAGAAATAATAAAGTAATTCACTTATTTTTCATTCCGCTTTATTCAGAAATTACTAGTTCTATAGCTACTAACTATTCCTTCTTGTACGTTACAGAATATGTGAAGAAGACGTTAACTCTGAAGGCAACTTTGTCTCAGCTTTCTCTGCCAATACATTTATGGAGAAAAGCTGTGTAACGGAAGGAGAGCACAATATAGATTGTGAGGAAAATATATCTAAATCTGTAATATCATCCACAGTCAGCTTAACACAAACATATGGAAAATGTAGTGGAGAAAATTGTATTTTAACGTCTACCTTGGAAAATAATGAAGGCAAAACAGTGCATAAGTGTACAATTTGTGGTAAAATTTTTCCTTGGATGGCGTGGTTGAGAAAACATTCTGCGATCCATGAGGATAAGAAACAATACAAATGTGAAATCTGTGACAAAGCCTTTTCTTATAAGCGGAACTTGAATCATCATTATCTAATGCATGTGGGCAAAGAACGATACACATGTGAAGTTTGTGGTAAAACTTTTAATCAGAATTCTAACTTGAAAAGGCATATGTTCATTCATGAAGGCAGAAAACAATACATATGTGAAGTCTGTGGCAAGATCTATACTCAGGAGTATCACTTGAAACGGCATTATTTCAGTCATGAAGGGCAGAAACCATATAAATGTGAAATCTGTAGCAAAAGCTTCACTTACAGGCAAACATTAAAACAGCATTATTTGATACATGAGGGCAAAAAACAATATGTATGCCAAATCTGTGGCAAGAGTTTTAAACAGAATCGTCATTTGAAAAGGCATACATTAACTCATGAAGGCAAAAAATTGTACAACTGTGAGATATGTGGCAAGAACTATGCTGAAAAGCAAAGTTTGAAAGAACATACTTTTTTCCATAAAGGTCAAAAACCACATAAATGTGAAGTCTGCGACAAGAGTTTCATTTACAAACGGTCATTGAAACAGCATTGTTTAATTCATGAAAGTAGCAAGCAGTACAAATGTGACATATGTAATAAGAACTTTACACACAAAAACTACTTGAAAAAACATATTTCAACTCATGAGAGCAATAAGCTATAATGTAAAACTAGTAAATAGGGCTTAGTGCAGGAAAAGAACTTCAAAAGCTATTACAGTAAAACCCTGTTAACCCAGGCCAGTTTAAAAAAAAGGGGGGGGGATACATTACTTGAATTCCCACTCGCCTTGGTAGCGTAGATGGTAGCACGTGTGCCTCATGTTCAAGATGTCCCGAGTTTGAATCTCGGTCAGGGTGATTTATCTGGATAAGGTTTTTTCCAGGGTTTTCCCCTGTCCTAAAGATAAATATCAGGTAATTCTACGCTCTATGGACCCTGGGCTCATTTGAGCATCATTTCACCCATTGCATTCATCGTCCGATATGACTTCACATTGGAGCACATAAATTAATAGAAAAAAAGCTTGAATTCTCTCGCCAGTAGGCAAATTCATTGCACTTATCCCACCAGCTTGGGACAAGGTTGGAAGAGAAACTTTGATAAAGTTGTAGCCAGAAAACAAGATTGAAGAATAAAGAATGAGATGAAGATTTTAAATGCATTTTTAAAAATATTGATAGGCCACGCTGGCTGAGTGGTTAGACCACTTGGCCCTCACCTAGGCGGCCCAGGTTTGATCCCAGGCGACTGTAAAGTGGGATTTGTCGTGAAAACATGGCACTGAGGTGGGTTTCCCCACTATCATTCAACCAATTGCTCCATCATTCTTTCATTCGAGGTGTTGGGCCGTCTCCTCAACCCTGATCTCATCAGGACAATATGATTCAGCTCACTCACTCTGAGGGAACCCAAGCGACTCCTAGCACCAGCATTGGTGAGCAAGGGAAACAAAAAAAAATATTGATGGCTGTTTCGAATTTGATGAGGAAGATATTGACAATGATGGAGGTTATAAACCGATTACAGAGGAAGGTATTATTGCATCATGCAGTGTTACTGAAAATGAAGAGTAGTGATAGTGTTGATAGTGTTGATGAATCAGTTGTGGTTATGACCCACATACAAGCAGTAACAAATATAGAGAAATGGATGCTTTATTTCAAGAGTCAAGCCGAAACATTAACAAATGAACTTCTAATGTTTAAGTGGATGTCAGATCTCGCTGCTCATAGGTGATACACTAAACTGAGACAGCTGCTCACTGAAAATACATAGGCTATTTCAGTGTATATAATTGTAGGTGAAAGTGTGCAGAGTGATTTTTTAACTGCTTTAACGATATTTTGATAATATTCTACATGTTTTTTTTTTTTTTTTTTTTTTTTTAGAATTTTTCTGTCATTCTCTGGATAACCAGGATATTCATTGATTTGGATTGGCCCTGCTTCTAGTTGATCCAAGTAAATGAGGTTGTACCGTATTACAAAATTAACAATGCCTAAATAAGCATTACTTGAGCAAAATAAAGAGTTTTGTTACAATGCAGTGTGAACTGTGCACAGGTCAACAATACAGGTCTTCTTTCATCTGCAGATCAACCTTTGAAAGAAAAAGTGAAGACTTTTAATAGCTTTGAAAAAGTGTCTAAAATGTATGTTTGGGAAAATCTATACATAAATAAAGACAATTTTTTTTAACATTTCTCATTCATTAAAAGAATAACCTTATCATTACATCCAGTCAGGAAAGGTTAGGTTACAAGGTCAAGTGCTGTGGCTAATTTAGCCTACTTGATGGAGAAAACAGAAATCAGATTAGACTAAATTGAGTCAATCAATTATAATGATAATTATTGACTAAACTTTACTTATCTTTGATATGAATATATTACAGGACTTAGTTTCACAAATTCATGTGTATGTCAGTTGAACTATTAAATATACCCAACAATTTGATGGTCTCGGAGAAAATATTTATTGTGAAAACATTCCTCATAGAGAACCTCAAGACAAGCGTGCTCCTACCAAGCACCAGTGCTTCACACAATCTACTAGCAGCATTGAAGAGGAGAAGAGAAGAAATACAAACAGAATTCTACTGCACAGAGCTATGGCTGAAACGTCAGATGCTAATAGAGATTTTGTATCTGAACAAGAAAGATGTGTTCCAAAGAAGTTGTCGAAAGCTGTATTTTTTTATTTAGTATCATTTGAGTTTGTGAAGTAAATAATAATGTTTATAAAAATCCAAGTGTTATTTTATTGATTTATGAGAAGCAATAACATCAATCCGAGACCATGTCCAGGAAATTAAGTTTTATTTTCGCCAACTGCAGTTATATTGGAAAAAAGTTGAACTTCTTTATTAAAGAGTTATACATTACAAAGTGGTCACAATACAAACTGAAGCAAATTATTAAAAATAAAATCAAAATAAAATAATACAAATTGGCATCCCCACACGGAAATTATAAAATGCAAATTAAATGTTATTTCTGTTATTCTTGACAAAAGGATAAGTTTTTTTAATTGCTTTTCCAGAAGGAAACAATATTTTCAAAATATTGAATCTTCAAAATTAACTGAAGCTATTAACAGTAAAGCAAATATACATGAATCATTAAATTATAATTAATGACCAGCTTCACTTATCATAGCTATAGATAAGCTCCAGAAAGGTGTGTATTATGAAACTATCAAAATATTTGGCGCACTTCCTAATGTTCTTAAAGAAAAAATTGATAATTTCGGTGCTTTTAAAAATGCTGTTAGAGAGTACCTTTGCTCAAAATCTTTTTATTCTGTACAACATTATCTGAATGACAAATTATCCTGATAATGCTTCTGTAGCTCTGTAAGTAGTATCTAACTATTCCAATGACAAATCATTAGCAATAAATCTTTGATGCATGTTGAAAGTTTATTTTTAATGTATATGTATTTAAGAAACAAGAATGGTATCCATTGCAAAAAGGTTGAGACGTACTGGCATAAGCCAATTGAAAGCTGAATTAAAAAGTGTTTGATTTTGTATCATATATAATTATCCCTGCTTTGTTTTCCATATTGTTGTTCATATTGCCTGTATACTATAATATATGTCTTATGTTGAGTTTTGTACATATATATTCTATTAAACTTTATACCTCTGGACATGTTCAATGTTCACAGCCTTTTCTGGCTACAAGTGAACAAATCAATGTAATCTATATAACAGGACTAGTTTTACAAACCCATTGGTGGCATCTACAGCCAGGTTATTTATTACTGTTATCATTACTGCTATTAGGTGAAAGCGTTTTATGTTTTATCAAAATTCCTGAAAGTAAGCAAATTTATTAATAGAACTGATTGGCAGAATTTAAAACTTCTATGCCATAAGTCAATATTGGAGGATTTTTATCTTAAATAGCAGCATTGCCTTGACTTGATAGTCAACATGAAAAATTCAATACCATGGCCGGGATTTGAACCACGGATCTACTGGTTCAAATCCTGGCCATGGCATTGAATTTTTCATGTCGACTCTATCACTCCAATATCTTAGCCTGTATTTGGCTAGTGTGAAGAAATGAATAATTTCCATCAATTAACTTAAGCAGCATTGCCATCTCTAGGCTGAGGGATCTAATATATGTTTTCTTTGCCAGCAAGTATAGAAGTCTTGACTTTACAGTACTTTCTGTATATATCCTGCTTTTACTTTTTCCAGGATGATAGATTCTGAATTACTGAAGCCATATAATTTCTGAATTCAATAACTAGGCCTCACACTTCAAACGAGCGCCAAATATTTCACGAAACACATCACAGAACAGGCTATGCAAGATACTATTCTTTTTTTATCTAAGGCTGCTACCACTTCAGAAGTTAGCATACATACAGCACTTTGAGTTGATATTCTTATTCCAAGCTGGGATAATGAAAGAATGTTGTTGAACTCCATGTATCATTGCTAATTTACCTTTGATGCTTCTACGAAAGCTATTTAAATGTATATGTATTGAAGAACTGACAATAAATGCTATCCATTACAAATCCAGTATAAAAAGTTGAGACATACAGGCGATGGCCAAGGGATAGTTAAAGTGTTTGTATGTATACATTTGTTATACTGCAAGGGGGTGTTCTTGTCTTTAATTTTGCTTGTATATAATGCATCTTTTATTAATTTCCAAGTATGTATGCTATTAAACTGTACACCTCTTTGACACGTTCAGTGTTCACCGTCCTTTGTGACTATACTGAACTCACTGAATGCAAATCAGTCTAATCTATTACCCGATTATATACAATTTTCTCCATTACTTTATGAAAGACTGTCAAGAACAAAATGGATCTATTACTGAAAGCTGACTTTAATGTTCATTTTTTGATGTACAGGCTTAACATTTGTGTGCTTCATTTTTCTGAAAATATTCCCAACAAAACAGATTGATTACATACATAAATAAGAGACTTACTCTACTTTAGAGGGCACTATTTTAACAATTTTATACATATCTCAGGGTTGGCATCATGGCCAAGTTGTTAGATCTCTGTGTCTCATCAAGACAACCAAGGTTTGATCCAGGTCACTCATGCAGTATTTGTAGCAGACGAAATGGTGTCTGGGAGTTTTATGCAGGTTCTGTGGTTTCCCCTATCACTCATTCCAGCAGTTGGTCAATAGTCATCTTTGCTTCTGTCGATTGCATTGTCATCGACTTATCCACACTGATAACCTTCTCTATTCTTTGACAGGCATCTGATCGAGGTAGCCAGTCCTGGTCAGCAAATCCTCTTTACCAGGAAGCTAAAAAGGAAATGGGAAGGGAATACCTGGCATTGCATTCACATGACTTTCTCTACCTCATTCTTGTATACAAAGATTCTTGCACTTATTCTGTTATCTGCTTTATATAAATGAGTTAGATATTTATTTCATAATTCTTCATATTACAATTAGAATTAGGAGAGTACAATAGTCTTAAGTGATAGTCAAATCTTGTTGCTATGTGACAGTAAGTGATAGTCAAATGGTTTGAACCTGGTCACTATGTGATAGCTATGAAATTCTATTTGCATGTCCAAGAGATAAAAAAAATATGACTTCCTATTTATGAAAAATATTGGAAATTTCAAACAAATAATTGATATTTTTAAAATGGTTCACTTCACCAAAATAAAAAAAGTGACATAAATTGTGTCTTTTACTATATGCGCACATTTTCTTGAGCACTAGATGTACGGTGTGGTGCGGGCAGATGGGAAGAAGAGAGAGCTTACATGCTTTTGTTTCTGCAGTGTGGTCAACCTAGAAAAACACAGTTCAGCCAAACTGCAGTAAGATAAGTGAAGATATGTGCTGAAGGTGTGAGATGTGTGGACATAAAATAAATTGAACTCCATCCAATATGCTATATGCTTATATATTTCTATGTTATGAAGCACATAAAAATAGAAAAATATTATGACAGCTATAAACTCTCGCTCACTTGCTTTGTGATTCTTCAAGTTGCGATCTGTTGCGTCATTTCATTGCTGGTATCCTCTGATGTGTTAATGATAATTTTATCAGTTGCCATTACCATTGTTTCTCCAATATTGCATTTCCAGCTCTTGGACCTTCTTGCAGTATCCTTTCCGATCTGTCACTTCTGTAGCAAGTTTCCACAGATTTACGGCTCTCTAGTTAATATTGCGTTCTCTGAAAACATTGTTTATTTTTGTGCACACCAGCTAAATTGCATTCAGATCACAGTTATATGGAGGTAGATGAATAACGGTGTGTCACCTTTCGAGAGCCATAACATCCACAACATACGTCTTGCTCTTAGATTTGTTGTAAATTGATTAGCTAATAATTCACCTTAAAATTGCTCAAAATAAAATGATGAACATGTGAAAGCTTAGCATATTAGCCACTAGATGCCAGAGTGTATTGCGCATTTCATGTTTTAAAGTTGTTATCTTGTTTGCGGAATTAGGCAAAACCTACCGATTGAGGACTTGGGGCCCGAATGCTCAAGAAATCTTGTGCATATGTTAACCAGATCTACAGTTTTGTGTACTATGATTTCATCCATCTCTTACAAGTTATACAGAAGTCATGCACAAGGAAGAGAACTTGTGAGGACATTCATACATTTTATTTTTCATATCTGAAATGCATGTATTTCAATCAAAATTATTAGGACCTTGTTTGAGAAAATAAAAATGTTCAACCCATGGCAAGAGTAACCTGTTTTAGAGACATTCTCTTCAAAATCTTTGTATAACATCCTTGGAGGATGCTGAACTTATATACCAAATTTGGCATTGAACTGACTATTTGTGTTACACTATTAGGGGACATGCACATGCACAGAAATATCTTTTTTTGAAATTTGTAGGACCTCAAAGTATGTATTTTCACTGAAATCTTGCATTAAATTTTAGGATGGAATGCACTTCTTTACCTACTATGCAAAAGTAGAAAAAAGAAGTTGCTTATCTCATTCCAACCATAAGTCTTTGCTATTTCACTTTTTATTATATTCCATAATGTTTTAATTTTACTCTTGTATTCATTGTATTAACAGCTAGTAATGCCTCATTTATTGTTTGGGTCATTCTTTTGCAATAAGAACAAATTTTGGTTAAACTGCAAAACAACAGCACAAAGAATTAATATAATACGATTTTGAGTTGAACTAGTACTCAATGCTCCACTTATTGCTAGTATTAACCTAGAACGCATTTCGTTAGGATCTTCCTAACATCAGCTGTTATCGACTAGTGGATGTTGGTAAATACTAGCAATAAGTGGAACGTTGAGTATTAGTTCGACTCAAAATTATATTAATTTTGTGCTTCATTGTATCAAAATCCTTACATATTGGAATAAAGCATAGAGATTACTGGGCATTACATCAGTGGCTGGAGCATTGCCAACAATGAAAACATGTATTGCTCAAAATACCAACACCAGTAACCAAAGTACTGCATGGCAGATCCACCCAAACAAATTAAAATTATTAACAATATCTTCTATATAAAGATACTGATATTGTGAGCCAATTATCGGAACGCCAGACGAACGACAGCTGAGAGGGGACCAGAGGCAGCCGAGCCACACCCCCTCATTAATCTCAGTCACTAACTGAAGGGACGATTAGGGGAGTGTCACTTGTCGCTGGCCGCCACTTCCCCCTTCGCCTACCATCTGGAATTTTCGCGGTGATTCACGGAAACAAGAGACTTCTAGAAGACAATGATATTCCTATAAAAAGGGCTGGAATGAGTGGAGTTGGTTCTTGGCGAGCAGCGGACGAGAAGACTGTGTTCGTGCGTCGGAGTTTACGTAATTGCGAGTGCAAGTGGAATTCTAACGGACGAACTGGTGAATCGTAATTGTGTGCATTACGTAATTCTGTGTAATTGGCAAGTGTTTAACTGTAAGTCGGTGGAAATAAAGAACATTTTTGAGCGGTGTAATTGGACTTTTCATTTCACGAACCCACAAAGTCACACTGGTGTCAAGAAGCGGGACAACAACATCACCGAACATTACAACCATGGACGCGGCATTGGAAAAGATTTTGGAGAAGATGAAGGAAATGAAGGCCGAACTGACCTCGGAAATGAAGACGGCAAATGAAAACCTCGTTGCAAAACCAGAAGCGGCAAATAACAACCTGGCCGTGGAACTGAAACAAATGAAGACGGCCAACGACAACATCACCGGGAAGATGGAAGAAATGAAGGCCGAATTAACAGCGAAGACGGAAGAAATGAAGGCCGAATTAACAGCGAAGACGGAAACGGCAAACAACAACTTGGCCACGACAATGACCGCAAAGATGGCCGAACTGACCACGGAAATGAAGGTGGCGAACGAGGCTCTCGCCGCCAAATTTGAAGAACAGTGGGCCAGCGTGAGGGATGACGTGACGGAGCTGGGCAAGCGGATGGGCCA
Source organism: Mantis religiosa (assembly GCA_030765055.1). NCBI lineage: Eukaryota > Metazoa > Arthropoda > Insecta > Mantodea > Mantidae > Mantis > Mantis religiosa. Next base: position 202,965,693 of record CM060953.1, read on the forward strand.
AGTGGACGAGCGCGTCGAGGACCTGGCGAGCCGCGTTAACGACCTGGAAGGGAAGGCCGACAGCAGCGTCAAGTCCCTGAACGCCATGGTGGAGGACGTCGTCGGCAGGCGGTTGAAGGATTTGAAGGCCGACGCACCGGGACGCGACACAACATCAGCGCGTCAACATTTGAGGTCTTCCGCCGCCAGTTCGACACAGTGGCCAAGCACAGCAGATGGTCACCGGAGGAGGAGGCCACACAAATAATAGCCTCCAGGGACGGGCCGCGGAAGTCCTAAACGCGGTGCAGACAACGGCGGCGCCCAAGGACATCTGGGAGGCCCTGGAGAATCGTTTCGGAAACCATCGCTTAGCCGCAGCGTACCGCAGCCAACTAAAGGCAAGGTCACAGCAGCCAGGGGAGACGCTGCAGGAGTTAGCCCTGGCAGTTGAACAACTGGCAAGCAAGGCCCTAGTCGACCTCCCACCAGAGTTCGTATCCCGGGAAGCTGCCTACACATTCGTTGACGGGGTACGGGACACGGAGATTCGTCAGCGCCTAATGCTCGGCGATTATAAAACCATCCACGAGGCGCTGACGACAGCATTAAGGATGGAGGCGGCCAAAGTAACAGCTATCCCGACGTCGAGAACGAGGAGTGTCCGCTACACCGGAGACAGAAGACCAGCCGAGGGACGCCGGCGAACACCAAGTGGCCTGTGTTGGGGGTGTGGACAGCCCGGACACCTGCAGAGAGACTGCCCACACCAAGAAGGACAGCTGGAAGAACGAGTAAGGCCCGGCGTGGAGAGGGTCACGTCGGCGCCATCTTCACCATCACCTCGAGTGACACGGCGTCGTCAGCCGGCGTATGGATGACAGCCTCGTCGCGGACGGTTGGGTGAGAGGGAAGCCGTGCCTCGTGCTAGTGGACAATGGGGCAGCCGTGAACATCATCGACCTGACGTGGCGAAGGGTTTGCCGACGAGGAAGCCGAGCCGACCATACGAGCTTGTCACGGCATCGGGCGACACCTTGCTTGTGGAGAAGGAGGCCCTGCTGGAGCTTACTTTGGGACGGAGTGCCGTGCGTCTGTGGGTGTTCGTCGCGAAGGTGGCTGAGGAGGTGATTCTGGGACTGGATGCCCTCGGGAGCCACGAGGCGACGGTCGACTTCGGCAGGAAAGTCCTGCGGCTCAACGGAGAAGAGGTTATACTCCGTCAACCCGAAGAGCGCCTGGGAATCTGCAGGGTCGTCTTGAACGAAGACGTGGTTGTCCCCGCGAGGAGTGAGGTGATGGTGACGGCGCGACCGGAAGGCCAGACAGCAGGTTGGGTCCAGAGGCTGCAGGAGTACGACTTCACCTCGGACCATCGTAGAGGGAAGAGCCACGGTAACGCAGACGCCATGTCCCGAAGACCCTGTCCATCAGTGCACAAGAGTGGAAGAGAAGGAGCGTGCCGCAGCAGTCCGAGTAGTCACGGCAGTGCCTGCGGACGGCTGGGATAGCGCAGGCCTGAGGAGGGAGCAGCTGGCGGACGCAGACTTGGGGCCACTCTTGAGGGGAAGTGGAGGCAGGGACAAGACCAACCTGGGAGGACATCGCACCGAGGAGCGCCAACTACAAGTCGTACTGGGCCCAATGGGACTCGTTGAAGACCAGAGAGGGCGTGCTGTTTCGGGTATGAGAATCACCCGATGGGAAGACGCAGAGAGAACAGTTGGTACTTCCCCGGAGTAAGGTCCCGGAAGTCTTGGAGGAAGTGCACGCCGGTACTTCAGGAGGACACCTGGGAGCGAACCGAACGATTGACAAACTACGGCAGCGCTACTACTGGCTGAGACTCCGAGCAGATGCTGAGATATGGTGTCGTCAGTGTCACGTGTGCGCGACGAGTCGCGGCCCCCAGACTAGGAGCCGGGGTCGCATGCAGCAGTACAACGTCGGAGCGCCATTCGAGCGGATCGCCGTTGACATTGCTGGACCGTTCCAAGTTTCCGACCGAGGCAACAAGTACCTAATGGTGGTCGTGGACTACTTCACCAAGTGGCCGGAGGTGTATGCCATCCCAAACCAAGAGGCAAAGACAATCACAGACTGCCTCGTGGAGCAAGTGTTCTGTCGATTTGGGGTGCCGTTAGAGCTACACAGTGACTTTGAGTCCAACCTAATGAAGGAGGCACTACAAAGGCTTGGGGTGAACAAGACCCTCACGACTCCTCTACATCCCCAGTCGGATGGCATGGTCGAAAGATACATCGAGACCTTAGAGGAGCAACTGAGGAAGGTCGTGTCCAGCCATCAGCGAGACTGGGACGTCAAGGTGCCACTGTTCTTGCTGGCCTACCGCTCGTCTACACACGACACAACTGGGATGACGCCAGCCAGCTTAATGTTCGGTCGAGAGTTGCGCCTCCCTTGTGACCTGGCTTTTGGAAGCCCTCCGGAAGCGAAACAGCCAGCGACCGAGTATGTGGAGAACTTGGTGGACCATCTCCACGACATGCACGAGATGGCTCGCCAGAACATCCAGAAGGCGAGGGACCGCATGAAGACCAGGTATGACAGGCAAGCCAACAGCCAGGGTTTCCAGCAAGGTTACCTGGTCTGATTGTACCGTCCTACCCGGACCAAGGGACGCTTCCCGAAGCTCCAGCAGCCATGGCAAGGTCCGTACCGGGTGGTGAAGAGGATTAACGACGTGGTCTACCGCATCCAGAAGGTTCCCCGAGGGAAGATGTTGGTGGTACACCTGGATCGTCTAGCCCGCTACGATGGTGCTGTTCGGGACGACCAGCTTTGAGGAGGGAGCAGTGTGACCCAATTATCGGAACGCCAGACGAACGACAGCTGAGAGGGGACCAGAGGCAGCCGAGCCACACCCCCTCATTAATCTCAGTCACTAACTGAAGGGACGATTAGGGGAGTGTCACTTGTCGCTGGCCGCCTCTTCCTCCTTCGCCTGCCATCTGGAATTTTCGCAGTGATTCACGGAAACCAGAGACTTCTAGAAGACAATGATATTCCTATAAAAAGGGCTGGAATGAGTGGAGTTCGTTCTTGGCGAGCAGCGAAGCAGCGGGCGAGAAGACTGTGTACGTGCATCGGAGGAGTTTACGTAATTGCGAGTGCAAGTGGAATTCTAACGGACGAACTGGTGAATCGTAATTGTGTGCATTACGTAATTCTGTGTAATTGGCAAGTGTTTAACTGTAAGTCGGTGGAAATAAAGAACATTTTTGGGTGGTGTAATTGGACTTTTCATTTCACGAACCCACAAAGTCACAATATTGTCAGATGCTTGTTAATGTGAGTTCTCTATAATGTTAAAAATTACTATAGCCGCCTGTATTTTACTTTATGGTTCTATATTTCGGTAGGATACCTTCCTCATGAAATATGTCTTATTGGACAGCCATGTTTAACAGAAGTATTCTCGACCTCGAAAGATGGATAATTCTATACAATGTGGTATGCACAACAATAATTTTGGAACAAGAGGAATATGTTGGCAACATTTTGCTGTCTTGGCATATTTCAGAACTCCGCAGTTAGCAACAACTTGTTTTCGTTACGTCGTTCCTTCGACACTGCTATTCTGCAGTTTAACAGCAAATTTCCTTTACTGGCACAGGAATTCCTTTACCTGAAGTAAACTAGTATTTGACCTTTGTTAACTGAAATTAATTATTGGTAAACGTGCACAACAAAGGCTAAGGAATATAGAGGGCGTGACCTCGTGCCTCAAGCGTTGCCAAATTCCAAAGCAAGCTTCGTACTTAGCAAACTTAGCGATACTGTAACACGTAATGAAACTGGCAGTGCTTATTATTTAAAGTGCATATATCATTGTTTACCCACTTTATTCTTGCTAGCTTCACGATAATAATGATAGAAAAATTGTTATTATTATTCAATACTTTTTCATTACTATACCTTTCCAGTCTCCTTACAGATCACAGTATCGCTAGTTTATAAAAAGAAAATATGTCGGCAACATTTCACTGTATTCGCGTATTAAGTTTATCATGCAGTATTCCCATTACAATATCGACAGTTTATAATAAGAAAAAGAGTATTGACTATGTTTCTCTGTATTCACGTTATTTCAAACCCCGCATTTGACAACAGCTTGTTTCCGTGATGTCATTCCATACCAATAGAACTAAGCCTTTATTGTGCACCTTTAACTTATTATTTTCTAAGTGACAACACAAATTTGAGAAATTCATTTTGCTTGTCTTCACACAGACATAAGCCCATTTGTTATTTTTAAGCTTTAATTTTGGATATGCTCATCACATATGATTATTATTGTAATTTTCCTTTTACTGTTATCTAACGATCAACAAAAGCAGCGTCGGAACTTTTTCTGAGTCTGTTTGAGTGTTATGAATTCTGGGTAGGACGAGAACTGCCTATTCCAATTTTAAGGTGTATTTTTTGGAATAAGTACTCACACTAATTTACACACATCTTCGGACATTCATCACCCGGCGTTATAATTTTATTAGGTAATCCGTCCAGCTGGCCGTGAATGAAACTACATGACGAAGGTGCAAAGAGAGAATGGCCGTGAATGAAACTGCATGACGAAGGTTCATAGAGAGAATGGCCGTGAATTAAACTGCATGACGAAGGTTCAAAGAGAGAATTCGTTTTGGGTAAAATCACAGAACGCAATCGTGCATATTTAGAATATTTTGGGTTGATTATTACCTTGATTTTTGTTTAAATAATTTATATTCATTTTCCTATAGTACTATATGTTTTTGTGGGTCATTAACGGTCTAAACTTTGCAAACAAAAGGTACAATATTTACTATTGGATTTCCAAATACACAGATTTGAAACAGTTTTGTAGTTCACATATATTGACCTCAAAATAATCCTGATAAAAAAAAAGAAAAAAGGTCATTATCGATATTTTATGATATTTATGCTTTTCGATATAGTGGGAACGTTTGGTGTTGAGTGGTGTATGGAAACAGAGAAAAGTGTAGTTCACGTCTAGATGCAGAGTTAGGAAGAATGAAATAATAAGCGCGAGCTTTCCCCTATTTATATAATGGGAATTCGCTGTAACAAGTAGCGATAAGCAACATACCAAACATGGATATTAAAATAGAGATAAATGAAGAGATCATTTCAAATGAGGATTTGGACAATGGAATAGACTTTGTGGAACGAGGCAACATGCCAGTTAAAGGTAGCGTTGATTGTAAAATGGTTATCAGAAATGATGAGATTGCGGAACCTTGGTTGGAAAGACCAGAAATAAAAATAAAGTCTGAATTAGAAGAAGTTTCAATCTCAGAAACTGTCCGCGTATCTCCTGAGCTTATAATATGCAAGAATGAAAGTGGAACTGGTGATAAAGCAGACATTAAAGAAGAAGATTCTCTTGCATCAGACTTTTGGTTCCAGGATTATAAGGTAAACATTAAAAAGGAAATTTATAAGCAACATTTTTCATCGTAGTGTGTCATGTCATCTGTTAAATAATCAGGTTGTAATTACTTATTTGCCTTTGGAATTAACTACTGATTTAATTTTTGATAGACATTCGATTTTCCTCGTCCTACTAACATGAGAGAGGACTGTTAAAATTACAAAAACCAAACAAACAAATGTTGATAGGTTGATAAAGCTAAGTACACTTTTGAAGGTAACCCTTTCACTGCTATGGACGTCATATGACGTCCAAGTTAAAATGCCCCAAACCGATATGGACGTGTATAGACGTTCTGCGCAAACATACATTTAATGCTCATTTAATGCCAATTATTCTAATCTTCCTATTTTACAATTAATTTAAATTAGTTCTATAAGGGATGTAAACGTACCCTTGAAGGTTTCTTTTTTAATTGTACACCTCCAAACCTTGATACACACACTGCAAATTCACACCAAATAATATTGGTTTCCTTGCGAACTTCTTTATCACAACACACTAGACGTTTTCGAAATGGTTACAACTGGTTTGGTTGTGGGTGGTATCCTTTTAGGAAATTGTTTTCTCTCAAGTATGAGGGGTGATGTGGTGAATTTCTTACCCTCCAGTATAAAGAGGCCTCTGAGTATTATAATACTCAATTAGGTTACGAGCTATTTATATGCGCAAGTACAGGTAGGTGAATGTCTTGCATGAATTTACAGCTCTGAAAATTACTAAACAATTGTGCATGGTTACATCCAGTGGTATAAAAATACTTCTTTTACCATTTAACTGCTTTTCGTAAAGAGGGATAGCTAGTAATAGCTGATCCACATCACCCATATTTGACCCACCATTTCCCCAAACAATAGAGTAGCTAACATGCCATCTGTAGACCTGTACATGTCACTGCTACCTATATGCTAAACATCTCCTTCATAATCGCACAACAAATCTTCCAGATTTTCTACAGTAGAATCAGAAGCCTGTATACATCATATGCAAGCTAATTTATTGCTACAATACAGGGATAAGCCATGGTTAACATTAAAATTTAACAATTTCAAATGTGCCATTCATTTAGCTTTTGATAGCTATAAGAAATCACTCTGAACACAGAGAGAGTATAAATAACTAAAATAATGAGCAAAAACAGCTGCATAAGGCTACCAGAAACCTTGGTTGAGAAACACTAATAACAGCTGCTGACAGGGAGTTTTCTTTTCAGTGTAACGCAACATATACTCGTATGATTATCGCTTGGTAGAGCATGAATAAACTAAACTTGAATCGGACAAGTAGCTTGCGTAGCTATACTTATATATACATACATTCGTTCGTATACACACAAAGCAAAATGATTCAAATATTAGGCGCGTTTGGCACAACGAATGGCTTTTGCTACAGTGAAACAAAAGTAGTGAAATTTCAACGATTTATTAACTTAGTCTCTACTTTTTTGTTACTGTAGATGTATACTTCCTTTAATGGGATTTAAAACACTTTTTGTTTCGTATAAATAACTTAATAAATGCGAAAGATAAGGAATTGTATTTATGATGCATTTTTACAGCATTTAACTACTTAAATGTCCTGTTGTGTTTATTGTGTATCCGTTTCCAGCCCCTGAAGGGTTTAAATGGCTATCGGTGAAGCGGGTAATGCTTGTAAAATGAACGAACAGCAGGTTTGTTATGCAACAAAGAAATTATCTCCTTTCTTTGTGGGTAGCTTGCATCATGTACAAGGAGTCAGTATATTCCAACACCTCTCACTTCTGAAAGTTTTATCAGCACGTGTTTTAAAGTAGCAGGTACTATTTATTTTTTGTTCATTCACAAAGAGAAGTATGCTTTGATCTCTCCTGTTCCTTTTCTTTCCAGAAACCTAAACATTTAGGAATTACTATGGAAATTGGCTACAATAGCACCCATAACCAAGTTGTATCAAAAGTCTGCTAAATAATACCCTAGAACCATTTTCTGGGGAAAAACTTAGTTTGGTCACAATAAATAAAGTCTTTGTAAGTAGCAGAGCAACTTTAGATGTAAAAAACTTTATAATATTGCTAATTATTCTTTTAATAGCATCAACTGCTGAGAGTCCAAAATCCAAATTGTGCACTATGAAGTAGTTGATTGTAGTGATGAATGATGATGTTTATGATTGCTCAATAATACGGCCATCAGCATCCTTGAAAAAGCAAAACATACTAAAATAGGAGGTAAAATAGCTAAAAATAGAGCCATCCTAAATAAAATAAGATAAAAGACATGCATGAAGCACTAAGCTGGCCAAGCTGGCCGGCAGCTGAAGAGATTGGCGAACAGTGGCTAGGTTAAAACACTAAAAACACATGGCGTACCGACAGAGCTCCACCGCAGAGCGGGCAGACTGGAGCAGGGCCCCTTTTGAACATTAAGCTATTAGCACAAAAGTGAATTGAGAAGATATTGACACATTGCTTCACTCACACTGTTTTTTCACAGGACATGTTTCAAGAGCTTTTGCTCTTAACATCAGCTGGTACTCGACTAGTGCAAATTTGAAACATGTCCTGTGAAAAAACAGTGTGAGTGAAGCAGTGTGTCAATTTCTTCTCAATTCACTTTTGTGCTAAATTGTGCTTCACTGTCTCTATGCTTCTTTCAAGTTTATACTTTGAGGATAAAGCTATTAGTTGATTGTATGAGAAGTATTACTGCCTATAAGATAATGTTTTGATCACTCGATATAATGGAAAATGAGGACATTGATCTGTAATTGTTATATCATTTATGTAAGTTACTGGAATGGTCATGTTAGTTTTAGGCAGAGATAGATTCATATACGATCTAATTTATTTGAAAATTTAAGGGATGTTGTATTACATCTATAATTTGCTTTAGTACAAAATTAGGTAAACCACAATAATCTTCTGCTTTGGAAGTATTGAATTTTGAAGAATGTGAAGAAGCAAGTTGTTATGAATAGTGCTGCATCTTAAATTGTTTGTTTAGACTTGAGACTAGTATTTATTCCAAGTTTTAAATACGATGCTAGGTATTATACAAATATAACAATTTGTAACAAAAATTTCACTTAACTTAGGAAAATGATGTTAATTCTTCTTTCTAATTGATATCGATTTCACGAACTCTTGTCCGCATCTTCAGTCAAGGAAAACCACAGGAGAAAACAAATTCTTTGTTAAGGAAGTTACTATGTTCTTATGTTTTTTTTAGTATTACCAAAATCTAAAAATGAAACAAACTTAAGAGCAGAATCAATTGCTGGTATTTCAAAATTCATTACGCGATGTTTATTTTTTAAAATAAATATATTTTTCCAAACCATTAAATCTATCGGACATTTAAGTGTTTTAATAATTTAACTTCTGGATTTATTTCATGGTTAAATGACCAAAAATGATCTGCTACGACTGATTTATCAGTTTGTTTATATTTAATGTTCTTTCGTTCTGATTTCCAAATTATGTTCCATCTTACCAATGTAAAGTAGATCACAATCTAAACAATTAAATTGATAAATACCAGATTTTTTATTATTAGAAGTTTCATCTCTTTTAGGGAAGTGTAGTAAATTTTTAATACTATATTTTTTTTGAGGAACCAAAGTTATACCAAACTCTTTAAAAACTTTTTGAAATTGTTTATTAAACCAAGGATGATAAGTAAATTTTTTAAAATTATAATCATCTTTTATTATTTTAAGGATAGAAATAAGAACATAGTAATACTGAAAAAACAGAAGAACTTAGAACAGTATAAATTTACTGATCCAAGTTCGACAGGAGAATAATCTCCAATCAAACTTTGATTTGCCTTTCTGCAACAGAAATTTTACTGACTGCCAATCAATTTTGATTTGCTTTTCTGCAATGAGGCATTAGTATATATATATTTATTTGTGTGAAATGTTTCTGTTGAACTTTTACATAGCTTTTTTAGTAGAAATGACTTCCATTTGAAGTCTTAAGTATTTTTATTACTACTTAAGTTTGTAATACAAGTTTATGTTGAAAATACTAAATTGAAATGTGAATATTTGCAGCAAGAAAATTCAGCATCACAGGATACAGAGAATGGAAAATATGAACAGTTATCACCAATGGAGTCAAAGAGGTATGTTTAGAAAAGCTATATTACTGAACAGAGCATGTATAACTCACATCTGTGCCTCTGAGATAATTGTGTAGACATTTTGCCTAAAATTGTGAATCCTATTTAGTTATGGTGCATCTGTTGCTACTTATCTGCTTCAGTACTGCATTATACAAAGCACGTTTACAGTTCGGCTGCTCTTTCTCCGGCTCTGACATTTTTCTAGAGGGGAGAGCAGGCTGTTGCCAGTTCTTTAGTGGGAATTTAAAGCAGAGGAACAATGCATATCTTAAATATTTCATGTATATGCATATTTCATGACCGAGTAGCCATATTATTATAATAGCGATAATAATAGGAACTACGAACACTAAAAATTGGAATTCATGCATGCAAAATATAGCAAAGAAAGTTCACCAGCGCAAGCAGTTAAAGGCACGTGGCTCAAACAAATTTAAGCTGGCAACACAGTGTTGGGTTTGGAAGCCATGCCTAGCAGCTAGCAGACAGTTTGAACTTCCTGACCACAACACCGGATGTAGAGATTCCCAGTACTACCAACAGATGCAGTTAGTGTGTGTGAAAGGTGTGAACGAAATATTCAAATAGAGTAGTGTTGTAATAATTATCTTGCAAGTTGGATTTCAGTGTTTTAAAGCTAATATAGTACTATATTTTCATTCTAAAGATAATTTTGAGGATATGTTTTCAATTGCTCATTCCTGTATGTTGGTACTATTAACCTTCCCCATCCACCTCCTGCAGCCGCAAAACGTCAGTGCCAGAGATACAAGGGCTGGACTGTACTTAGAGGTATTAATTACAAGTGTATGTAAAACATTATCCGGAATGTAACTATAACATTTCTTACATTGGATGTAATGAATTCTTTCTGTGATAGTTGATAGTTTGATGTTGCAGTCCTGCTATAAAAGTTTGATCGTCATTCCGCCATTTGTCTTCCTTTTGTTGCAGATAGATCATAGCTGCTCCATTAGAACTTTGCACCAAAGAGGAACAATGATCAGTGATCCGATTTCTGTGTTCAGGTGTATTAGGGGCCAAAATCCATCAAACTTCATCAATAGTCACTTGTTTAACACAACCATGTTACATGCAAGCTCAATGTTGTCATCAGTTATGGCCGTAACTGGTCGTCTAGCTGCTTTCTTGTGCGACCATTTTTGAATTCGTCAATCCATTCACAGACACTCTGCTGTGGCAAGACACTGTTCCCATAATGTGCAAAAAGTCTTTGATGGTTTTTGGCCCCTGATACGTCTTCCGAGCACAAATATCAGATCACTGATCGATGTTTCTCTTTGATGCAAATTTCTAATGGAGCGAACTTCATCTATCTGTAACAAAAGGTGCAATGACGATCAAACTTTCATAGCAGGACTGCACATCATAACAATCAAATACCCTTAGAAAGAATTCAGTGTGTCCAATGTAAGAAACATTATAGTTACATTGCAAATAATGTTTTACTTAACCTCGTATATATTTACAAAGTTAATAATCTGCCTGTATATTGGTAAATATTTTACTGACATAAACACTAAAGTAATTCATCTATTTCTCTTCTTCCCAATTCAGAATTATATGATTACTATAATGTGTTATTCAATATTTCAGAGCATGTAAGGAAGAAACTTCCAGTGATGATACATTTTTCTCAACTTTTCCCGTTGGTGCATATTTGAAGAAGAAGATTTGTACAGCAGCAAGGGAACAAAGTACTGAATGTGAGGAAAACACTGTGTTTCACGGAAATAATTCTGTAGAAAATAGTGTAAAATCAAAACGCTCTCATAACGATGAGAGAGAAAAAAGTTGCATTTTGACTTCAACTTCGCAAAAGAGTAACTTTGTTCAGGAAGAGAACTTAATGCACACGTGTATACTTTGTGAAAAGAGCTTTTCCAAGTTGTCATTTTTAATAAAGCATTATGCCGTTCATGAAAGTAGAAAAAATAACAACTGCACAAAATGTGAGAAGAAGTTTACTGTGATGAGAGAACTGGAAAAACATTACTTGATTCATGAAAGAAAAGGAATGCACAAGTGTGATATCTGTAACAAGAGGTTTACTAGGAGGCACAATTTTAAAAGGCATAATTTAATTCACGATAGTCCAGAAAAGTAGTAAAATGTCAATTTTGTGATAAGTTTAATTTGGTGAATAACTTAAAAAACATATTAATTTTTCGCTTCACTGTGGTGTTCCAATACAGCTTAATCTCGATATATTAAAAAACATAGTTTACTTCATAACTGCAAGGTACAACACATGTGAAATATATGGCAGGATATTTGCTTGAATGGATCACTATAAAAGACATAATTTGATTCTTGAGGACAAAAGAAATCAAATAAATCTTGAAGAAGCTTGTTACTCATGGAGGGAAGAAAAAAAACACTCACACAAATGAGAAGCATACTCGTAAGATCAAATAGTTTAAAACATGAGAGGCCAATAAGTTTTCCAAGGGAAAAAAAGAAAGAAAGAAAAAACAATAGATTCAGTAAAATGGTTAAGGAATATAGCATTACTTTGGCCCCATATAATAAGTACTGGTTTAAAAATCTACCAAATTCATTGTCAAAAAAGAAATAAGTATTGAGCTTATATTAGATCTGTTGTTTCAGTCAGGCTGCCATTACCTGGATAATATAGTACATATGAGTCGTATTTATTACACAGCTTCACTTACGTACCTATGTTGAGAACATGTTTCATGAACATCAGCTCTATTGCAACTAAAGCTTGATACAGTGGTGTGGTAGTTCTGTAATTGCTGCTGCCATCTGTTGATTTTGTGATGAATTTAAATGTGAGGTTGTCTTCGGGCGGAATATCGAAGTTCAGTAGTTGGTTTTTATGTTTTTTCTATGTATGTTTTCTCCCATATGACGAGTTCACTATGTTTTTGTACATATTTTAGTAATTTGGTGCTATCTTCAATTTCATGATTCTCAGACCAGAAATGAGCTGCTATTACAGACTTATCAATACTTTTGTATCTTAGGTGTCTGAAATCTTCTTTCTTCCTAGTGCCTGTTTCTTTTTGTCCTCCCTATACAAATTTTTTCACGTGTTTACACTTTAGCTTGTAAATGTCTGATTTTTTATCTGGTTTTATCTTATCAGTATTGTTACTGTTAAGAAGGTTTTTAATATTGTAATTGTTTTTTTGTTGCCAGTGCTATGTTATATTCCTTGAATATTTTTTGGAACTTTTTTGTGGCCCACAGGTGATATGTAAATTTAGCAAATCTAATTTCGTGTGTCATTGGTGAAAGATTGAATGATCTTATTTTTTTGTCTACAAAGCTTTTTCCATATCCATGTTTAATTGCGGTTTTTAAGATTTGATGGTGTTCTTTTAGATATTCTTGCTGACTGAGGGATAGGTTAACTAATCTGTGTGTGATTTGATATTCAGGTACGTAAGTGAAACTGATGTGTACAAAACACAACTCATCTATAATTTAATATATGTTTCACTTCACTGTGGTGTTCCAATACAGTAAAATTTCGATACTTGGATGATATTTTTTTCTATTGTTTCCCTTATTCTGAAAGTTGAATCTTGCCTTACTAAGTTTTCAGACAGAATTATCTGGATACATATTTTGTGTGGTTTTCCCATAATCTGAAAGAAGACTGTCAGGTAAATAAGCTCTCAGTCAGACTGAGTTATCTGGATAAAGATTTTTTCACGGTTTTCCCTTATTCTGAAAGAAGACTGTCAGGTAAATAAGCTCTCAGTCAGACTAAGTTATCTGCAGTTTTTCCTTATTCTGGAATGAATGTCGGGTAACTAAGCTTTCTGGACCCAGGGCTCATTTGAGTATCATTTCACCCATTTCATTCATTATCCAATAGGATTAAATGTTGGAAGATGTAACTTAAAAAAATTTTGTTTTCTTTCCATTTTTAAAGTCAAACGATGTTAACTGACCTGCATGCCTCACAATCAAGAAGTTCCAAGTTCAAATCTTGATCACGGCAAATTATCTGGATAAAGGTTTTTTCCAGGGTTTTCCCTTATCCTAAAAGCTGAATGTCTGGTAACTAAGCATTATTTCGTTCATTGTGTCATATGATTTTATGTTGGGGGATGCAAATTAAAAAAAATGTTAAATGATTGTTCTGACATACACAACATGTAGGTAAATTCTGAATGGGAGAACCAGAACTGAAAAATTTAATGCTTGGATTTGAACCACGGATCTTCCATTCTGCACATGCCTAACTAACCACTGAGCTACCATGACAACATGTCAGTGCAAAATTGTTATATTACTCATATTGTTCAAGCTCTCTTATTTTGGTTGTACATGGAGGCTTCAGAGAATATAAATGAAGTCTGATTACCATTTCCTGCCTGTGATATCCATACTTGATAGATTATGCATGTGGACAAATTGAGAAACTTAAGAAGTGGAACTACTACACTGACTGCTCAGAAATACTAGGAACTTGGATGGTGAAAAGCACTGCAGAAGTTTGACAACATAAGAGGCCACCAGAGTAGTTCAGATGATAGAGCCCGATTTTAGAGTTATCCAAGCAGCAGAAGAACTTCATAACAAGAGGCTATCCTTTTGAAGACATAAGACTAACAGGGCTAATATAATTTTGAGTTGAACTAGTACTCAATGCTCTATTTATTGCTAGTGTTTACCTAGAACATGTTTCGTTAGGACCTTCCAAACATCATCAGCTGTTGACAGGGCTGTTACTGCAGCATCACATTTCCCAGAAAAAGGCAAATGATGTACTGTAACTTCTAAAGACTTTTACATGAGAGAATTGTAACAAAATGCAGCACCTTATGGTCACAGTGATTGAAATATCAGATAGATGATATTGGACTCAGGCTATAAAAAGAAGTGACTAGTTTTCCAATTTGATAATGGACATTAATTTAAAAAATAAGCTCCTGCTGACTGTACAATAAATTAAGAATATTAATAGCATGCATATTATATCTATGTTAAACCTTTCAGTCCTGGCATCCACAATCATGAACCCGTTTGTAATGGTTTTAATGCTTTTTTAACATATATATTTTAGATGTCTTGAATTGTAAAAACAAAATTTTTTTCACAATTTACATTGTACTAGATAGTGTCAGCATGAAAAATTCAATGCCATGGCCGGGATTTTAACCACGGATTTCCTGGTTTCCGTCCAGTCACCCTTATCCATTAAGCTACCTGGCCAACGTGCCGTGCTGACATTAAATTCTCCATTTGACTCGTATATTTCCCCGGTAAACCACTAGGGGCTCTCGCATCCGAGATACACTGTTTGTGGCAACTTACTATCGTAACTACTTGAGTCCCAGGCTTCATCATTTAACTCTTATTATTTTAGTTAATTGATGGAAATTAATCATTTCTTCACACTAACCATATATAGGCTACAGTTTTTGATAGAGTCAACATGAAAAATTCAATGCCATGGCTGGGATTTAAACCATGGATCTCCTGGTTTCCATCCAGTCACTCTAACCCATTGAGCTACCATGGCCAACGTGGCATCCTGACATTAAATTCTGCATTTGAGTTACGATACTAAGTACGATAGTAAGTCACCACAAACGGTGTATCTCGGATGCGAGAGCCCATAGTGGTCTACCGGGGAAATATACGAGTCAAATGGAGAATTTAATGTCAGGAAGGCACGTTGGCCATGGTAGCTCAATGGGTTAGAGCGACTGGATGGAAACTAGGAGATCCGTGGTTGAAATCCGGGCTGTGGCATTGAATTTTTCATGTTGACTCTATCCATCAAAAACCTTAGCCTATATACGGCTAGTGTGAAAAAATTATTAATTTCCATCAATTAACTAAAATACATTGTACTCTTTTTTTTTTTAAAAAAAAAGAAAAGAAGCAAAATCCATGCAGCTGCAGTCAAATGATACCCTACCAGCATCCAAGTGTGCCATCACACCGATTATTTTACTTGTGCCCTCCCACATCCTTTACCATAGGCAGATTTGACTGCAGTTGCCAAAACTCAAACCTGCAACCTCTGGCTTTGAGTGCATGGCCAGTGCACTACGTGATGCCATAATAATCTTGGCTATTCAAGTCAGTTGCTTGAAACTGTCCTAGATGGCCTGAAGTAAACTGATTTCGAAGTAGAGCAATACCAGCATAAGTAGCAAAATAATGCGGGACTGAAAGGGTTAATAGTAAACTACCGGATTTCCCTCTCAAAATTCTATCTGTACTAGGTTTATTTTAAAAAAACTTTTAAGTTCAGAGCTTTTCATTAATTTTACTTTTAAAACTCAGTTTGTCCACGTTTTATTTTCAAAACTCTGTAAATAAAGGACTGTTTACTAGTGAGACAATAACCACTGCATAGAGATTTGATAAGTTTACTCTTTGCTCTTTCAGTAATCAACCAAAGAATCTATAATAAGAGATTGTGGTATTCAAATTTTCAATATTGTGTTATTTTACATTTTTTCCCATTTCTATTTTTGTGGAAAAAAAGTGTTTTTGAACTGAAGTTTCTCAAATACGTACCATAAACGAATGAATGTTCATTGACTAATTCACACATATGTTTCTTTTATTTGGAGTACTTTAAATTTATCATAAGGTCCCATCACTTTTTCTCTTTCTTAGGTTATCACTTCGCTACTTCACTCTGCATCTATTTTATAGAGGACTATGAAATATGCAAATAACTGATACAGTTTGTGTGTAACCCGTCAGAAATATATCCTGGTCATTTATGTAAATGGAAATATTATTTTAATATGCATATAATTCATTTGCATTGTCAAATTCATATGAATACCATGCTTTCTTGTTTTGATATGGATACATTTATGTTTTAATATACCTGTGTGCAGAATTGAGTAAAATATCTGAATAAAAATAATTCAAAACATACATGATTTACTCAGTTGTCATTTAAGAAAATTTCCATCATTTGTGATATAACAACAGAGGAATAACAATTAATGTTTGTTGGTACATTATTATAAAGATAGTTGTTTAGTACATAAGAAAAGTTTTAAAGGAGCCATTACCATTTTGTTCACCAAACGTAGCACTCTTTGCTCATCAATTTTAAATTTTGTAATTTAATTTTCAGTATATTTGGATAATTATCAAATCAACATTATAAAAGATATTCAAATTAATTTAATTCATAGCAAAGTTTGAAGAATGAAATAATTTATCTACGAGGGCTGTTTGATAAAGAATGATCATAATTTTTTTAGGGTCATAATTTTTTGCACTAAAATTCAATCGTATTATATTCTGTTAGCTTAATGTGAAACAAACACTTCATAGTAGTTTCGTTGTTGGTACCCCTGGTTCCCGCCTGTGAGAACCAGGTAAGTTCAGACATGTTCAGTATCGCCTACCGCTGTAATGGACGTAACATGCAGTTAAAGTTGATGTTAGAGGAAGATCCGGATTTTCTTTCAAACGTAATCACTGCTGATGAAACTTGGCTACATCATTGTCATCATGAGAGCAAACAGCAAAGCTCAGTGTGGAAATCTCCTTCAACAACCCCCAAAAAAGCAAAAGTGGCTGCTTTTGCTGGGAAAGTTATGGTCATCTCATTCTTTGATATTCATGGAATGGTTTATCAGCATGTTGTAACTGCACACACATCAGTAACTGGACAATACTACAGGGATGTCCTGAAAACATTGCAAGTCCATATCAGGCGCAAAAGACCACCGTGAAGGAGGCTCGATGCTGCACCAGATAATATGTGACTGCATATTGCCAATGTTGCTGAATATCTTGCAAAAGTCAATGTGAAGTGCATCCTTCACCTTCACTATAGTCCGGATTTAGCCCCATGTGACTTTTTTCTATTCCCTAACATGAACAAACGCCTTCTTGGGAGGCATTATACATAATCAGAAGCAGTGGTGAAGGCTGCGGAGGCGATTTTGAGGGATCTATCAAAAATGGTTTCGAGCATATCTTTGAAGAATTTGAGGACCATCAAAATTATGAGGATGAGTGAAGGTACGTTGTCAAAAAAAATTGTGATCATTCTTTATTGAACAACCCTCGTTGAACTTGAGTTATACATAACCAGATGCTGAAGAACTAAAAACATTAATGACTTGCAGCTTTCCCAATAATGGTATAGATCAATTATGAGTAACTGCCCAAGCTTCCAGCGATTAGCTATGCTGATACAATAGAGCCCAGCTTACCGCCTTACCTACAGCATGGGTTTATATTTTACAAAGCTTAAAAGTTGGTTGACATCTAGGGTTTACTGAAAACCTATGGCGGCCTTATTTTGACCATAGAGAACAGTTTCCTTTGTTTGTTGGATTTTTATGATCAAAGTGAGGTTTCAACAGTCCTAATGTAATGGAGGGGGCACTTTAGTGAAAAGTGGTTCCATATCGAAACTAACCAGTATATAAGTAGTTACCTGGATTCCTTTTATAACATTGGTAAACTCTGATGACTTTCAGCATTGGGTCAATCCCGCACCTTAATTATCTGAGCATTCATATAACTTTATCTAGCCTTGTAAATGGAAGGAATCACAGGAAACAATCTCGCAGAATTAAGGATTTACAATAGGATATATAATCGTCAGAAACAAATGAATGGTTGAAGAAATTATAAAATAAATTTTCTAGGTCTAAGTGAAATAAAGAAAAGGGTAAGTAGGTTTAACAAACTACCTAAAGGATACACTCGTATATTCAAAAGTTAATATCAGAACTGAGCAAATGAAGATATGGGAAGCCCACAGGGTTGACTGACAATGGATGCCCTCAATCTGACATCCTTAGAAATCACCTCTAAACATTGTCATTCGGATTTGATACATTCAATGCTCTGCCTGGTTTTGAGGACCCTTGTGGTATGTACTTCCACCTCTATTCCTGTATACAAGAACTACCACATGGTTACCATACAATAGGTCAGTATTTATTAAGGTAACCTTCATTCATATATATGGGGTGTACAGAAAGTAAGTTCTGTTTCAATTTATCTCCGCTGCAGCACTGCGATCGCAGTTCCGCACATGTGTGGTAGACGCTTTGTATCAAGGAGAAGAAACGTGTGCCATTGTGGGATCGCTGTCAGCCACGTACGCTTTGTTGTGCTTGTTTACAATGTCGGTATTGATTGAAAATCTTGCCGCTTGTGAAATCAGATCTGTGATTCGTTTTCTGAATGCTATGAAAGTGAAACCAATTGAAATTTATCGGCAAATTTGCGATGTCAAAAGATGTTGTTTTTCTTCACGACAATGTACGACCACACATTGCAAATGCGATGAAAAACATCTTACAGGGATTTGGCTGGGACATGTTTCACCACCCCCGTACAGCCCTGAC
This sequence comes from Mantis religiosa, assembly GCA_030765055.1. Classification (NCBI taxonomy): domain Eukaryota; kingdom Metazoa; phylum Arthropoda; class Insecta; order Mantodea; family Mantidae; genus Mantis; species Mantis religiosa. The sequence goes on from CM060953.1 coordinate 202,984,589, forward strand.
CACGGCCCTAGCGACTTCCATCTGTTTTTGCATCTCAAATCTTTCCTTGGCGGTCAGCACTTCAACAATGACGAACAGCTGAAAGAAAATGTTGAAGACACAGACAGCAAACTTCTATGAAGAAGGTATACAAAAACTTGTGCCTCACTATGACAAATGCCTGCAAAATTTCAGCAGTTATGTGGAAAGTAGTTTAGGAGCTGTAGAATTTTGTGCAATAAATAATTTTTCTGTAGCTGTACACAATTTAATTTTATTACCAAACAGAACTTACGTACCTTGTATATATGAGAAAAAATTCTTCCATACTTTAAGTAGCATTCATACAAGATACTCAACTTAAATATCACATTTCACTTTTGCTGTTCACTCTCCCTCTTATGCCCGCCTTGCTAGCATAGATGGTAACATGCTGCCTCACATTCAAGAGGTCCTGAGTTTGAATCTCGGTCAGGGTGAGTTACCTATATAAGGTTTTTCCCAGAGTTTTCGCTTATCTTGAAACCAATGTTGGGTAACTCTAAGCTCTATGGACCCTGAGCTCATTTTAGCATCATTTCATTCATCGTCTGATATGACTTAATATTGCAGGATGTAATTTAAAAAAAAATTCTCTCTCACAGCTTTTTCTTAAAATTTCACTTTTCTTTTGGATTCAGATAGCCTCAAAATATGTATCGCCTGTGAAATCTAATACTACCTCTACCTATTAGATATGTTCTAAGAGACAGAAAAAAGGAAAAATAGAAACGCAATGAAAAAAAGAGCACTTATAGGCAGCATAAATTGATAATTTCCCATTTTTATAAGCATAGTCAGTGACAGGTGATTGTCCTAACACACACAAGCCATCTGTTGGTAAACTTTGGAATGTTAGAATTGGAACTGAAAAATCCAATGCTATAGCCCAGATTTGAACAACAGATCCTCTGCTCTATGTGTGGCCACTCTACTACTGAGCTATCATGACATTAAATTTCCCGTTCATTCATATCTTCCCAGCAGACCATGAGGAAATCTCCATTCAAGGTACACCGGTGACTTACCAGTGATAAGTAACTATCTAAAACCAGGGAAAGCCATAAATAAATTTGTAGGGAAACAGAAGATCTGAACTTAAATAATAATTGCTGTATTTAACCAACCTTTAGGTTTTCAGTTTACTTTCAGACAAAAACTCCTCTATTTTTAAAATGCTAGTTTTATTATTTAGGAGACCTTAAAAATGTACTTTAAGTTAAATCTGTATAAACATTTGAATGGAATACATTTTCTATACTTACTATAGTCTACGAAAGAAGCAAAATAGTGTGGAAAAATGATTAATTTCCATCAATTTAATTTCTTCATTTCCTGAAGGCCATAGTGTAAGCATGGCCAAAAGCTCAAGTAACTTTATAAATATCGCACGGCTGGTAACCCAAGTCATATCGGACGGTGAATGAATTGGGTGAAATGATGCTCAAATGAGCCCAGGGTCCATGGAGCTTAGAGTTACCTGACATTCGTCTTGAAGGATAAGGGAAAACCCCGGAAAAAACCTTATCCAAGTAACTCACCCTGACCGATACTCAAACTCGGTACCTCTTGAACGTGAAATATGTCCTGGGTATGAACTTGTATATGAAGGTCCCCATACTGAAGACTGGATGCAGCATTACTCCTGTAAAGAGCGGTGGCATGAAAACTGTACAGCATATGAGGTAGGACGCTTTGTGATATGTTTATTTTCATCTTTCAATGGCTATTATTATTAACTAAAAATTGTATTAGACTTTATATTAATTTGTAATATTTTCAACAATATTGTAATTCATATTTATATTTATGAAAATATTGACGATGCCATGAGTCCGGTTGACTCCTACGGCAGATAGATAAATAAAAGTCTTGATTAACAATTTTAGTATTTGCCAACATATTCTTCTATTTTATATTCAGGTTGTGATTTCTCAATGTATTAAAATATTTTCGTAATCAATATTTTATTATGTTGTAATTTCATGCTTTCTAATATACTGGGACTTTTGCCCCATGCTAGGGGTTAAAGTCCAAATGTAACACAATTTAATTATAGTTAATTGCCACCTATTGATGCAGTACATCAATGTTTCACCATCTTGCAGAGTAAACATGTAGCATATCACAGATAAAAACCAGAAGTATCTATCACTTATAGGGAGAGTAATGGACGTTTATACAAAAACTGTGGACTCAGACCCCTTACTCTACATTCCCTGAGTTTCCTGTCCGATCATTTCATATCATCTCTCATCTGGTAGTCTCTTTCAGAGTAGAAGTATAGCCGGGTGTCTCGACGCTGCATGGCAGGATGATGTACTCTTGGTAAACACTTCCTTCTCTGGTAGGACAGTCTGCAGTCTCCAAACCAGCCTGATGGGGCCATTTGCAGAACACTGTAAGGTGGGATGCTGCTGTACTGGTTAGTTACTGGCTAGGAAGTTTCCAACTGGTTAGGTGTAGCAAATCTGCCCTCCGCGCTGCCGTAAGTCCTCTGTCTCCTCTCACCTTATCCTTTCTCCCAGGAATGCCCCACTTAGGAGTACAGGTGCAATAGACCAAGACTGAAACACTGTGCCGAGTACCCTTCATAAATGTTAAATAATGTGATGTTGTTTGTACTCATGCTTTGCGTTCATGAATCAACTTATGCTGGTTCAGATTATACTTCTGAGTAAAGCACTTGCCACAAACATCACATTTGTGAGGTTTGATGCCATAATGAATAAATATATGCTGCTTTAAGCTGTTCTTTTCCAGGAAGCTGTTCTTGCAAATGTCACATTTGTATGGTCTTTTTCCCTCGTGGATTGCATGATGCTTTTTCAAGTTAGATTTTTGAGTGTAAGACTTCTTACAAATTTCACATTGGTGTAATGCTCTGCTTTCGTGTGTCATCTTATGCCTTTTCAGTTTATACCTTTGAACAAAACCCTTGTTGCAAACATCACATTTGTATGGTCTTATCCCCTCATGTAGTAACTTATGTGCCCGTAGTAAGTGCTTCTCTGTAAAGTTCTTATCACAAACATCACATTTGTGTGGTCTAATACCTTCATGAAGTAAGATATGTTTTCTCAAATTGTTCATTTGAACAAAACTCTTATCGCAAAGTTTGCACTTGAACTGTCTTTGGCCCCCATGTATGAACATGTGCACTTTCAGATCTGATGGACACATAAAACCCTTCTGACAAGTTTCACATTTGTATGGTCGTTCACCATCATGAACAAATTTATGTGCCTTTAGGGTTGAAGACTGTCTGAAACTCTTGTCACAAATATCGCATTTGTATGGCTTTTTACCCTCATGGATCAAATTATGTAGTTTCATGTACCTTTTCTGAGTAAAAGTCTTATCACAGATACTACATGAAAATGGTTTTTTACCCTCATGAATCATGTAATGCTTCTGTAAATTACTTTTAAGAGTAAATTCTCGCTCACAAATTTCACATTTAAATGGTCTCTTGCCCTCATGAATCAAATGATGCTTTTTCAGATAGCTTTTATGATTAAAGCTCTTATCACAAATTGTACATTTGTATATTATTTTGTCTTGCTGAGTAGAAATGTTTTTCAAGGTTGAAACAGAAGCACAGTTCTCATTTACTATCTGCTCTGATGTTACACCATTGCAGCCAATGCTATCACCCGTTATTGTTTCATGATTTTTTTTCTTCAAACTATTAGAGAAAGCTGACACACAGATGTCACCACTGGAGGCAGCTGCTTTAGAACTTCTGTAATATTGAAGGACAAATAATTAGTACTCAATAAGAATGCTTGCCTAATGCATACGTAGTAGGCAGAGAAGGTACTTCATTTCATCCAAATATCTGTTATCAATATCTCATTGGACATTTATAGGCTCCCTACACAAAAAATAAAGTATAAAATTGCTATTACATTACAGCTGTGATCATATTTATACAAACCAATAACATGAAACATGGTTCCCGGTTTCTGCCCAGTGGCAGTCCTGATTACATAGTATCATTACTTAAGTTATAGCTACTGTTATGCAAGTCTGTTAATCTTCTGTTTGGGCCTGGCAAGTAATTGGTAATCATGTGCCTGCCTTCATTTATTTCTTGTAATGTTTAACTCGTTTACTAGTGTCCATATATAAACCAATATGAATAGTATGTTCATAAATATACATAAAAAGTGGAAAATAAGCATTGCAAATAAGTTTTTGTATACTTAACTGCACTGTAATGTGTCGCCCAATTAGCATGTCCATATTTACACCTACATCAACCGTTTGTTTTTTAATGTATGCAAGTATACACAAAATAACCGACATAAATATGTAAAAGAAACTATGATGAAATAAACATGTCTAGTTTCGTCTATAATCCTGTTACATACGATATCATTTAAAATATTTGCCAGTACCAAAGCAAGATGACCGAACCTGGTTTGCAGCAGTAATATGATTCCTTCCTTGCACCTCCTAATTTCCTGTTGCTGCAGAAAATGCAGTCTTTATACTTCATATTTTGAAAGTGGTACATTGAACAACTAAGCTGATTTAGCCATTGTTCTGTTTCTGCTGTATCGGAATAAGAACTCTTCCTTGGATATATATTTTAGGTATTTATTGTCTTCCTTGGATTTCTGATATTTCCAACCAAACTTTAAACAAGAGATGATTGACTTTGCCCACTGAGGCTGATTTTGCGGTAGATTGAAGGTTTAATTGATAATTTAGTTTGTAATGTAATCGTGATGGGTTTATAATTGTTTGTTGCAGTGGGAATTGCATCATGGCTCCTGTTTGCTTGGATGATGGTACGGGTGAATGTTGCTGTATAAATGCAGCGTCCTTCTAGCAAAGGGAGTCGTGAGCTGGTTCAAACTAGTTTGGCTAGCCCGCTTTGGGTACTTTTTGGCCTTTCTCGCGCTTTTGAGAAAGATCTGAAGAGTACTGGAAGCTTGACGTGATCACGTCATTTCCGGCGTTAGAGTAACTTTGCAAATAATGTTTGTTGTTTTGTCAGTCAGTTGAGTGGTGAGGCTGCCTTCCACCCCATTTCCCTTGGATGACTACTGGAAAGATGACTGTCTATACCATGTAACCGGTTAGTAAGACATGTTAATTAAGTAATGAATAGTTGGAAACCCTGAGTGTTTATTTTAGTATGATTCAATAATAACTCCCCTCCCAGTACCAAGATAATTACAGACCAAGCGAGTCACTTCCTGTGACCAGGTCTACCAAAAATGTAGTTTAGATTTCAAAAAGCAGGTAGAATGTCACAATATGATCACTGATGTACAATCCTGTTCTGAGTATGGAAGTACTGTGAACCAGACTCTTTTATGTTCTCTTGTTTTGGTTACCATTCTTAGATTATTACTCAGTCTTAAGAAATTATTTTAAAAGTAGTGATCCTTACCTTGCTGACTGTGTGGTTGACAAATCTGCACCTGTTCCATTTAGTATATCCTGTAATTCAAATAAAATTATATAATTTGTACTCAGATATAGAGGAAGTAAACTATTTTTTATTGATAGTGCTCTACGTGTACATTACAAAGTGGATCAGAATTAAACACAAAGCTACGTTATTAAACTACTGATCCCATAGTTATTTTGTGAGCTAAAATTCATATTCTATATATTGGTTATCTTATACTTCTAGAGCTTATCCACACAAATATGAATCAATATTCTTAACGAGTAAGGACTATAATACAATGAAGCACAAATTATAATTATTATAGTGAAAGCACTAGAAAGAAAGAACACTTCAGGCACTTAAGATACAAAAATATTGATAAGTCCGCAATAGCAGCTCATTTCTGGTCTGAAAATCATGAAATTGAAGATAGCACAGAATTACTAAAATACGTACAAAAACATAGTGAACTCGTCATATGGGAGAAGATATACATAGAAAAACATAAAAACCAACTAATGAACTTTGAAATCCCGCTAGAAGAGAATCCCACATTTAAGTTCATCATTAAATCAACAGATGGCAGCAACAACCCCAGAATTACCCACACCGCTGGATCTAGCTTCAGTCGCATAAGAGCCGTAGATGCAAACAATGATTTGCGAAACATGTCCTCAAAATAGGTATGAAAGTGAAGCAGATGTGTAAAAAATACACCTAATCTAAAATTTAATAATTTTTCGCTTCACTGTGGTGTTCCAATACAATTAAATCTAGATAATAAACAGTTTAAATTTTTTTTTAAAGAATTTGGTATGATTTGGTTACTCAAAATATATATAATACTAAAACATTTGCTTTGTTTTTCTAAAAAGATAAACTTTCCGATAATAAAAAATCTGGCATTTACAATTTAACTGTTTAGATTGTAACCAGGTTTACACTGGAAACACCAAATATATAATTAAGAAAGCAGAATGAAGTCACATTTTAGAAATATTAGGTATAAACAGACTGATAAATCATTTCTGTCATTTAACCATGAAATAACTTCACAACTTAAATTATTAAAGCAATTAAATGGTCATATAGATTTAATGGTTTGGGACAAAACGTTTATCTTATAAAAGAGACATCACATTATGAATTTTGAAATACTGCCAATCAATTGTCTTTAAGTCTTATTTTCAGAGTTTGGTAATAAAATGTATCCATCCCCTAGTGGCTCTAACGATAACAACAGGAATAAACAGACTGACAAGGCAAATAAGGATTTGTGAAACTAGTCTCTTGAATTGTGTTGAAAGTTGATCAATTTTCTTAAAAAGATAAGAGAAATTTGTGACAAATAATTATATTTATTGTAATATTTGTTACTTCGCTGTTGTTACCTTATGTTCAATGAAATAACAGTCTCCATTTTATCACTATAAGTATTCCCTTTGTGATAATTAAGTAGATCTATTATGATTTTAGACATTAATTGAAACAGACTCAGACATTAATATGTAAAATATGAACTATTAACAGTGAAGCAAACAAATATATACCAATATAGTGTCGCAAATCCTTTATTACTACTGGTGGCATACACGCTAAAAGGGTTCGCGACGAGCGTTAGCACAACTTGTTTACACAAAGGAACTGATAGGCAGCACAGTGTGGAAATAAAGAGCCTGCAAAAACAGATAAAGATAGCTTGGAGATAAAAGAATTGCCGACACAGATAAAGTTACGCGTCTAGATTGTTTGTTTTATCTGGTGACGTGTGAGAGAACATTCTATAACAGTCTGGAATTCATTAATGGTTGTGTATAAAAAGAGGCCATGGCTAGTTATCGAACAGTCATAAACAGAGTGTTGTAAACAGTGTCGTAACGAGAGCAGTAATTGAACTCTTTATTGTGGTCAACGACCTTGGGTGTATTTCTACACAAATAAAGAACAATTTGAATTTCTGCAACTCGGACTTTTAATTCTATGAACGCACAAAGTCACAATAATAATTTGCAACTTAAAACTTCACGTATCTTATAAGAAAAGTTTCATCATTTCTTATAACTAAAGTTTTAAGTTACAAATTATTATATTTGCATAGAGACTGAGCCATATTTTATCGCTTGTTATGAAACAGCATTTTTTGGAGGGAGTATTATTTAAGAAAATATACACAAAAATACCTTGAAAAATCAATCCCTATCATTTTGCAAAACAAAATTTGTTGCTCTTGTACATATCATTCTAACCCTAGATAACCTTCTTTACAGATTATAATATGCACTGCGTGGGTTACATATGTTAAGAAATCCGGTTTGCAGGAATTTAAAACAACTTTCGCTGCAGTACAAAAAACATGAAATTGAGTCAGCTGTCTTCAAGGCTGACTCAGTGCTCCGCCACACAAAAACAAATGAAAGAAATCACTGCAGTACACTTCAATCATCGACTGTCGCAATAACCAACAAACAACTGCAGCTTCTAACACCTGGCGGAGTATTTATATCCCCAGCCATTGTTTCTAGAAATTTCTCAGTAACAACAATAGACTGAGCGCTCTGGAGCCTCTGTCTCATCCTCTGCTGCCCACGTACCCAGCTCTGACTTGTCGCAGCAGCACAACAATGCCATCAGTGCCAATAATTATCTTCTTCTAATTGATTATAAAGTTTAAGGTTGTTTTTCCTCATTTTCATTAGCAAATTATCACCTGGTAAATGTACCAAACAACTAAAATGCAGAGAAATTATTTTTCAGTTTAATTATTATTATCATCATCATCATCATTATTATTATTATTATTATTATTATTATTATTATTATTATTATTATTATTATTATTATTATTATTATTATTATTATTATTATTATTATTATTATTATTACCATTATCATCATTATTATCATCATTATTAGCTTCAGGTTGAAGGCTAAACTTACAACTTACTTTAAACTTTGTCAATTATTTCAAATAACTTGGGAAAAATCACTTCTTGTTTAAATCCCCTTTAAACCAATGTAAACTAAGTCTGGGTTTCCAATCTGCCTGCAAGAGCTGCATAAACTTGAGGAATATAGCAATTGATAATAATCAGTTCAGTAAAAATTGTAAATGATAATAAAGAACAAAACATCCATAATAACAAATAAAAGTAATTAACGAAATTTAACTGTATGGAACACCACAGTGAAGCAAAATAATTATTAAATTATAGATGAGTCGTATTTATTACACATCAGCTTCACTTACGTACCTATATTGAGGACATGTTTCGTGAACTATTGTTCGCATCGTTGACTCTAATGCGACTAAAGCTTGATCCAGTGGTGTGGGTAGTTCTGGAGGTTAAAGTTAGATCCAGCCAATTTAAAACCGGACATGGAGGTAGGAAAGTTCAATAAATATTACACAAATAAAAATATTTGTTAACGAATCTGCACTTATGTTAAGAAGTTGATGTTAATACTTCTTTCTTCTTTTTAAGATCGATTTCATGAAAATGAAATGAAATGGTACGTGAAATCGATCTTAAAAAGAAGAAAGAAGTATTAACATCAACTTCTTAACATAAGTGGAGATTCATTAACAAATATTTTTATTTGTGTAACATTTATTACTCCGCTGTAACTAGCTTCAATTTCTATGTAATAAGTTCAATAAATTTTAACAGATGGCAGCAGCAACTCCAGAACTACCTACAGCACTGGATCAAGCTTTAGTCGCATTAGAGCCGATGATGCGAACGTTAGTTCGCGAAACACGTCCTCAATATAGGTATGTAAGTGAAGCTGATGTGTAATAAATACGACTCATCTATAATTTAATAAAAGTAATTGATTATAATTAGTAATTGCAAACTTACCGTACTGGCAAAGCCTGATACAGGAAATACATCTGAATGGGATGTTCTTTCAGGCCACCAGGACTCTTCCTTGATTTCTATTTTCATATTCATTTCACTATCAATTATGCTGTTCATAGCACCATCTGAAACTGACACTTCTAATTCTGATTTAATTTCTGGTAAAGCTTCTGCTTTAATTACCATTTGGGGATGCGTTTTCATATGATCACTGTTTATGTTAACTTCCTTCACATCATCTGCCCCATGCTGCAACCTTTCCTTAGGTTCTTCTTTAATTTTTATTTTGGTATCCATTGCAAGATCACTGATCAATTTTCAATCTAAAAAAGAGCAAAATAATCATACATAAGTAGTACTTCTGAACATAATCAATGTTGTGGAAAAACACTTCATGCACGGCTAACCACATTCTATCAGGAAACCATTGATGCATCTAAAACATAATGAAGCATCTAGATAATTGCATCAATTGTTTTTAGGTTGGTCAACTTGGAGAAGTATAAAAGTTGATAAAAGGACTTTCTTTTGTTCAGACTGTTGTTATAAATGTGGGAATAAATAGTTGATTTTACAACACAATATATTTTGTGACTTTAATCCTAAAATAATGGTGACCCACAACGTACCAGAGTAACTACAATTTACAATTTTTGTTCTGCCATTTGTTCCTTGAAATGAAGGAAAATTCGTCAGCAACAATGAGTGAATGAAAGCTGCAAATAAGCAAGATTTCAGCCAAAATTCCTCCTTTCTGGAGAAATTGGTCAGATCTATGGTTCCAGCAGGTTGAAGCACAATTCGACCTTGCAGCAATTACACAAGATAAAACAAAGTTTAGCTAGATCATAGGGAAATTGGATTGCGACATAATTTTTTTTTTTGTCATTTACTTCCTCCAACATTAAGTCATATTGGACGATGAATGAAATGGGTATAATGATGCTCAAATGAGTCCGGGGTCCATGGAGCTTAGAGTTATCTGATAACTCACACTAACCGACATTCGAACTCGGGACCTCTTGAACGTGAGGCAGACACTCTACCACCACGCTACCGAGGCGGGCATTTTGCGACATACTGGAGCATGTGAGCGATATTATAACTAACCCACCGAACCAAGACAAATTTTGCCTGTTCAAAGACATCCTTATTTTCATTTTTGCTGACAGTGAAGAACATTACTTAACGTAGGCTACTAAATGAAAATGAATCAGCGAACCAAAAGACTTCTCAACTTTTACGGCAAGTGAAACAATAAACTCGTAACAGAATTACAGATTATAACCTACTGAAGCCATCACATGGATTAGTTGAAAGCCAACATGTGAAACCCATATCTGCTGCTTCAACATCAGTACTTCCCAGTAATTCACAACTTGCTGTGAAAGAACAGTATGACAAACTCAAAGATTCTTAACCATCCATTAGGAGGGGGAGTACTTCTGGCAATTGTGTTTAGATTGGTCAACTTGGAGATGTATACAAGTTAATATAACAACTTTCTTTTGTTGTGACTGTTATAAATATGGGAATAAATAGTTGAGTTTACAACACAATATATCTTTAATCCTAAAATAATGCCAGACAACTACATAATGAAAGTGAAACCTGTGAGCCCGCCTCGGTAGCGTGGTGGTAGCATGTCTGCCTCACGTTCAAAAGGTCCCGAGTTCGAATCTCGGTCAGAGTGAGTTACTTGGATAAGGTTTTTCCAGGGTTTTCCCTTATCCTGAAAGACGAATGTCGGGTAACTCTAAGCTCTATGGACCCTGGGCTCCTGTAACGCATAATACTTTTGTGATATGAAATTTAGAATGATTAAACTGTTCAGTGCACCAATGTAAAAAAAAACAAAAAAAAAAAAAACATTCAATGTAAAATCAATCAGTATTCCATTTTATAAGCGTTCTGGAAGACTTGCTAGTACTGCTCCTTAGTGTCACATAAGCTGAAATTCTCTTTGGCGCAATAGTTGCAGAGCTGGAGCCACCCTCATTGCTTAATTGAAGAACATGCGGAGTTCACCAGTACAATCCACACTGATTTGTTGGGGGTAGATACGACAGCTTAATGGCTGGGGGTTTTGCAACCCACCTAACAGTAAACAACAGCCTGGATTTTGTCAATTCATTAACAAATATTCACATTAGCAACATTGAGTTGCATGGCAATGGTACTGCCTAGGAGTGGAATGCCTGTGGTACTATAAATACAGTAAAGCCATACCCTTTCTAGAGTTGGGGACATCAGGAGATTTATGCTATGGTTTAGTTAAAATATTATTATAGTTCAGATAATAAACAAGTTATACTAAGAGCAGTGAAAATCTTCTCCAGTTAATTTACTGACTATAGTCATTGATGCTTTTAATGTTGGCACTAAAAGGCTGCATGATCGTGGGAGTAATGTTAGCAGCAAGACAATTATATTTCTACTGCCATGGGCACATGTGCAGTAAATTTGGACTTGCTTTTATTCCTTTCATTTCTCATGTATTTATGTATTTGTGACTTCTTATAGGATATACTATCAAAAGCAAGTTGGGAACTTACAAAAAAAGATGTTGCAAGAATTAAAGGAAAGAAGAGCTAATAGTTCTACTAAAAAAAGAAAGTTACGGCTTTCTCCTCTGCACAAACATTTAACTTTACATAGATACAAACCATACTTTAGTAAAATCAATGATTTTGATATGATTTCAAATGTTTGCTATCTAGGTATAGCCTTTTTTTAGACTATTACTTCAAATCACATTTGCAATATATAAAGCTACAAAAGGTTACGTAAACTCTTGGTAAATCTAGGAGTATAATACAAAACACTGCAACACACCAACTGCAGAGACTAACTCAAACATTAATAACAATTATTTTATGTAGGGTTCCATGACGCATAATTTCCTCGTACAAGTTCTTAAACCTTATTTATAAAACTCAATCTGTAGTGTCATTTCCCTAGCATTTCATATATTAAAGTTCAGCGATCTCACTTTTTCATTTAAAATGAGTTATTCGTCCTAAATGTGCAATGACAAAAATAATGCCAAGTTTCAATTGTGAAGAAATTGTCTCAACTACATAATCTAAAACACAGATTTACCTTGTTAAGATAGAGACCGTATCAGGCACGGTACAATTTTTATGCCCATCCAAAATCGTTTTCTCAAAGCATTTTACAGCTTCAGTTCATTTAACTGTTCAATTAATTACGTAAAAATACTACGAGGTCGGTTCAGCTCAGGTACACTAAAACCATTTCGTATGCTTGCCCCAATTATTATCTACAGACTGCTAAAGACCCAGCACATGTCAGATGTGTTATAAGATTGTTGAAATGTGTTTGCCTATTAATTCTGCGAAATTCAGAAATCATACAGATTATAATTCGAATTACCAACTAAATAAAGAGGCGCAATGAATAATAATTCACCTTGTAAATCGAAAATCAAGCTTAAAACGTAGCCCAAACACGGACATACGACAAAGTGCGATAGATAAACCACGGTAAAATTGGCTGGTTAATCAATGACCTTCCCTGAACTCAAAAGAAGCTAATGTGGTACTAACAAGCCTCCAGGACAGATCTCTGAAATTCTTAGTGAAAATATTTTAGTACACTCTCCAAAATTGTAGATTTCCTCCGATAAGGAAAGAAATCAAAATACTATTATTCCCTAAACCAAACAAAAACTTTATCTGCCCGCAAATTATAGGTCAGTTAGCCACCTGAATGATAAGCGAACTATTAGAAAAAAGGCATATAAAGCAATTAAACTAATTAAAAACCCACAGTTTAATTTAGGAATAATTTGGATATAGAGAACATAAATTTAGAAGTATCCTGCTTATGTACTTTCCTTCTTTGTTAACTGGTTGTTTTGTTATCAATGATGCACAACAATTATTTGTATTCAATAATAGGTATGTTCTGTAGTGCTTATGTATAACTTACACTGGTTTTCTGTGCATCATTTTAAATAATAATAATAATAATAATAATAATAATAATAATAATAATAATAATAATAATAATAATAATAATAATAATAATAATGATAATGATAATGATAATGATAATGATAATGATAATGATAATGATAATGATAATGATAATGATAATGATAATGATAATGATAATGATAATGATCATGATCATGATCATGATGATGATGATGATGATGATGATGATGATGATGATGATGATGATGATGATGATGATGATGATGACAACAAAAATCACCAAATATACATAGCTTATAGCAATTCAAATTAAAGTTCCTCCAGTTTATACAAACATTTATGAATGAGATACATCTTTAGCTTACTTTTAAAACAATTTTTTGCACAAGACTTAATTTTAGACGGTAGTTTATTGTACAGTATACTGCCTACAATATATGGATCAGTATTAATTTTCCTTTTATTCACTGTTATTCTATGGAAATCCATATTTTGTCTGGTATTATGTGAACGTACTTCCCTATTCATTAGCATACCATTTGTACTGTTTACAGTAAAAAGAATGATTTTATATACATATAGTGATACAATGGTTAGAATATTTTCTCTAATAAACATATGTCTACAAGTTTCTATTTTAGGAATACTGTACACAATTCTTATAATAACACCAACTGTGTGTATTGTGTGATTGAAACTAAACTACAGCATTCCACCATACATTACTGTAGTTGTATGAAGGATGAATATATCCACGGTTTTAACACAAATTCATGGACACCTTGAATTACCTCAATTTGCGATAACCGTATTGGGCAAAACCTGTACAACCGCACCTAGATAGCTGGACGACGCGGTTTCATACAGCAAAACAGTAAAGTCCACTTCGTCCTCCTTTATCTAGAGCGCAGTCTAGAGGTAACATGCTAGCTTCTGGTTCCCGAGATCCCAGGTTCAAACCTGATAGACGTCGATATATTGTTTATCGGGCATAAAACTCATTAGCATGGCTTCCTTCTTGAAGGAAGCGAAGTGGATGATACGTGTCGTAGATTTTCGGCAGTTAAAAGAACATCGGATTTGATAAATGAGCATTTGAGCAAAATTTTAGCGGTCGTTCACGCCCAATATAGAATAAGACGCTAAGAACAGAGCATTTAAAGGTCACCCATATATAAAAACTAAATTTCATTTCACTTTTACGCAACGAAAAGTTATTAATTTTAACTGTTTTAAAGCACATTACATCTAGAGTCTAGTGAATTAATCTACGTGTTCTTTCTTTGCTTTTTCAGTTTCTAAGTTTTAAATACCTGTAGCAAGCAGATAAATAAGTGCTTCAGTCGACTGCATTATAGGTGTGCATTTCATATGCTTCGTAGGAGATGTAAAGCAATTGTATTTGGTCCAAACTATATAACATTACTGGAATGTGCATTCATTTCAGCACTGGAAATGAAACATTTTGTTTCAATGCAGCCATGTAGTTCTTTCTTTTCGTGTTACAGGTTACATTATTTATAAACATGCATAACTAACTGGCCATATTAGTCGTTCCTTTAATGTGTGGACCAAATATTTCGATCCCCGTCTCACCACAACCTCCTTTACTGTTCTGCACTGTACAGTACCTGGAAGCTGAAATCAAGCAGTGACCTGTATTTTCACATAAGTGTATTTATAATAATATCATTAGTGCCACATCGCTATATTACATAATGCAACAATGAAAAAAAAAACATTTTTTCAATTAAAAAAGACAGTCGAATACCACATCGTGAATGAGAGAGTCAGTATCGTGACAGATATTGCTAACAGTGGCTACGAAAGTTCCAAGGACAAAATTATCAAGTGTGACTCTCTAGTATAAAGAGATACAATGCTTGTCAGCAAATCAAACTGGGCGTATTAAGCAGTTTGTCGGAGTATTTCAACGTCAGATGCTAAGTTGATAGAGGAAGTTTTCAGTGTACAGATAATACTAGATCAAGACACGGACGTTGTTAGTTGAATGTGCTTGAAAATTTTGCCACTGAATATTCAAATTATTGCTGATTCTGAAGATTATATTAAAACATTATTTAAACATTTTATTCATTAATAACGCTGTCACTTTCCGGGATCCAGGATCATATCAGCATGGCCAATGCAAAAGAATTTCTTTCCACAAGATTTTTTTTTAATGTCAGTTAATACACTGACATGGGACTGACATGGGACTGACTTAAATGCATCAGTCATCGCGCGAAATCGTCTGGATCGGATTTGGTACCTATCATTAGACCTGCACCCCGCACGTAATCAACTATGACATTCTGAAGGTGGTATTTTTTCAATCAAGCTGAGCCATTACATGCGTATATTTAACTCTGAACTTTATATTCATGGAGAAATAGTTTTGTTATGCGGCTTAAGACTTGCGTAAAACTCTTCTGCCAGTCGTGTTTGTTACTCGGGAAGGATCTGCTCATTGGAACAGTAAAAGTCGGAATTGTTCTATTTAATGTAACATGATTTTGTAACATTTTCAGGATTTCTTACTGTCATTGAAATAGAAAAATCAGGTATCGACCTATTTTATTCCGGAAGTATTTGAATACGCACATTTCCTGATAACTCACATTTAAAAGTGTCGTATATCTGTTACAACAATGAACACGATCTTTGGAAGTAAGGTTGCCTTTACAATTCATGTTTAAATACAAAACACTTGAGCGTAAGCATAGCTTGCGCTTGGTTTAAGCTTGCAGCATTCACGATCGCTTGCGGAGCTAAATAATCCCAGGATCATGGTCCTGAACGGATCTTAGGCGCATGTTTGTGGTTACTCTATTCCTAAAATGGACAAGCGTACTGCGAACTTCATTGTTCAAGACGTCAGCATTCTCTTAGACATTGTGAACCTTTATAGGCATATAATCCAATGCAAGCAATCTGGCAAATTACTGTGGAGTAAGAAAAACCAAACGTGGTTCAAAATTGCGAAATTATTTAATGCGAAGAGTCCATTAATATTGTGACTTTGTGGGTTCGTAAAATTAAAAAGTTCAATTACACCATTCAAAAATGTTCTTTATTTCCACCTTATTCCAATGTCACAATTACAATTTCGTAACACAATTACAACTAAGCCAGTTCGTCTTTCCACGTACACTGGGCGCACCTTACACTACTGCTCGCCACGACTCACTCAACACAACTAACTCCTGTCGCCTCTCCCGTATTGATCGGCGGCCCGAAGTTTCTCGAGATTTCCTTTTATGGAGGGGGAAAACATTCTCGAAGCTTCGCCCTTTTTCAGGCGGCAGGAGGAGGGGGAAACGAAGACTCAGCTACCCCTGTGGTCTCCCCTCACTCCACCGGCCTCCATTTATTTATCGGCATCGTGAGTTTGCCGCTTGGGTAACACTGCTCCCTCCTCAAGGCTGGTCGTCCCGAACAGCACCATCGTAGCGGGCCAGGCGATCCAGGTGTACCACCAACATCTTCCCTCGGGGAACCTTCTGGATGCGGTAGACCACGTCGTTAATCCTCTTCACCACACGGTACGGCCCTTGCCATGGCTGCTGAAGCTTCGGGCAGCGTCCCTTGGTCTGTCGGGCGGTACAACCAGACCAGGTCATCTTGCTGGAACCCTTGGCTGTTGGCTTGCCTGTCGTATCGGGTTTTCATGCGGTCGCTGGCCTTCTGGATGTTCTGGCGAGCCATCTCGTGCATGTCGTGGAAGTGGTCCACCAGGTTCGCCACATACTCGGTCGCTGGCTGTTTCACCCCCGGAGGGCTACCAAAAGCCAGGTCACAGGGGAGGCGTAACTCTCGGCCGAACATTAAGCTGGCTGGCGTGATCCCCGTGGTGTCGTGTGTTGACGAGTGGTAGGCCAGAGAGAACAGTGGCACCTTGACGTCCCAGTCTCGCTGATGGCTGGCCACGACCTTCCTCAAGTGTTCCTCTAAGGTTTTGATGTATCTTTGGACCATGCCATTCGACTGGGGATGTAGAGGTGTTGTGAGGATATTGTTAACCCCAAGTCTCTCTAGTGCCTCCTTCATCAGGTTGGATTCAAAATTGGTGCCTTGTTCACTGTGCAGCTCTAACGGTACCCCAAATCGGCAGAACACTTGCTCCACGAGGCAGTCTGTGATTGTCGTTGCCTCCTGGTTCGGGATGGAATACACCTCCGGCCACTTAGTGAAGTAGTCAACGACCACCATCAGGTACTTGTTGCTTCGGTCGGATATTGGGAATGATCCAGCAATGTCAACGGTGATCCGTTCGAATGGCGCTCCGACGTTGTACTGTTGCATGCGACCTCGGCTCCTAGTCTGGGGGCCGCGACTCGCCGCGCACACGTGACACTGACGGCACCATCTCTCAGCATCTGCTCGGAGCCTCAGCCAGTAGTAGTGCTGCCGTAGTTTGTCAATCGTCCGTTTCGCTCCCAGGTGTCCTCCTGAAGTACCGTACCGGCGTGCACTTCTTCCAAGACTTCCGGCACCCTACTCCGGGGAAGTACCAACTGTTCTCTCTGCGTCTTCCCATCGGGTGACTCCCATACCCGAAACAGCACGCCCTCTCTGGTCTTCAACGAGTCCCATTGGGCCCAGTAAGACTTGTAGGTGGCGCTCCTCGGTGCGATGTCCGCCCAGGTTGGTCTCGTCCCTGCCTGCACTTCCCTCAAAAGTGGCCCAAAGTCTGCGTCCGCCAGCTGCTCCCTCCTCAGGCCTGCGCTATCCCAGCCATCCGCAGGCAATGCCGTGACTACCCGAACTGCTGCGGCACGCTCCTTCTCCTCCACTTTTGTGCATTGGCCGCACTCTTCTGGACAGGGTCTTCGGGACATATCGTCCGCGTTACCGTGGCTCTACCCTCTGCGATGTTCCGAGGTGAAGTCGTACTCCTGCAGCCTCTGAACCCAACGTGCTGTCTGGCCGTACAAGTACTTGTGGAAGTGCTCCAAGGTCTTCACTACCACCAATAATTCTCGCCGGCTGACGCAGTAGTTCTTCTCTGCCTTGGATAGCGTCTTGCTGTAGCAGGCTATCACCCCCTCATGGCCGTCCTGGATCTGCGATAGGACGCCTCCAATGCAATGGTCGCTGGCGTCGGTGTTCACAACGAAGGCGCCACCTGCTTCTGGAAATCCCAAAATTGGAGTGCTGTACAGGGTCTTCTTCAGGTGCTGGAAAGCGTCTTCGGCGTCCTCCGTCCACACATAAGGCCGGTGTTCCTCTGTCAGGCGGGAGAGAGGTTTGGCGATGCTAGAGAACCCCTTTATGAAGCGTCGGTAATAACTGCACAGCCCCAGAAAACTGAGCAACTCTTTCTTATCCTTTGGGCGAGGCCAACCTTTCACAGCCTGTGTCTTCTCCGGGTCTGTGGCCACTCCGGCTGCTGAGACTATATGGTTCATGTAGTACACTTCCTTGCGGAAGAGCTGGCACGTCTTCGCGTTCAGCTTCAAGTTGGTCGCCTGCAATCTCTGTAGCACTTACTCAGATTCTCGAGATGGTCTTCAAAAGTTCTATCGACGATGATGATGTCCAGGTATAGCAGGCAGGCGTCGTAAGTCAGTCCTTTCATCACTGACTCCATGAGGCGTTGGAAGGTTGCTGGTGGGTTGCAGAGGCCAAAGGGCATAACTGTGAACTGCCAGAGCCCTTGGTCTGTCGAGAATGCGGTCTTCTCCTTGTCTCTTGGATCTAGAGCTACCTGCCAATAGCCCGACTTCAAGTCCACGGTCGAGAACCACTGCGCAACAGCTAGCGTGTCCAGGGTGTCATCAATCCGGGGTAAGGGGAAGCAGTCCTTCCGGGTGACAGCGTTCAGCTTCTTTTAGTCCACGCAGAAGCGTAGCTCGCCGTTCTTCTTCATCACAAAGACTACAGGGGAACACCAAGAGCTGTCAGACTCTTCAATCACCCCCCTGGACCTCATGTCCTCCAGCATGTCTCGTACCGCACCTTGCTTCGCCAGCGGAACGCGTCTATGTGGTTGCCGAATACGTCGGGCATCCCCGGTGTCGATGCGGTGAAGCACTTTGTCCGTGCGGCATTAGTTACCTTGTCTGAAGTCGCGTTGGTATCGCCTCAGCAGTTTTCGAACTTTCTCCAGTTGTTCTGCGGTCAGGTGGTCGGCTGCCCTCTCCAGTAAGCCTTTTAGCTGGGGCCCCAGGTGTTGTGTCGGCACCGGCTCTTGCGTCTTGTCGATTGCTGTTACGCTCACCACGGGCTCGCACGTTCCCAACTCCGTCCCGGCCTGGACGTCGTGATCGGTGTCCGTTGGATTTAGCAGTCTCACTGGCACCTCCCCTCGGCACAGCAGCAATGCCCTGGCTACACACAGTCCACGTACAGGCGTCTTCTGGTCCAGCATCATGTTGCTGGTTCTCTGGCCTTCCAGTCGCGCCGTCACCACCACCTCGCTCCTCGCGGGGACAACCAAGTCTTCGTTCAAGACGACCCTGCAGATTCCAAGGCGCTCTTCGGGTTGGCAGAGTATAAACTCTTCTCCGTTGAGCCGCAGGACCTTCCTGCCGACGCCGACCGTCGCCTCGTGGCTCCTGAGGGCATCCAGTCCCAGAATCACCTCCTCAGCCACCTTCGCGACGAACACCCACAGATGCACGGCACTCCGTCCCAAGGTCAGCTCCAGCAGGCAAGATGTCGCCCGATGCCGTCACAAGCTGGTATGATCGGCTCGGCTTCCTCGTCGGCAAACCCTTCGCCACGTCAGGTCTGATGATGGTCACGGCCGCCCCGGTGTCAACCAGCACGCGGCACGGCGTTTCTCTTACCCAGCCGTCTGCGATGAGGCTGTCATCCATCCGCCGGCTGATGGCGCGCAGTGTCAATCTGCCCCTCTCCACGACGGCCCTTACTCGTTTTCCGGCTGCTCTTCCTGGTGTGGGCAGTCTCTCTGTAGGTGCCCGGGCTGTCCACACCCCCAACACAGGCCACTAGGTGTTCGCCGGCGTCCGTCGGCTGGTCTTCTGTCTCCGGCGTAGCGCACACTCCTCGTTCTCGAAGACGGGATAACTGTTACCTTGGCCGCCTCCATCCTTAATGCTGCCGTTAGCGCTTCGTGGATTGTTTTATAATCGCCGAGCATTAGGCGCTTACCAATCTCCGTGTCCTGTACCCCGTCAACGAATGTGTAGGCAGCTTCCCGGGATACGAACTCTGGTGGGAGGTCGACTAGGGCCTTGCAAGGCAGTTGTTCAACTGCCAGGGCGATCTCCTGCAGCGTCTCCCCTGGCTGCTGTGACCTTGCCTTTAGCTGGCTGCGGTACGCTGCGGCTAAGCAGTGGTTTCCAAAACGATTCTCCAGGGCCTCCCAGATGTCCTTGGGCGCCACCGTTGTCTGTACCGCGTTCAGGAATTCCGCAGCACGACCCTGAATGCTGGCTATTAACTGTGTGGCCTCCTCCTCTGGTGACCATTTGCTGTGCTTGGCCAATGCGTCGAATTGGCAGTGGAAGACCTCAAACGTTGACGCGCCGTCATATTTAGGAGCTTTAACGCGTGCAGATGTTGTGTCGCGTCCCGGTGCGTCGACTGTTAAATCCATTAACCTCCTGCAGACGACGTCCTCCACCATGGCGTTCAGGGACTTTGTGTTGCTGTCAGCCTTTCCCTCCAGTTCGTCAACGCGGCTTGCCAAATCTTCGACGCGCTCGTCCACTTGACCCATGCGCTTGCCGAGCTCTGTGACGTCATCTCTCACGCCGGTCAGCTGCTCTTCGAACTTCACGGCGAGGATCTCGTTTGCCGCTTTCATCTCCGTGGTCTATTCGGTCATCTTCGCGGTCAGGCTGTTGTTTGTGGCTTCCATCTTCTCGGTAAGGTTATCGTTAGCTATCCTTATTTGTTTCAGCTCTGCGGCCAGGTTATTTGCCGCTTCCGTGTTCGCTGTTATTTCCGCGGCCAGGTGGTTATTTGCCGCTTCCGTCTTCGCTGTTATTTCGGCCTTCAGTTCTTCCATTTTGTGTAAAATATTTTCCAGTGCCGATTCAATGGCCGTTGTCCCACTCCTGACGCCAGTTGTGACTTTGTAGGTTCGTAAAATTAAAAAGTTCAATTACACCACTCAAGAATGTTCTTTATTTCCACCTTATTCCAATGTCACAATTACAGTTTTGTAATGTACACAATTACAATTAAGCCAGTTCGTCTTTCCACGTACACTGGGCGCACCTTACACTACTGCTCGCCACGACTCACTTAACACAACTAACTCCTGTCGCCTCTCCCGTATTGATCGGCGGCCCGAAGTTTCTCGAGATTTCCTTTTATGGAAGGGGAGAACATTCTCGAAGCTTCGCCCTCTTTCGGGCGGCAGGAGGAGGGGGAAACGAAGACTCAGCTACCCCTGAGGTCTCCCCTCCCTCCACCGGCCTCCATTTATTGATCAACATCGTGAGTTTGCTGCTTGGGTAACAATGTATAGAAATGCTACTGTACTAAAACGAAATGCGAGAATTGGATGAAAATTGCCAAAAAGAAATGTACTGAAGATGCAGGTGGAAGTCCAGCTTTGACGTCATTAATAACATCCCTAGACGAAGCAACACAGAAGGGGTTATTCGGGGTCCAAAATGATGCGTGTGAAGCAGTTTATGTGGTACAGCGGTACAGGGTAAGTATACTGCAATTATAAAACAAAATTAAAAAGTATGTAGGTACATACTACCTCTTTACTGCTTAGGTTACAAGTAATTCACAACTACACTTAGTAGTAAAGCCACAGCTGTAGTTTCGTGTGACTAATGGAGCTTTGATGTAATGCACATATTGCTCATCTACAAGGTATACAGGTTGCGAAATATATTGGAGGCGTTAAATGCATAGCATAGCTAAGAATTTATAAACAGATGAGTGCAGCAACTGCGAAGGGGAGGGAGTGCAGCCGAAAATATTTGTTCTGTGGCCGAAACATCAGCATGGTGTAGCAATAACGCAATGAAGGTTACGTATTCCTCATTCACTCAGGATTAATATACAGCTACCTTGAAATCGCTTAAGTCCTGCTGCAGCTTTAGCAACCGATCGCCATATGGAACTGCAACTAATATCTTGTAAATACCAATATACATTCCGCATTCCTTTGAATCTTATATTACGCTTGCTGCAGGCGACAACAATGGAAATCAAAGTTGCATACGAGGTCAGTAAATAGATATTGTTACTTTGTGGGTTCGCAGAATTAATAGGCCGAGTTGTAGAAATTAAACATCTCCTTTATTTCCGTAGCAATACACTGTCCAATTCTCACGTAACAACACTACATCACACAATCTTCCAAGGTGGAGGACAATAACAAACACTTGCAGCTGATTACATTAGCTCTCGTTACAATAACACTTCCAGCTGTCTGGTTTCACAATTGGTATTCAATTTCGACATCCCCCAGAAAGATTTGTTCAGCAAGTTCCTCGAACCGCCATCAGAGGAGACCGATGACAAAATATTGCCAGCTACACCAATGAGAACAAGTCGATGTCCGGCTGAAGATAAAGGGAAGGCCTGAGAAACATGTTCCGGGAAAGTTTAAAAGTAAGTATTGTTTTGTGTTATTAATCGACTCCCAATTAATTTATACAACAACAGTGTTTTCAACACTTCCATGAAAGGATTTTAAAATAATAAGTACTGAAGGTGGGAACGTCTGGCAGAAGCTAAGGTTCAACTTATCAATTTAAAGTGTGATCTTGCTCAAAAGGAATATGAATTGAAAGAAAAACAAATACATGAAGAGCAAGAGCTGATGAGGAGCTATGAACAAAAGATGCAACATGATGAAGAGAAACACAATTTGAGAATGCAGACATTGAAATACAAGTTGATGCTTTTAAAAAAGGAAGCAACTTAATTTCCAGTAATTTGAAAACAATATGTATATACATATGTAAGTATATTTTCTGATTGAAGTACCTGGAAAATTGCAATATACACTTTTATTGAATTTACCTCAATTGTTTTAATAGCTGCATTTCTTACAGAGATATTGAAATGCTGACTATTTTTAGCATTGAAGACGGTTTTGTGTGGCCCACATCTGGAAGGTCCAAGTTCAATTCCCGTGGACTATTTGACCCATGCTTTTTGGGGGGGGGGTGGTTATCCCAGGTTGCCAGGGGAATGCTGGATAGGTTAATTACATCCCCAAAATTTCCTGTCCCTCCATTTCATCTCCATTATTATTTCATATCATCTCTCATCTGGTGATCTCTTTCATGATAGAAGTGTCAGCGGAAGTATCAGTACTGCATGGAAAGATAATATGTTCCTGGTAAACACTTCCTCCTTTGGTAGGACGGTCTCTGGTCTCCGGGCCGACCTGGTGAGCCGTTTCTGGACCACGGTGGGTAGAATGTTGGTTGTACTGGCCTGCTGGGGAGTTTCCATCTGGTAAAGTGCAGGGACCCTTCCGTCTGCACTGTCATGGCTCCTGGCAATGACCACCCTGTCTCCTCTTGCCTCATTCTTCCTCCAGAGGGTGCCCCACTTGGGAGCATAGGTACAATAACCCAAATTTGGACCTCCGTGCTGAATCCCCTGTGTAGCGTAGTCCACTCCAATCTAGCATCGAATACACTCATGCCATTGTAGTGGAGAAGACTGCTGCTACAGTAAAGTTTGGAAAGTATTGAGAATGTTTTCCAAATGCCATAAATCCTTTCTATACAGTTTTAGGTTTGAATGTGTGATTTGATGATAAGCATGGGCTGTTGGATAGTTGCTGTCTGCAATTACATCATCCTCAACCCACCTCTTAAGGTAGATTTACTAGAGCAACAATGTCAATGATCTTTCTGAACTCAGATATCTCACAAATTGAGATAAAGAAATACTTTTTATTTCAGAATACATCTACATTTTTTCTCCCTGAATGAAACATTAACCTGCTCACTGTAGCACACCTGACCGGTGTATAACACAACTATCGTCACTTAAATCCCGGACTGCAGTTTAACGCTACACAAGTAGGTCTAATCAGAAACATTTCACTTTTTTTGTTTGTTTGTTTAAAGACAAATAGCAGAAAAAGATATAAAAACACAAACTGAAAAATGCAATGCCTTGGCTGGGATTTGAACCATGGATCTCCTGGTTTCCATCCAGTCGCTCATACCCATTGAGCTAGCCTGGCAAACATATGCAGCATTTAATATTAAATTATTTTGTGATTAGGCAGCACAGGAACCACTGGTGTGTAAACCTCAAAAGTTGTTATTGGGATGCCCCGGTCACGAAAACAAAAGCATCGCTCCTTGCTCTTTTTCAGTGACCCTAGCCTTGCTTTCAGGTACTAGGGCAAAGAGCATGTAAAAGTCGACTAACTTGGACAGTTGCAAGGTTGCTCATTTTGCTATGATCTTATTGTACAATACTTTCAAAGAGTTACAGTAAAATCAACAACTTCCTTTTCAGTTACAAATGCTTTATTTAGTATTATTGTCTCATTGCATAAGGCATTTAGTTTTGGTTAACTTTATCTATCATTCTTTGATATTGTAACTTTGTGGGTTCGTGAAATTAAAAGTCCAATTGCACAAACTCAAAATGTTCTTTATTTCCACCGAATTACAGTTGGAACACTTGCCGATTACATAGAATTACTTAGCGCACACAATTACAATTCACCAGTTCGTCTGTCACAGGTTTATTGCACGCTCACAGTTACGTACAACT
The DNA here is from genome assembly GCA_030765055.1 of Mantis religiosa. NCBI lineage: Eukaryota > Metazoa > Arthropoda > Insecta > Mantodea > Mantidae > Mantis > Mantis religiosa. The sequence goes on from CM060953.1 coordinate 203,009,530, forward strand.
CACGGCGCTGGGGCGGGTTTTCTCCGGGATCTCCAGTTTCCCCCGCCATCTCATTCCACCGGTGCTCCATCTTCATCTCATGTATCATCAGTGTCATCGCCTGCGGTGCCGTATGTAGTAAAAGCAGGCGTTAAACACTACACATTTCATTAAACACTACACATTACGTACAACTTCTCTGATACACGTACACTGTCTTCCAGTCCGTACGCTCAAACGGCGCTCCTCATGACTGCTCGCCAGGAACTGAACTCTCTCCAGCCCGGCGCGTCGCTTATATAAGACCAACTGACCTATCTAGAAGGTTCCGGGTTAGATGAAATATCCTGGGTGTTCCAGAACTCAGGGGGAGGGGAAAGAGACAGCACAGTGATGTTTTTCCAGCCACCCCTCGTTACGGTTACAAGATAAAGGTAGGCGTGGGCGAATGCTTCCCAGCCCTCGCTCAGCCGTCAGTTGGTCGTGCCTTTCAATAATTGGGTGACAATATTGTTCTCCGTTCTTTTTATCATTTAAGGCTTCCATCCTCAATCTCACCAACATTAACTTCCCTCTAAATGGTTTAAATCGCATATATCCACCAGCTTATTTGCCGTGAATGACTATTATAACAGAATGATAGAACATGTTAAACACCCATAAACAAATAACTAAACAATAGCTTCTTTATTGTGGCTTCATAAGCCAAAGAAATTCTTAATAATAGCAAGCTACAGTGGAGTATGTCGAAATGTTCACAAACAGCTACAGCAGGCGGCTCAGTGTGTCACCTACCTGTGAACTTCGATAACGTGAGGCACATGGCGTTCCTGTCACTACCTAATCCACATTCATGCTGGAGAATTTTTTATGTGGTTCTCTATATGTCACATAGAAGCTGAGCAACTACTTCTATATATTTGTTCATTGTCATTTCGAAACACTCTGTACTATATGTGCACGATAAGTTGAGCGCTGGATTTAAAGTATGGCGTGGGCAGAGGGGAAGAAGCGAGAGGTAACGTTCTTTTGTTTCTGCAGGGTGGTATACCTTGAAATACACAGTTCAGCAAAATAGCGTGTAAGATAAGCGAAGATATGCGCTGCAAGTGTGAGATATGTGGACAAATAATAAATTGAACTCGATCCGATATGCTGTATATTTATATACTTACTATTTATATAACATAGTAATAGAAAATAAATATGGCAGTTATAAATACTCTTTCACTATATGATTCTTTGAGTCCAGTGCATCACTTTCATCACTAGTATCCTATGATGTGTTGACGATAATTTCATCAATTGCATTTTCTATTACACCATCATTTCTGCAATATTTTACTTCCAACTCTTGAACCTTCTTGCAATGCATTGCGGTTACGGAAGATAATGCTTCTATAGCAAGTTTCCGCAGATTTGGAGCTGACATATCACCAGTAACAGTGCATCATCTGAAAACATTCCTTAGTTTTGCCCATGCCAGCTCAATTGCATTCAGATCACAGTTATACATTGGTAGACGAATAATAATGTGTCCCCTTTTGAGAGCCATTACATGAACATACCTTTGTTGTAAACTGGTTAGCTAATTAACCTCGAAATTATCAAAACCAATATGGCAAACATGATAAAGCTTTGCGCGCTAGCCACTAGATGTCAATGTATAGCACATTAAAATTTTCAAAGTTGTCACCTGTGTTTGCGGAGTAAGACGAAACTTACCAAATGAGGACTTGGAACCTGAGCGCTCAACTTACTGCATGCATACTGTATATATATCTGCAAACTATCAGTATCCCTCAGGACAATATGAGGTGCAAATTATACAAGCAGGAACAGAGCAGGCATATCTTACTGGAATATGAGACACTTGAAGAAAGAAATTAACCATTTTGGTTCTCCATGTCTAGGTATGGACAAAGAACTGATCACGAGAAAGGGAGTGCTGCTGTTATCCAAAGCCACAGAACTTGAATTCATGTGAAAGGATAAAGGGAAAATATCATACAATACAAAATACCATAGGTTAAAGAAAGAGAATCTTCAAGCTTTCAAAATCTCTTTTAATTTACTACTTGTAATCCACCAGCACCTGATGATAAAACACAAAAGAAAAAAATATGAGCCATTGGTACATCCACTAGTAGCAAACAATGTGGATAAAGTGATCAATGAAAAATGTCCTGTCATTAATTTGGTAAGTGAAACAATATAATTGTATAATATTGCGTGACCAATAAATATATCTGAATTAAGCCAAATTAAGCAAAAATTCTAAACATGTTTTAACAATTATTAATTTTTAGATGAGTCGTATTTATTACACATCTGCTTCACTTTCGTTTTAACAAATTTCATAATTTTGTAGTAGTTTTTGCCTTATGTATTAAATGATGTCTGTACAGGTGTGAAATCTGAGTGAAAGCCTTCCCACACATTTCACATTTGTGTGGCCTTTTCCCCAAATGTGTCAATGTATGTGTTTTCAAATGTGAGGCTCTGATGAAACACTTCTGACAGATGTCACATTTGTAGGCCCTCTTGCCCTCATGTGTCAAAGTATGCCTTTTCAAGTGCGATACCTGACTAAATCTTTGTTCACAAATGTCACATTTATGTGGTTTCTCACCCCCATGTGAGAAGCTATGTCTGTTCAAGTGTGACATTCGAGTGAAACCTTTATCACAAATTTGACATCTATACGGTTTTTCACCCTTATGGGTCATATTGTGTGTTTTTAGGTGTGATGGTCTAATAAAGCTCTTTTCACAAAATTTACAGCCATATTTTTTGTTTTTTTCATGTGTAAGAATGTGCATCTTCAAGTTTGACTTATCAAGGAAGCTTTTGTCACAAATTTCACAAGTGAATGATTTTTTGCCATCATGGATTAAACTGTGCCTTCTTAACTGTGCAATCACTGTGAAACCTTTATGACAAATATTACAAATATGTGATTTTATACCGTCGTGGGTCAACTCATGCCTCTTCAGGTTTGCCAACTGAGAGAAGCCCTTCTCACAAGTGCTGCATGTGTAGGGGCTTTTGCCCTCATGAACTAAAATATGTCTTTTCAAGTGTGATGATCCAATGAAACTCCTACTGCACATTTCACATTTAAATGGTTTTCTACCCTCATGAATCCAATTATGCACTTTCAAGTTTGACAACTGTGTGAAACCTTTACCACATATTTTGCATTTATGTGGGCTTTTCCCTTCATGAATTAACATATGTGTCTTCAAGTGTGACGAGCGTGTGAAACTCTTCCCACACAGCCCACACTTATGAGGTCTTTGGCCTTCATGAATCAAATTATGCATTGTTAAATGTGATGATCGAGTAAACGTCTTGTCGCAAATTTTGCACCTGTGTGGCCTATGCCCTTCATGGATGAGATTATGAACTTTAAATTCTGACAACCATATAAAGCTTTTTAGACAAATTTTACATTTGTGTGGGGCTTTTCCCTCATGAATTAAGTGATGCCTCTTCAAGCGTGACAGTAGCATAAACCCTCTCCCACAGATTTCACATCTGTGTCTGCTGGCTACACAATGATGCTTTAAGATAGACACTGAAGTGTAACTTTTTCCACAACGATCACATTTCTGAGAGCACGTATCTTCAGTACTTGTTTCTCTCTCTCTTATGCACTGTTCTTCTTGCAGAGCTTCACTATCAAGTAATCCAGGAGGACCATATTTGTAACTGCAAACTGCATCTTCATACAGTCTGAAATATTACAAAAGAGTTTACGATACATCAAAATATTCTGGTACCAATTAAAGAGTTAAGAAAAGAGTGCTTGTCTTATGGCACAGTGTATAGATGAGTAATAACTGTGTGCATTCTAAGGACAAGTTTAACTAAAAACAATATCTCATTTAACTCTGGTAGTGGTAAATGTATTAAAACTGCATTTTGGTGAAGGAGCACTTTTGCCAACTGTAATGGTTTAATTGAATTATTTACAGTATATAAAATACAAAACATTAATTAAAAATTTGTTTTTTTAAAATATTTAATTTTAATTTGTGCTAGTTGTTTTATTTTTAATATTACTTGGTCTAAAGCATCAAATATTCTAAATTAATTACAGCACTTGATTACATATATAATTATTGACTTATTACTAAAAATAAACTTTACTACCTGATTTATCTCCTCATTTTGGGAGTTGCATTTTTCCATGCCCCTGGATCGTGTATAATTATATTAAAACTTAGGATCTAAATTTTGGTTTCCCTATATACTTCATACTAATTGTTCAGTACAAGAAATATAAGTAGACCACGATGGATGAGAATGGAGCAATTAGATGTGATTTTTAACTTATAAAACTATCTGTACTCTCTACTTTAGAACAAATATTGAACAATTTGAACCACAGATCTCCTCGTTTCCATCTAGTCACTCTTAAGCTTTGAGCTACCATGGCCAACGTGCCATCATGACATAAATTCTCCAACTGACTCATATATTTTCTCGGTAAACCACTAGGAGTCCTTGTATTCGAGATACACCATTTGTGGCGACTTACTATTGTAAGTACTTGAGTCCCAGACTTCAACATTAAACTCTTATTATTTAATTGGTGGAAATTAATCATTCCTCCATACTAGCCGTGTATAGGCTAAGGTTTTGAATAGATAGAGAATGACGGCACATTGGCCCTGGTAGCTCAATGGGTAAGAGAGATCAAACAGAAACCTGGAGATCTGTGTTTCAAATCCCAGCCATGATATTGAATTTTTCAGTTTGACTCTATCTATTCAAAACCTTAGCCTATACACAGCTGGTATGGATGAATGATTAATTTTCATCAATTAACCTTTAAATGAGTTTGCAACCTTGTGATGAATTTATCCTTCCAGTGATAAAGGTATATCTCTGTGTTAATGTAAACCAAATCAGGAAAAATTGAAGTGTTGGTGAAAATGACCCTTAATCATTTAGCAGCTATGTTCATAAATTTTATGAGATGTGAACATTAAAATGTCTCTTAGAATTCATAAAAGAAGTTCACAATCATTTTATGTAATGAAAATCTTCAAAGTCGATAGAGCTGAATTCATTTAAAATCTGCGTACAAGGTATAGGGGAAAAGCAAAGTGAAACAAGTGTGGGGAAAGTGTGATGAACAGATAGGTAAGGAAGAAGGATTGGAAATACCTGCTAGTGAAGTTAAATAATTTGTAATAGGGAAAGGGGACACAAGAAATGGGGTTAAGTGAATACTGACACAGTGAAACAAAGGTAATATGAAGTTGAAACAAGTGCTAATAATTTATAGGGATAGGTAAAAAATACAAAAAGCCAGCACAAAATAGAAAATTAAATTGAAAACAATGACTTAAAAGTGGCAAGCTTTTATAAAGTATGCAGTTGTATTGAAGGCCTGTCCTGTTAGAAAGAGGCCAGGGACCAGCTCAAGGGTAACCCAAGATATATTTGTTTACTACTTAATAAATCATATCATATCATTTAAAATCATTTGGCAACTGCTTATTAAAAGCAGCAAATTCTACATGAAGGATATAAAGAACTGCTGAATTATCATCCTCTGGTCTAAAGGTCACAGGTTCAAACCTATGGGGGGCAATAGACTTTTAGTTCATAAAAGGTGTTAGCATGACTTTCTTTAGAAGGGAAGAAAAGCTCGTGGTGTTTGTTGTAGGTTTAGGGTACGTAAAATAACCTCAAGTCTTATAAAGAGGCCCCTGAATATAACATTGCTCATTACAGGATGAGACACTGAGAATATGGCAATTAAAGAACACATCCATAAACAATATACTTGTAAAATAGAAAAAGAAAGCCAAATTGATAAAATTACAGAAAATTAAACAAATAATTTAAAAAGCCAATACAAAACAATAACTGCAGCAGTAGGACAAATACAAAGATTATACGGTTCATGTTATATGTTCAGTAATTCTTCTTCCTTTGAAAACCCTCTCTTTTCATCATATTTTCTTTTATTAAAGAAAGAAAGAAAGGTGAAATTTGAAACGATTTAAGTAATAAATATAACAGATGTAGCACTTTAAATACTTTGACATTCCTTTATAAAATAATTATTACTTAAATGTTAAAATTAGGCAAGAAAAATTTATTTATAAAGAATGATGATATATACAGAAAAGTTGAAAGATGTTTAGTTGTTGTTATGGCCACGGCAGAATTATAAAAGCTGAGGCACTTGAAGCCATTTTGGTCTTCTGCAAATGGATGTGATAGTGTGAAGGTGTGTTTTGCGTGTGTATGCATTTCTGCAGAGTTTGTGCTTGCATTGGAAAGTGGAAGGTTTCGAAGGATTGCGCAGGCTAGTGTGCTTTCAATGTATGTAAAGCATTGAGGGGTATAATTGATGGTTGGAAAAGTTTCCTTTCAATTGAAATACAGGTTTTGTAGAGCAAAGGAGGAACTGCCATTTTATTTTAATTTGTAGCTCAATAATCACTTCCCATCTGAGACCGCCCCTAAAAATAAGATATTTGAATACCAGGGCAGCCATGGAACTTCTAGAATCCAACAACTAGATTTTCAACAAGGTTCACCATCATCTTTTCCTCCACAACTCACTTTCAGTGAACCCAAGTCGTTACAAATTCCTGAAAGTTCCATAAAATGGCAATTTTCTGAATTTTATTTAAAAAAAATAGCCAAAAATGAAAAGTAAAGATGCCTATAATTACAGAGAGAAATTGCATTGAGCACTTCATTGTTGTATGATAACTTACCCCACTGATCCTATTATTGGGAAATCATCTATTCCAGTGTTCCCTGGAGAACTATCCTATAACAGAACCAAACAATGGAAGCTTACAGAATTGGGCCAACAATATGAAAATGTGCAAATATTAACTTAATTTACATCATAGTAACAGATTGTCAGAGTCATGTGAAAACTCTAGAAATAATTTTAGGATGTTTGGGAAACTACAAAATTCTTCTTAGGCACAACCCTTCTACTGTTAAGAGCTGCTCATATATCAATTAGAATATTGTCTTTTTTCAGGGTTATCATCAATCTTCTCTCATTATAACACAAATGAGCTGTAGGTTGTACACTTGAATGCATGTAAAGGGGCTAATGTTTCTGGTTTCATATAGTGTTTTTTTCTTTATTTAATGTTGACAAAATCTTTTATCATCTGTGTTGCACACCAGCCCTGGATGATTCATATACCCTTCTTGGTTTATATTCAAGTCAGATGCACACGTTGTAAATGTAGGTTAGGTTACTAAACCTTTCTAGCAAAGAACTTTCACATAATAAAAAGAAACTGATGTCAATTTAACTTAAACACAACGTACGACTTAAACACAAATTGGCCAATCTGTGCAACATGTCCTCACACAGAAATACCGGGAAAAAGTTTAAAAACATCCGGAATATCAAAGTATGTCGATCAGCAATCGTCACACACGCTAAATTCAATAGTGAAATAAGTTGCGTAAACGAAAAATCGAGCACGCAAATCTTTGAAAACGTAGTAAACCTATCTAAGCAAAATTTCTCCACAAAAGAATTGGATCTTTTAAATAATGGATTAAAAACATGCGTCAGTTTCTCAAACAAAATTGAAGATTACATTGCAGATATCAACATTTCGACACAAATTCTACCAGTATCCATACAAAATTCAGTAAAAAGCCATTGTGGAAATATTTTGGAGGAAATAGAGAACAGATCCTTTCAGAAGAGAAAACATAATACTATCCATTCTTTGAAACAGAAAAACGTTATTTACACAAAGGCAGACAAAGGCAACAAGATTGTCATAATGGAAAAATCAGATTATATTGAAAAAATGGAAAAAATGCTATCTGACAATGAATATGAAACCATTAACAAAAATCCTCTAAAAACTTGCATACAGTCATATGAAAAAACAATAGCAAAATCAAGCATAATACCAAACAAATATGCAGTTAAACCGGATAACCCAACCTTACCTAGACTTTATGGCTTACCCAAAATACACAAACCATCCATAACAATGAGACCTATAGTTAGCAGTATAAATTCACCAACATACAAACTTGCAAAGTGGCTAACAAACAAATTCAATTCATTTCCAAAATTCGACAGCCTAAGCATCAAAAACACCTATGAACTTATAGAACACATTAAGGATACTGAACTAAAAGAAGAGGACACACTAGTCTCATTTGATGTTAAATCACTGTTTCCCAGCATACCAGTTAATCAACTCCCACCGTTGATAGAAAAATGGCTCAAATCACTTGGAATGGCATCATCTGAAATTTCAGACTACATTGAACTAACCAAATTATGCATAGAACAAAATTTCTTCCAGTTTCAAACAAAATATTATCACCAAACTTCAGGGTTAGCAATGGGCAACCCACTATCACCCTTCCTGGCCGATCTGTACATGAGTGCATTAGAAATAAGGATCAACAAAGGTTTCCCTTGGATGTTCAAACTCTGGCAACGATATGTAGATGACATCTTTGCAATAGTACCAAAAAAACACATCAGTGATGCACTAAAACTTTTAAATATCCAAGAAAAAAGCATCAAATTCACTGTAGAAATAGAAAAAGACGAGCATTTACCATTTTTGGATCTAAAAATAATGAGGAATAAAAACAGACTAAACTTTGGCATTTACAGAAAACCAACACAGACAGACAACTACATAAAAGCTAATGGCTACAACCCAAGATCCCACAAACAGGCAATCTTCAATAGTTTAGCACACAGACTGGTAAACATCCCTCTCACAGCAGAAGAATACAAAACAGAATACAACAAAATAATTGAAATAGCACAAAAAAATAACTTTCCCAAATCATTAGTGGACAAAAAAGTGAGCTTAGCAAAAAAGAAGAAGCTACTAAAGGAAACCACAACTCTCTCATCTACAGAAACTAATATGATTTTCAAAAAATTCACTTACCATCCATGGGCCTATGATAAATTCAAAAAAGTCTTCAAAAAACAAAATATTCAACTAGCACCAGTCAACCATTTCTCCTTAAAAAACCTAATTTGCTCAAACATCAAAGATGCCATTCCATCAAACAAAAAATCTGGTATATATCAAATTGAATGCAATGACTGTAGTCAAATTTATATTGGAAAAACAAAAAGAAATTTAGAAACAAGAGCAAAGGAACACTTTAGAAACATAAAATATAAACAATTAGAAAAATCAGCAGTTGCCACACATTTTTGGGAAAAAAACCACAACATAAATCCAGAACCAAAACTACTGAAACATACATCAGGAAAACAAGAACTATCCACATGGGAACAAATCTTCATTTCAAAAAATAGGAACAAAGTATTCAATTTCGACATCCCCCAGAAGGATTTGTTCAGCAAGTTCCTTGAGCCGCCACCAGAGGAGACCTGTGACAAGGTATCGTCAGCTACACCAATGAGAACCAGTCGAGAGCCGGCCGATGATAGAGGCAAAGCCTCTGAAACTAGTTCCGGAAAAATTTAAAAGTAAGTGTTGTCTAGTGTCTTTAATCGACTCTCTTTAAAGTTAATAAGTCAATTTAACTGTTTAGATTGTGACCAGGTTTACATTGGAAGGATGAATCGTAATTTCCAAACCAGAATGAAGGAACATTTTAAAAATATTAAGTATAAACATATTCATAAATCAGCCGTGGCAGATCATTTTTGGTCATTCAACCATGAAACAAATTCAGAAGTTATATTATTAAAGCAATTAAATGGGCCAATAAATCTAATGGGAGAAAATGTTTATCTTAACAAATAGAAATAGTGTGATGAACTTTGAAATACTGCCAATAGATCTTATACATAAGTTTGTTTTGCTTCCAGTAAATGGCATTATGATAGCAAGCAAACACCTAGCAGCAATAACCATTGACAAATAAACAATAAACAGAGCTAAGTATTTAATGAATGTGTTGTGAAACCAGTCCTGGAAGAATCTATAATTGGTTAAAAAAAGATAAGTGAAGTTGTTCACAAATTATTACATTTTATTGTAATATTTCCTGCTATTTACACTGCACTGCAAAATTAGGAATAACACAAATCCTTTCATGGAAGTGTTGAAAACAGTGTTGTTGTATAAATTAAATTAACTGGGAGTCGATTAATGACACAAACAACACTTACTTTTAAATTTTCCCGGAACCGGTTTCTGAGGCCTTCCCTATATCTTTAGCCGGACATCGACTTGTTCTCATTGATCTAGCTCGCAATATTTTGTCATCGGTCTCCTCTGGTGGCGGTTCAAGGAACTTGCTGAACAAATCTTTCTGGGGGATGTCGAAATTGAATACTTTGTTCCTATTTTTTGAAATAAAGATTTGTTCCCATGTGGACAGTTCTTCTTTTCCTGTTGTATGTTTTAGTAATTTTGGTTCTGGATTTATGTTGTGTTTTTTTTCCCAAAAATGCGTGGCAACTGCTGATTTTTCTAATTGTTTGTATTTTATGTTCCTAAAGTGTTCCTTTGCTCTTGTTTCTAAATTTCTTTTGGTTTTTCCAATATAAATTTGACTACAGTCACAGCATTCAATTTGATATATATCAGATTTTTTGTTAGATGGAATGGCATCTTTGATGTTTGAGCAAATTAGGTTTTTTAAGGAATAATGGTTCACTGGAGCTAGTTGAATGTTTTGTTTTTTGAAGACTTTTTTGAATTTATCAAAGGCCCATGGATGGTAAGTGAATTTTTTGAAGATCATTTTAGTTTCTGTAGCTGAGAGGGTTGTGGTTTCCTTTAGTAATTTCTTCTTTTTTGCTAAGTTCACTTTTTTGTCTACTAGTGATTTGGGAAAGTCATTTTCCTGTGCTATTTAAATAATTTTGTTGTATTCTATTTTGTATTCTTCTACTGTGAGAGGGATGTTGACCAGTCTGTGTGCTAAACTATTAAAGATTGCCTGTTTGTGGGATCTTGGATTGTAACCATTAGCTTTTATGTAATTGTCTGTCTGTGTTGGTTTTCTGTAAATGCCAAAGTTTATTCTAGAATTTACAGAAAACCAACACAGATAGACAACTACATAAAAGCTAATGGCTACAATCCAAGATCCCACAAACAGGCAATCTTTAATAGTTTAGCACACAGACTGGTCAACATCCCTCTCACAGTAGAAGAATACAAAATAGAATACAACAAAATTATTTAAATAGCACAGGAAAATGACTTTCCCAAATCACTAGTAGACAAAAAAGTGAACTTAGCAAAAAAGAAGAAACTACTAAAGGAAACCACAACCCTCTCAGCTACAGAAACTAAAATGATCTTCAAAAAATTCACTTACCATCCATGGGCCTTTGATAAATTCAAAAAAGTCTTCAAAAAACAAAACATTCAACTAGCTCCAGTGAACCATTATTCCTTAAAAAACCTAATTTGCTCAAACATCAAAGATGCCATTCCATCTAACAAAAAATCTGGTATATATCAAATTGAATGCTGTGACTGTAGTCAAATTTATATTGGAAAAACCAAAAGAAATTTAGAAACAAGAGCAAAGGAACACTTTAGGAACATAAAATACAAACAATTAGAAAAATCAGCAGTTGCCACGAATTTTTGGGAAAAAAACCACAACATAAATCCAGAACCAAAATTACTAAAACATACAACAGGAAAAGAAGAACTGTCCACATGGGAACAAATCTTTATTTCAAAAAATAGGAACAAAGTATTCAATTTCGACATCCCCCACAAAAATTTGTTCAGCAAGTTCCTCGAACCGCCACCAGAGGAGACTGATGACAAAATATTGCCAGCTACACCAATGAGAACAAGTCGATGTCCGGCTGAAGATAGAGGGAAGGCCTCAGAAACCGGTTACGGGAAAATTTAAAAGTAAGTGTTGTTTGTGTCATTAATCGACTCCCAATTAATTTAATAGGAATAACACTTTTACTAAAGCAACTAAACACTTATTTACTGGAAATTCCAGTTTGAGGTCACAGTGCTTTAATAATGATTAAAATGAAGAGTCTATGTATATAAGCAAGTGTTCAAAAACAAATGAGCCAGAGTCTTGTATGCACAAACCAGTAACAGCATGGTAATATGGTGGCATGTGTAAAAAAGTGTTGTTCTGACCAGAGTGTGGAAGTTCACAGCCCATCGCTAGAGGGCACGCGTGCATGTCATGTGACTATACAAAGCTAGCAGCAGCATGCATCAATTGTCCAATGCTGCCAGTTGTATTGCAAACAGTGAAATGGAGGCGTCAAAATAAGAGCAAAGAGATGTTGTTCGTTTTGTGACAGCAGAAGGAGTAGGGGGAACGGACATTCATCAACAAATGTCACAAGTTTATGGTGAACACTGCATGTCCCATGCAAGGGTCAAAAATGAAATGTGTAGTGTTTAACGCCTGCTTTTACTACATATGGCACCGCAGGCGGTTGCAAGGGTCAAGGCATGGCACAAGCACTTCAGGGGAGGATGGGTGTCATTAGCTGATGGTACATGGTCTGGAGCACCACACTGCATTACTGGTGACATCGTCCACCTGGTTGATGCACTCATTACCTAGGACCGCCGAGTGACAGTGAAAGCCATAGCTGCCAAGGTCAGATTGAGCGTCGGAAGTATTCATAGCATTTGGAAGGAACGACTGCTCTTGTGCAAAGTGTGTCCCCAATGGTTGCCCCACCGTCTTCAACCACACCAGAAAGCATGTCAAATGGCCCACTGTCTTGGTCATCTGCAGCGCTGTGCCAGGGAAGGGAATGAGTTCCTGGCACGAGTGGTGGCAGGAGATGAGTCATGGTGTCATCACTTTGAACCAGAATCAAAACGACAAAGTCTCCAGTAGAAGCATCCAGGGTCACCACCACCAAAAAATGCCAAGGCAATCCACACAAGTGCAGGAAAGGTTATGCTGATGTTCTTCTTTGACCAAGATGGCCCCCTTCTGATACACTTCCTGCAGCACAGGACAACAGTGAATGCCCAGCGTTACACGCAATCCTTGACCAACCTTTGCCAAGCGATCAAATCAAAACAAAAGACAATCTCATCCCTGGGGTCATTATGCTCCATGACGATGCAAAGCCTCATACGACCAACACAGTCGTGGCACTCCTGCAGAAATTCAAATGGGAGATTCTCAGCCACCCTCCATACAGTCCAGACCTCTGTCCCTCAGATTACGCCATTTTTAGTCCCCTTAAAAAGGCTCTGAGAGGCAAATGATTCACATCGGATGATGACGTCCAGCTGTACGTTTGGAACTGGCTCACAACGCAGCCCTGGGACTTTTATGAGACAGCCATTCACCACCTTGTGTCACAGTGGGACAAGTGTCTCAACAGCCAGGGCCAATACTTCTAATATACATGTACTGGTTTCTGTAATTATGTCTCCGGCTTGTACCTTATTGAATGCACCTTATATATAATCTGTCATTGCTGTCCATGCTTATTAGGACCTAGCATTAACAAAAATCATCAACATCTGCTCTACTTTCAAGGACTGAGTTTGTTTAATAAGCTGCGATCTTACATAATTAAAACAATATCTTTAGTAAATCTTACCTCTATTTTGCTCTGTAAAGAATAAGAATTCTCTGAGTCTTCCGACCTTTGTATCATATCTGCTGATGTGTTTTCCATCCACATGGGCTCTTGGTTTACTTCCGCTTTAGTGCCAGTTATCTCATCACTGTAATACAAGTTCTCAGTCTTAGCTATAGCTCCTGCCTCTTTCTCACATCCAGTGGCTGGATAACAACATTCTTCTGGTTCAGTTTTTACTACATCTGATACTGCAAAGCAAGTTTGCTCCTCTTTTATTGCTATGGTGGTATCGACTTTATCAGATACAGTTACAAAATCAACTGGACTTAAAGGAGGAAGCTCCTCCGACATGGATCTTCCTACATCCTTTTTTTCTAGAGTTGAATTAGATTCTTCCTTTATTTCTATTTTGGTATTATCATCACTAGCTTTGTTACACTTAGATTGTATCAAATACTCACAAGCAGCAGAGTAAGGAGGCTCTTTTATACAAGATGCTATTCCACTTACTGTTTTATCTGCACACAGATTTGATTTATTTTTAATTTCTGTTGTAGCATCTATTTTGTGACCATTACATCTATCCATGTTATCCTCAGGTTGACTTATAACATTCCTATCTTGTAAGATGGCAGATAAACCAGATGATTCTTCTTTAATTTCTATTCTGGTAGCAATTTCACATCTTCAGTAGTTCATAATGACAACTAAGAGGGCAAAAAACATTAATCATTAGTACATTTGAATAACAAAGATTAAAGAACTTAAAATCTGCATAACATTATTACAGTTCTTATATCAATACTTTTTAGCATTGCATTATTTGTCTTAAAAATAGTTTGCTTGCTTAATGTTATATTCATAGTGAAACATTTCTATTCTAAGATTATATGCAATGAAAAATATAAAATGTATGATCCACTCTGTTGATATTAAACAGATTTCTTCACATAATTAATGGAAAGGATTCCCTGGTTGTGGGCACCAGAAAGAAGACTTGATCAAATTTTAAACTTTCTTGTTCTCAGGCATGTCAATATAGTTCTACATTGTTGTTACTGCAGAAATTGTTCTAGACGCCAATAGCCATTACATAAAGCAGCTTCTAAACCTCTCTGTAGTTGCAAGTGGGGAAATGAAACTGGAAGATATCCTAGCAAATATGTTATGATCAGAGATTTTGTTTGCACAGTGTTGCTACCAATTCATCACTGGTAGTTTGCTCATATGCAACTCAAAGCTTAATATTTCCCCAAAAACAACGGTAAAAGCTACAAAAAAGGCAACAAATGATAGAAATTAACAGCAAGCAACTTTAATGTAAGCTTTTAATAAATAAATGAAACTGATGGGAAGAATTACAATCTGCATTTAGAAAATGTTTCAATTTAAAAGTTTGAATTTGGTTAACATGCACGCCTCTATCACCTCAAAGGAGTTCACCAAATCAAAATTCAACAGTTGACATTAGCTGAGGATGTTAGGAAGGTCCTAATTAAACACGTTCTAGAAAACACTAACAATATATGGAGCATCAAGTACTAGTTTGACTCTAAATTATATTAATAATTCATATTTATCTTGCATTAAGTCACCATTTGTTGCCATCACATAACAACGTGATTTTTAAAGATTTGACTTCACTTCAAAATTTTCTACTCCTCTTGTACCAACAACATAATGGATAATACTAGTAAAAACAAATTTTAAGACATTTAGCTTAACAGGAAATTGCTAATGAATAAGCTTTGATGCGGATAGTTTTAATGAGCAGGTAGAAAAACCTGTAAGATCACAGACCTAAAAGATTCTTCTTGTCTTTTTTGCTGTGTGTACTGTCAATATATTTTGTTCCATTGTCTCTTGGCATCATATTATTAAATGTTAACAAGAATTGGACACATAGGAACAGATGTTTACAAATGACAGTTAATGAATTTTGATTCCTGAACTGTGGAATGGTGCACTGCCTTGAAGGTTTATAGGCTCCAGCATAGCTGCACTGAAATGCCTCCTTAGAATGAAGCTCGTAATGTATCCAACATTAGTAAGCCATATTAAAACTGTGCTTTACCATCGTGAAGAAGAAAATAAAAATACTTGATCCCCCAGTCCAGATTAAACATTTGTTGTTGCACATGCAAACCACCACTGACTTGATAAAACCATCACATGACTATGAACAGAATCAACCAGTTTAGTTGGCTGTGTTTACTGTTTGTTGAAAATGGTGGGGACGAGAGGGAGGAAAATTCATATTTAGTGTCTTCCTTCCCAGCACTGCACTAAAACCTGCGAGAATAGTCGTGTTCTTCCTCTTATCATTACCATACTGCTTCATTCATGTATTACATTGTGTGTGGCATAATACAACTGTAGAGGTTATAATTAATTAGAGCCAACTGAAAAATTCAATGCCATGGCCAGGATTTGAACCACGGATCTGCTGGTTTCCATCCAGTTGCTCTACCCTTGAGCTACCATGGTCAACGTGCCTTCCTGACATTAAATTCTCCAATTGACTCATCATATATCCCGGAAGACCACTTAGGGTTCTCAAATTTGAGACAACCACTTGTGGCGACTTACTATAGTAAGTACTTAATTACCAGGATTTTTATCGTAGATATGTAGAGGTTATGTTAATTTTGTATCTACTGTTATAAAGTGATTTTTAGATGCAGATAATGTAGTTTATCAATGTTAATAAAGCATAGGTTTATTAATGATGTGTGGTTTTGCTACATTTGTGAAAATGTGATTAACTTAAAAAGAGAAAAGGATGAACTATAATATTTGGATGCAAGAAGAGACACAAGTGAGAGCTCAAAGAGATGTATGCTTTTGAACCACACTTGTCGAATTGCACCAGATGCTATCTACAGTGACAACAGAGTACTATTCTCAGTTATTGGATACAAAAGTTTATCTGCAACAATTTGGCATGGGTGGTGCATATACACAAATATCCTCCTACTACTCCTGATTTGAGAAGAAATAATCTAGATTAATTTTAATGTGCAGGAAATAAAAGCAAAGAATGAACAGAAAACCTAATAAGTCAAAATCCTTCATAAAAATGATGTATTACTCTACCCAATCTGTTATGATTACAAAAGCTCATCTTTCTATCTACTGCTTGTGTTTGAGTACATTACCACATTTAACATTGCCAGTTATCTTAATTCAGTTTTAACAGGCACTCACTAGAGGTCAGATTAGGACAATGTCCCTTTGTGTTATCACCAGCCAGATCTGCCACTTGGTGCAGATACTCTTAATTAGACAGTAGAAGGCGAGTCATGGCATTGAGATGGTGTGTGACGACACACAATGTCAGTCGGTGCAACAGACAGCTTGTATATCGAGACAAACACTTTCAGAAATGTTTTTATTATATATACATTTTATTGTAATTATTGCAGAATATAAGAGACAAAAGCAGCAATTAAACACCAAGTGTATGATGGCTTTAAAACTCCACTCTTCGATGATGGGGGGAAAAAAAGAAAAAAAACTAATGGTAGCTTCACCACTTCAAAAAAGTATGAATTATTTAAAAATTCAAAATAGCTATGAATTATTATACACTGGTGAGGCATAACTTTCAAAGTGAGGGAAGGTCAAAGCAATGATTTTCAATAAAATAAGAGGGAATAATGAATTTGATATATGCAAAGCCATCTAAAATAGTGAACATGGCCAACAAAACAATTTTCACAATTTATAACACCCATATAAGCATGAAACTGTATCATACATATGTTCATTAAAGTGGCACATAAATTTTTTAATACCTTTGTTTGTGTGCTGATATTATTAAGAAGTTTATTTTTGTCTTGTCACTTTTAATTTTATTTAGTTCTTCCTCATAACTCAAAGAACTAAAGCTACTCTTCAGTTCTTTTTCTACTGCATACATAGACTCTTCTTGCATTGCAAGACCGCTCATACTACAAGCAGACATATTCCAGCTTTCCCTCTCCACTCAGACGTTCCCTGGCCCACACCGTGTGAACTGTTAATCTAACATGGCAAAAGTACGCAATTCACACTTAAAAATTCACAAGAATTACCTATTTGTCATCACTAAATACCAATCTACGTAAAATACTATTGCTAATGCTATTGGGATATATTTAGAATTGTAAAGCGCCACATAAAACAAAACCAATAAATTTGTCTTCACACGCTACAGAGACTTCGGGTGACAAAATGTCAGTGTTTCGTAGCTATCGAAGAGTCGCGATTGCTTCCGGACATCTACGAAGCATGGTATTCAAGGTTACGAATGCGTAAATACAGTATTGGATGAGCTCGCGAAACTGCTCACGCGATTCTAAGCAGCTGTCCAATTGTCCACGGCACCGTGGATGTTCGCGAATAAATTTTGAAAATGCATTCAGAGTAAATAAAATATTGTTTGGCAAAAATTTTCTTACTTTCCTTCTTTTTCTCTCGAAATTCTTGGGGAAGTGGCGCTTCATTGCACGCTTCGCCACCGACAATTATACAAAATTGATTATGAATTAAAATGAGTAAACAATTTATACACAAAATTCAATATGTTCATTTGTCAAGTAAATAACTTCAAACATAAGTTACTTAAATAAATATCAGTAGTCACTTTTCAGAACATCAAAATAATTAAAACTGGATAATCATTAAATCATCTGGAATGCAACAGCCTACTAGCTACTTGTAACTCAATAGTGGAAAAGTGTAAATGTAAAGAGCTAGTTTGTGCTATGAGAATATTTCTCAAACTCTTTGTGTCATATCCTTGGAAAAGAGCTTAAATATCATGCCGCATATTGTGTTTGAGTTATGTTGTCCATTCAATTGCAAACAAACCTTTTAAATGTGTTCTTTTGCAAAGGTAAAATCAGACTGAACGAACAACTAATTTCTAAGCTGTTGTACATTTAATTCCGGGGAACACAAAATATTCATCGGACAAATCTAATTGTTGTGTGGAGTGCAAATATTTATATAACTGCGTGCTTGTAATGCGAAATAAGTTTCTGATGAAATAATACGTAATACAAATCAAAGCTCGAAATATGCTATTATGGAAAGCATAAGTACCATTTTGTACTGCACAGTTCTTCTCCTGTCGTAGGTAAATCTCGTCAAGAATATATAAATATTTCAAAACACGAACTTCTCTGCCTGTTCAGTGGTGATGAACTTCACCGTACATATGACAGAACACAAAAGCGTAAAGGAAGTACAACGAAATCATCGCAACAGTAATTTGGGTCGGAATCAACTTATGAAACATCGTGCTCCCTCTACGCTCACATTACCCTAATTACTACAGCTTTATTTAAACGAACCTGTCTAAAACTGAGCTGAACATACAATGACTTAAAAAGTATTTGACCATAACGTAAACATAACCTAATATACATATATACGAAACGAACAATTTAATTACATCGGTTAATATCTTTAGAAATAAAACGCTATTTGAGTACATATTCTACTTAATTTGTGCGAAAATCCGCGTTATTTAAAATTATGTCCCACTTTATGTCAAGTATTCCTCCCAGGTTTATTGCCTATCTCACACACCTTTCTCTCTTGTGCAGGTGTGTTTCATCCATTGTAGTCGATAATTCCATCACTGTTTCCAAAGCTGTTGGGTGACATTTAGTTTAAATTGGTTCAAAACCTCAAGAAGCTGCAAGAGAAATCAGCATCAGCTTGTTTTGAAAAGGAAAATAATTTCTAGAAATTGGAGAAACTATTGGCAGACTCACTAGTGCAATGGGCGAAAATTACAAAACCCATCAATAAGTGGCCGTCCTGTGATTTTATCCAAGGCGGAATTAATTGCTGCTATAAAAATATATTATACATTTTGTTAAGGGCTGTTTACTGTATATATTTTTGTACTGTTCCCTAGCACAAGCTTTTTCTCTGGGAACCTTTTCAGATAATAAATAAAGTAAAAAGTTAATAAAAAATGACAGCTACTTAGAGAAGCTAAGAACAATCCAAAATTAAGTGGCCCAAAGCTTCCTGTTGCAGTTTAACGATTTATGTATGGCAAAGTCTCAGCGCAGACCGTAAGGCATGTGCTGACAAAACACACATAAATACGATAGGTTTGATTTCTGGAAGAAGGTTGTTTTTATTGGCGAAAGTAAAATTGAATACTTTAATTTTAGTTAATTGATGGAAATTAATCATTTTTTCACACTAGCCATATATAGGCTAAGGTTTTTGATAGAGTCACATGAAAAATTCAATGCCATGGCCGGGATTTGAACCACAGATCTCCTGGTTTCCATCCAGTCACTCTAACCCATTGAGCTACCATGACCAACTTGCCGTCATGACATTAAATTCTCCATTTGACTCGTATATTTCCCTGGTAGACCACTAGGAGCTCTCGCATTCGAGATCCACTGTTTGTGGCGACTTACTATCGTAAGTACTTGAATCCCAGGTTTCATCATGTAATGGTTACTGGTTTTAATCATTAATTCTATTATCAAGAATGTTTCGATGCCATAATATATAATTATATCACATTTAATCTCAAATTTTGAGGCTGAATGTGTAACCGTTGTTTTGATTTGGACGCCAAGAGTTGGAAAATGTTTAAATATGTGGTTTGAGGTTCAATACGGAAAAGTGTGAAATTCAGTGGGTCATGAGTTGGAGAATTTAATATCATGTCGGCATGTTGGCCATAGTAGCTCAATGGTTTAGAGCGGCTGGACGGAGACCAGAAGATCCATGGTTCAAATCCCGGCTATGGCATTGAATTTTTCAGTCTGACTGTACTCTTTCATAGTACGTCCTACACACAGCTAGTGTGAAAGAACAATGAATTTCCATTAATTGTACCTAAAAGTGGTTGGAACTATAAAGCTCGGGTCTTAAAGTACTTACAGCTTCATAAGTCGCCATTAAGGTAGTTGTCTCATGTCTTTATGAGAACTCCTAGTGGTTTACTATAAAGCCCGGGCCTTAAAGTACTTACAGAATAGTAAGTCGTCATTAAGGTAGTTGTCTCATGTGTTTATGAGAACTCCTAGTGGTTTACTATAAAGCCCGGGTCTTAAAGTACTTACAGCATAGTAAGTCGTCATTAAGGTAGTTGTCTCATGTGTTTATGAGAACTCCTAGTGGTTTACTATAAAGCCCGGGTCTTAAAGTACTTACAGCATAGTAAGCCATCATTAAGGTAGTTGTCTCATGTGTTTATGAGAACTCCTAGTGGTTTACTATAAAGCCCGGGCCTTAAAGTACCTACAGCATAGTAAGTCGTCATTAAGGTAGTTGTCTCATGTGTTTATGAGAACTCCTAGTGGTTTACTATAAAGCCCGGGCCTTAAAGTACTTACAGCATAGTAAGTCGTCATTAAGGTAGTTGTCTCATGTGTTTATGAGAACTCCTAGTGGTTTACTATAAAGCCCGGACCTTAAAGTACTTACAGCATAGTAAGTCGTCATTAAGGTAGTTGTCTCATGTGTTTATGAGAACTCCTAGTGGTTTACTATAAAGCCCGGGCCTTAAAGTACTTACAGCATAGTAAGTCGTCATTAAGGTAGTTGTCTCGTGTGTTTATGAGAACTCCTAGTGGTTTACTATAAAGCACGGGTCTTAAAGTACTTACAGCATAGTAAGTCGTCATTAAGATAGTTGTCTCGTGTGTTTATGAGAACTCCTAGTGGTTTACTATAAAGCCCGGGTCTTAAAGTACTTACAGCATAGTAAGTCGTCATTAAGGTAGTTGTCTCATGTGTTTATGAGAACTCCTAATGGTTTACTATAAAGCCCGGGTCTTAAAGTACTTACAGCATAGTAAGTCGTCATTAAGGTAGTTGTCTCGTGTGTTTATGAGAACTCCTAGTGGTTTACTATAAAGCCCGGGTCTTAAAGTACTTACAGCATAGTAAGTCGTCATTAAGATAGTTGTCTCGTGTGTTTATGAGAACTCCTAGTGGTTTACTATAAAGCCCGGGTCTTAAAGTACTTACAGCATAGTAAGTCGTCATTAAGGTAGTTGTCTCGTGTGTTTATGAGAACTCCTAGTGGTTTACTATAAAGCCCGGGTCTTAAAGTACTTACAGCATAGTAAGTCGTCATTAAGGTAGTTGTCTCATGTGTTTATGAGAACTCCTAGTGGTTTACTATAAAGCCCGGGTCTTAAAGTACTTACAGCATAGTAAGTCGTCATTAAGGTAGTTGTCTCATGTGTTTATGAGAACTCCTAGTGGTTTACCAGGAAAAACACAAGTCACTTGGAGAATTTAATGTCATATCAGTACGTTGGCCATAGTAGCTCAATGGTTAGAGCAGCTGGACAGAGTCCAGAAGATCCAACTCTCCAGAGTCTAAAATATAATTTGACATTTTAGTTAATTGATGGAAGTTTTAGTTAATTGATGGAAATTAATCATTGCTCCACACTAGCCGTATATAGGCTAAGGTTTTTAATAGATAGAGTCAACATGAAAAATTCAATGCCATGGCCGGGATTTGAACCACGGATCTCCTGGTTTCAGTCCAGTCGCTCTTAACCTTTCAGCTACCATGGCCAACATGCCGTCCTGACATTAAATTCTCCATTTGACTCATATATTTTCCCGGTGGACCACTAGGGGCTCTCGCATCCGAGATACACCGTTTGTGGCCATGGCATTGAATTTTTCATGTTGACTCTATCTATTAAAAACCTTAGCCTATATACAGCTAGTGTGGAGAAATGATCAATTTCCATCAATTTACTAAAATAATAAGAGTTAAATGATGAAGCCTGGGCTTTAAGTACTTACGATAGTAAGTCGCCACAAACGGTGCATCTCAGATGCGAGAGCCCCTAGTGGTCTACCGGGGAAATATATGAGTCAAATGGAGAATTTAATGTCAGGACAGCACGTTGGCCATGGTAGCTCAATGTGTTAGAGCGACAGGATGGAAACTAGAAGATCAGTGGTTCAAATCCCGGCCATGGCACTGAATTTTTCATGTTGACTCTATCCATCCATAATTTGACATATTTGTAAAACTAACTGAATAGCTTTATGTGTGATTGGAGGAATTTAGTAACAGTGATATCAAAATTAATTGAAAGAAACTATCTGTAGTCATTTTTTAACACTTTGTCACTTCGCTCGATCTCCCTGAGTTTGATGCCGCGGATCACCCATGAAGCCTTAATCAATTTTAAATTTATTATAATAATCAACTTAATAAGTTGTAAATATGATTGCTTAATAAGTCAGAAATGTTGTGCCAAAAGTAACAAGTGTAATCTTATCAGTTACGTAAGAACTTATCCTAAACCTGGCATGTGTAAAAAGCAATTAATTGACATTTATTTATCTATTAGTGGTTAACTAGGAAGCCCTGGATGGAAACCAGGAGATCTGTGGTTCAAATCTCGGACATGGCATTGAATTTTTCAGTTTGACTCTATCCGAAACCACAGCTCATACACGACTAGTGTATTTGAAGGATTAATTTCCATCAATTAACTTAACTAATAAGAGTTAGATGATGAAGCCTGGGACTCAAGTTCTTACGATAGTAAGTCGCCACAAACAGTGTATCTCAGATGCCAGAGCCCCTAGTGGTTTACCAGAAAAATATGAGTCAATTGGAGAATTTAATGTCGCAAGAGCATGTTGGCCATGGTAGCTGATTAGGTAAGAGCGACTGGATGGAAACCAGGAGATCTGTGGTTCAAATCCTGGCTGTGGCATTGAATTTTTCAGTTTGACTCAATTTATCCAAAAGAAGATTGTAATTTACTATGAGATATATTATCTCAAAATGAATTTGAGATTTGGTTTACTGCGAGAAATGTAAGTTAGTTATTAAGTTTAATATTGGTTTAATAGCAAATGAAATGGAATTTATAAAAAGCTGCACCTCTTGTACCCAGATTATTACTGATAGTATTAATTATGTGTTCATAAAATAAGCTCTGCTCGCTACAGTAGTGTAGATGGTAGAGTGTCTGCCTCACGTTCAAGAGGTTCCAAGTTCGAATCTTGGTCAGGGTGAGTTCCCTGGATAAGGTTTTTCTGGGGGTTTCCCTTATCCTAAAAGATGAACATTGGGTAACTCTAAGTTCCATGGACCCTGGGCCCATTTGAGCATCAGTTCACTCATTCCATTCATCATCCGATAAGACTTAAAAAGTTAAAGGACGTAAATTAAAAAAAAAGCTCTGAAATGATCAAGCTAGCCATTAGAGATACAATTACATGTCACTAAAATACAAGCCTACAAGCTGAACATCTGATTTTTTTCAATAAACTACAATAATGGTACCAACACAAAAAAGTTTCCTGTACCTCATGAGTCAATTCTTACTAATTTTGGGTTTAGAAAAATGAATATAACAGTGAAAAAATTTTTCTTAGCTTTAATTTTTATAATATACAATGGGTGGAGGCACTTCAGTTTAATGGGTTAAGAGAAAATGATACATTTTAACTACATATGCCAATAAAACAAATTACATTTGCATTTTTTAAAATACAGTTACAATAGTTATAAATTGATAGAAGAATGCCTGGCAGAAGATTGAATCTGAAGAGAATTATGTGATGGCTTCATAAGATTGTCTTTTAGCTTGCGTCTTGTGAACTCTAGAACATTTCTATACAAAGACTAGTTGTAATTCACAAGCACTGCTTCATTCAAATGGACTTAATATCTTTGCTACATTACAGAAATATCCTGATACAATCTTTCTCCATGTTCATCACTGACAGCTCCACAACTAAGAGGGAAAATATCTACATGAGAGTGGAGAAAAGGATTTTAAGGGATGTTTTGCACCCAGGTTGATGGTACTTGCCATTAAGTGAATGTTGTTATCTCTTTTGTTGACTAAAAATCTGTGAATAATTCCCTTGAAGGCTTCCTGAGCTTCCATTTCTTTTCCCTCCAAAACTTGGTCCTTTATACATAAGCTCTGAAATTTGCAGCCTGGCAAAAATAACTTTTTTAACTTTGTGATCACTTACCGAGTGGTATGGCTCAGGCAGTTTCGTCTGTGGCCCACATTTGGAGGTCTGGGTTTGATTCTCGTGGTCGATCTACCTGACTTATGGTCTTTTGGTGGGTTTTCCCGGGTTGCCGAGCAAATGCTGAGTAGGTTAATAATATTCCCCGAATTTCCTGTCCTTGCATGTCATCCGCATTATCATTTCACATCATCTCTTATCTGGTGGTCTCTATCAGAGTAGAAGTATCGGCAGGTGTCTCAGCATTGCATGACAGGATGATATGCTCTTGGTGGGGTGGGATGTCGGTCGTACTGGCATGCTGGGAAGTTTCTAACTGGTAAAGTGTATGGACCCTGCCCTCTACACTATCGTGACTCCTCCAGTCGGTTGTCTTCTGTCTCCTCTCACCTCATCCTTCCTCGTGGGGATGTCCCACTTGGAGGCATTGGTACAATAGACCAAGTTTGGACCCCTGTGTTGAATCCCCTCCGCAGTGTAGTCCAGTCCAATTGGCATCACTTAATTTTGGAAATTTAATAATAATAATGATAATGATGATGATAATAATACTTTATTATCACATGTTTTACAAGCATTGTTGAAAACAGGCAATTTTTCTCTTATGTACTTAGAGCCCATCCTTCTTAGTTCATACCTTTGACAGAAATGTTCATCAGACCCAGCTTAAATTGCAGGGATGAGAGAAGAACATCTTTACAATTTAAATTCCACAATTAGCCTACACACGGCCAGTGTGAAAGAACAATTAATTTCCAATAATTTACCTAATAGTGGTTAACTATAAAGCCCGGGCCTTAAAGTACTTACAGCATAGTAAGTCGCCATTAAGGTAGTTGTCTCATGTGTTTATGAGAACTCCTAGTGGTTTACTATAAAGCCCGGGCCTTAAAGTACTTACAGCATAGTTAGTCGTCATTAAGGTAGTTGTCTCATGTGTTTATGAGAACTCCTAGTGGTTTACTATAAAGCCCGGGCCTTAAAGTACTTACAGCATAGTAAGTCGTCATTAAGGTAGTTGTCTCATGTGTTTATGAGAACTCCTAGTGGTTTACTATAAAGCCCGGGCCTTAAAGTACTTACAGCATACTAAGTCGTCATTAAGGTAGTTGTCTCATGTGTTTATGAGAACTCCTAGTGGTTTACTATACAGCCCAGGCCTTAAAGTACTTACAACATAGTAAGTCATCATTAAGGTAGTTGTCTCATGTGTTTATGAGAACTCCTAGTGGTTTACTATAAAGCCCAGGCCTTAAAGTACTTACAACATAGTAAGTCATCATTAAGGTAGTTGTCTCATATGTTTATGAGAACTCCTAGTGGTTTACTATAAAGCCTGGGCCTTAAAGTACTTATAGCGTAGTAAGTCGTCATTAAGGTAGTTGTCTCATATGTTTATGAGAACTGCTAAGTGGTTTACCGGGAAAATACGAGTCAGTTGGAGAATTTAATGTCATATCGGCACGTTGGCCATAGTAGCTCAGTGGTAGTGCCGCTGGACGGAAACCAGAAGATCCGTGGTTCAAATCCCGGCTATGGCATTGAATTTTTCATTCTGACTCTACGTTTCCACAATTTAGCCTACACACAGCCAGTGTGAAAGACAATTAATTTCCAACATCTTTACAGTTTACGAGGGGCTTGACAAAACAGTTTTCTAGCTAGCGTTGAGATTTCCTGTAGGCCAGTCTGCTTTAATATAATGTGATTCTCTATCCCTACTGTACCACATAAATGTAAGACACAGCAATGTGTTATACCTTTATTGCATTCTTTAGAGTATGGTAAAGACTTTCGGAACGCCATAGATTTTCGACTTGTTTTCATGATATTTGATTGAGTCCAAGATGGCTGTCTCATTTGTATAAGTTTTCTTCAGGTGAAGCACATAACCCACAGAAATATAAGGCAATTGTCATTGTGAAGCAACACAGCTTTAAAACTAAGCTTGGTTAATTTACCAGAAAAAATTGGGGAATTTTATGGTGCATTGTTATTTTTACGTTATTTACAGCAATATAACAGCCAAAGATCCAAATTCATATCCCAGCTGTAGCACTGAATTTTTTAGTGTTGGATTTTAGCTTTCAAACACAATCAGATTGATTCATTATTAGGCTACAATACATGTATTAACATCTTAAGTTAGATAAACATAATTTGATGGCTCTAAATGCATAGTTACTGTATAGATCACTCAGTGGAATTACACCATGTATTATCAGCCTCAAATTGGACTTACATACCTTGGAGCTGTTATAGAATCACAGTGCAAAATGTAATATATTGTTGAGAAAGAGCTATATAACTGAAATGTAGTGGAAAAAGTGACAGAGAAAACCTGAAGAAAAACTTATGAATATGTAAGACTTGACGCTTTCATGGCGAGCATTATTAATCAAGGCTTCGCAGGTGATCAGCCATGTCAGGATTATGAATGTCAAGCTTTTGCCCATTGTATACTCCACGACCTTCTTCAGGATCTGAATGAAGAATGATCATGATTTCCTTTGCGACTTTTTTTTTACCTTTCCCTCCTTCCTTAACCAATCACTGCCAATAATTGGAGACAGTCATTATTGTCTAAAGCAGCATTTGGTTAGTACATGTGCGTGTATTCTTGCAGTCAGTTCCATCATCTACTCTTTCAATTCTGTCACGATGTTTGGCTGATAAGGGAGGTTTCTCCCTTGTAATATTACAAAGTTAGGGAAATATTGAGTTTCCTGAAAGCTGTGTGCCTGTAACATGTTGTAGCATATGTGAGTACAATGAGAACAGCAACCACCATGAACGATTTGCTTGAAACTGAAGTGAGAAAAATGTTTATGAAAAAATAAAGTTTCTGGACAATTTTTCTACAAATAGTTGTTTTAATGTGTGTTCATAAAAAGCGTTAAAATAGAATGAACGTCAATATCAGTGACTAAAACAAATGCTCTTAGTAGTAATTATATTATTT
This sequence comes from Mantis religiosa, assembly GCA_030765055.1. Classification (NCBI taxonomy): domain Eukaryota; kingdom Metazoa; phylum Arthropoda; class Insecta; order Mantodea; family Mantidae; genus Mantis; species Mantis religiosa. The sequence continues at coordinate 203,036,997 of CM060953.1, forward strand.
GTATTATTAGTATTTATATTATTAGTGTTATTGTTATTTTGTGTAATTATTATTATTATTTTAAATTTTCTACTGTTGACGAGTCACCTGTTTACTGAGTTTTTACTCACTATCTGTAAGCGTATGTGACAATAAAGCATCTTATCTTATCTTATCTTTAAGAGTAAATTATGACTAAAAATTAGATATTTTCAGCAGTAATGCTTAAATATATGATTTTTGCAAATCCATTGCATTTTTATATTGCTCAGGTCCAAATATATTATATTCCAAAATCAGAACATTAAAATGATATATCAAAACTTGTACAAAAACTAATGCAACTCTTGGTCTGCGTGCATGTAAAATGAGGACATAAAAAGATTGCGGAGGCTTAAAAAAATTGTTAAGATATTTAAACTGTTTTAATTAATCTGTACCCATAAAATTAGGCATTTACCCTAAACGCTTAGATCTAGTAATATGTTTCTTTTAAGTAATTTATTATAATTGCTTTTTGTAAGCATTGCAGCATTCTACTGCTCATCATGTTTTATTTGAGTATGGTTTTTAACAACTGTGCAATATTTGCTCTGTAATCATATTTTACAACCTTTTAATTTTCAAATCGGTTGATATATAATTACTTCCGGTAAGTAGCATCTGTCCTGCGCTGTGGCGTAGCGGACTATGGCAGCATTCCTTGGCTCCTGGCTACGGAGAGCAGCCCAGAATCGATCCTGCCCATGGGGTATGGATTTTAAGTCCCGGGTATAGGACCGGTGCCCACTCAGCATCATGAGGAAAGTGAGGAGCTTACGCTAGGCAAGCAATCCTGGTCATAGAAGCCAACATTCTGCCTGGGAGATACAGACCACATCTCCACCCCGTATCAGTTGGATGTTCGGCCACCTCTACGTGGACGTGAGGTTGGGGTCGGCAGTCGGGTTGGTAGGTCCTGGCCCTACAGGGCTGTTGCACCCTGGGTTATGTTATGTTTTTTAAGTAGCATCTGGTACTACTGTCTTACGTTTATCCTAGCATTATATTTAAGGCATTTTATATGTAAATATTGAAAATACAGCTTCAGTCATGTATTGAATAATTACAGGAATGAAGTGAATTAAATAGAAAACCTCAGAGAATATGATTAGTTATAAAACCATTGCCAGGATTTTTATTTATTTCTCTGATATTCATTATGCCTTGAAGGAAGTAATATTAATGTATTGTGACTTTGTGGGTTCGTAGAATTAAAAGTCCGAGTTGCAGAAATTCAAAACGTTCTTTATTTGCATAGAAATACATTTTGTACACCAGCGGAATTATGTAACACACAAATACAATCTTCCAAGGTCATTGACCACAATAAAGAGTTCACTTCCAAAACACACACCAGTTCCAATTACTGCTCTCTAATTCCGGCTCTGTTTACAACTCCCTTACTACTGTATCGAGATTCAACTGTATTGGAACACCACAGTGAAGAGAAAAATTATTAAATTTTAGATGAGTCGCATTTTTTACACATCTGCTTCACTTTCGTACCTATTTTGAGGACATGTTTCGCAAATCTTCGTTTGCATCTACGGCTCTTGTGCGACTGACGCTAGATCCAGCGGTGTGGGTAATTCTGGGGTTGTTGCTGCCATCTGTTGATTTAGTGATGAACTGAAATGTGGGATTCTCTTCTAGCGGGATTTCAAAGTTCATTAGTTGGTTTTTATGTTTTTCTATGTATATCCTCTCCCATATGACGAGTTCACTATGTTTTTGTACGTATTTTAGTAATTCTGTGCTATCTTCAATTTCATGATTTTCAGACCAGAAATGAGCTGCTATTGCGGACTTATCAATATTTTTGTATCTTAAGTGCCTGAAGTGTTCTTTCTTTCTAGTGCCTATGTTCCTTTTTGTCCTTCCTATGTAAATTTTTTCACAGTCTTTACACTTAATTTTGTAAATGCCTGACTTTTCCTCTGGTTTTATCTTATCAGTATTATTACTGTGAAGTAGGTTTTTAATGTTGTAATTGTTTTTTGGTGCCAATGTTATATTGTATTTCTTGAATATTTTTTGGAACTTTTTTGTGGCCCAGGGGTGGTAAGTAAATTTAGCAAATCTAGTTTCTTGTTTTATTGGTGTGAGAGCTGTGATCTGTTTTAATTTCTTTTGAAGTTTGAATAATTTTAGTTTTTTATCTACAAGGTTTTTTCCATATCCATTTTTAATTGCAGTTTTTAAGATTTGATGGTATTCGTTTTGATATTCTTGCTGGCTGAGAGGTAGATTTACTAATCTGTGTGTCAGACTGTTGATGGTTGCATGTTTGTGTGGAATTGGGTTGAAACTATTTGCTTTGATGTAATTATCTGTGTGTGTTGCTTTTCTATGGATGCCAAATTCTAGTTTTTCATTGCTTTTTTTTATTTTAAGGTCTAAAAAAGGTAGAGTACAGTCCTCTTCAGTTTCCACTGTGAATTGTATGCTGGGTTCTTGCAGGTTGAGTAGTTTCAAAGCATCATCTATTAGTTTGTAGGGCACTATTGCAAAGATGTCGTCTACGTATCTGTACCATGTTTTAAACATATGAGGGAAGGCTTTAGTAATATGTGTTTCGAAAAAGCTCATGTATAGATTGGCCAAAAATGGTGATAGCGGGCTTCCCATAGCTAGTCCTGAAATTTGTTTGTAATATTTTCCATCGAAGACAAAATAATTTTGATGTATACATAATTCAGTCATTGCCACATATTCTTCTATTGCATTGGCATCCAGGTTTATAGAATTTAGCCATTTTTTCAGTTGAATCAAAAGTTTGTCTAATGGAATGCTAGGGAAGAGGGAGCGGACATCAAAGGATACTAAAGTGTCATGAGGTTTTAGTTTAAGATTTTGAATTTTTTCTACCAGGTCTAAAGAGTTTTTTATACTCAGAGTATGGAATTATGGAAAGGACTGAAATTTTTTGGTTAGCCATTTTGCCAGAAGGTAAGTAGGAGTGTTTATATTATTTACAATGGGTCTCATGGGTATGTTGGGTTTGTGTATTTTAGGCAAACCATATATTCTTGCAAGGGTAGGGTTGTCTGGTTTGATAGTTTTTTGTTCTGTAGTTGTTAAAATTTTACTATTAATGATGGTTTTTTGTACATCTTTTATGCATTGGTTGAGTGGATTAGAATCTATTTCTTGGAATTCTTTTTGTTGTAGTAACTCTAACATTTTTTCTTTGTATGTAGCTGTATCTAAGATTACTATTTTGTTCCCTTTATCAGCCCTTGAGAAGATTACATCCTTTTTCCTTAAAGATTTAATTATCTGAATTTGTTTCAAATGTTTTATTGGCTTTTTATTTATTAAGTTTTCCAATATAGGAGCTGATTTTTTTCTAATTATATTTTTGTCCATGGTTTCCAAGCCTTCTACTGCTAATACTATGTCTGCAATGAATTCATCCGGGTTGCTGGAGTATGTTATACATGTTTTTAGGCCTTGGTTAAGTACATCTTTTTCTTCGTTGTTAAAATTTTGCTTTGAGAGATTAATTACACTATCTAGGGATGTGTTCTTTGCTGAAATTTTGTTATGTTTTGGTTGGCAATGATTATGATTACGTTTTAGTTTCTTATTTTGACGATAGAGAAAGTTTATCGTCAAAATAAGAAACTAAAACGTAATCATAATCATTGGCAACCAAAACATAACAAAATTTCAGCAAAGAACACATCCCTAGATAGTGTAATTAATCTCTCAAAGCAAAATTTTAACAACGAAGAAAAAGATGTACTTAACCAAGGCCTAAAAACATGTATAACATACTCCAGCAACCCGGATGAATTCATTGCAGACATAGAATTAGCAGTAGAAGGCTTGGAAACCATGGACAAAAATATAATTAGAAAAAAATCAGCTCCTATATTGGAAAACTTAATAAATAAAAAGCCAATAAAACATTTGAAACAAATTCAGATAATTAAATCTTTAAGGAAAAAGGATGTAATCTTCTCAAGGGCTGATAAAGGGAACAAAATAGTAATCTTAGATACAGCTACATACAAAGAAAAAATGTTAGAGTTACTACAACAAAAAGAATTCCAAGAAATAGATTCTAATCCACTCAACCGATGCATAAAAGATGTACAAAAAACCATCATTAATAGTAAAATTTTAACAACTACAGAACAAAAAACTATCAAACCAGACAACCCTACCCTTGCAAGAATATATGGTTTGCCTAAAATACACAAACCCAACATACCCATGAGACCCATTGTAAATAATATAAACACTCCTACTTACCTTCTGGCAAAATGGCTAACCAAAAAATTTCAGTCCTTTCCACAATTCCATACTCTGAGTATAAAAAACTCTTTAGACCTGGTAGAAAAAATTCAAAATCTTAAACTAAAACCTCATGACACTTTAGTATCCTTTGATGTCCGCTCCCTCTTCCCTAGCATTCCATTAGACAAACTTTTGATTCAACTGAAAAAATGGCTAAATTCTATAAACCTGGATGCCAATGCAATAGAAGAATATGTGGCAATGACTGAATTATGTATACATCAAAATTATTTTGTCTTCGATGGAAAATATTACAAACAAATTTCAGGACTAGCTATGGGAAGCCCGCTATCACCATTTTTGGCCAATCTATACATGAGCTTTTTCGAAACACATATTACTAAAGCCTTCCCTCATATGTTTAAAACATGGTACAGATACGTAGACGACATCTTTGCAATAGTGCCCTACAAACTAATAGATGATGCTTTGAAACTACTCAACCTGCAAGAACCCAGCATACAATTCACAGTAGAAACTGAAGAGGACTGTACTCTAACTTGTTTAGACCTTAAAATCAAAAAAGGCAATGAAAAACTAGAATTTGGCATTCATAGAAAAGCAACACACACAGATAATTACATCAAAGCAAATAGTTTCAACCCAATTCCACACAAACATGCAACCATCAACAGTCTGACACACAGATTAGTAAATCTACCTCTCAGCCAGCAAGAATATCAAAACGAATACCATCAAATCTTAAAAACTGCAATTAAAAATGGATATGGAAAAAACCTTGTAGATAAAAAACTAAAATTATTCAAACTTCAAAAGAAATTAAAACAGATCACAGCTCTCACACCAATAAAACAAGAAACTAGATTTGCTAAATTTACTTACCACCCCTGGGCCACAAAAAAGTTCCAAAAAATATTCAAGAAATACAATATAACATTGGCACCAAAAAACAATTACAACATTAAAAACCTACTTCACAGTAATAATACTGATAAGATAAAACCAGAGGAAAAGTCAGGCATTTACAAGATTAAGTGTAAAGACTGTGAAAAAATTTACATAGGGAGGACAAAAAGAAACATAGGCACTAGAAAGAAAGAACACTTCAGGCACTTAAGATACAAAAATATTGATAAGTCCGCAATAGCAGCTTATTTCTGGTCTGAAAATCATGAAATTGAAGATAGCACAGAATTACTAAATTACGTACAAAAACATAGTGAACTCGTCATATGGGAGAGGATATACATAGAAAAACATAAAAACCAACTAATGAACTTTGAAATCCCGCTAGAAGAGAATCCCACATTTCAGTTCATCACTAAATCAACAGATGGCAGCAACAACCCCAGAATTACCCACACCGCTGGATCTAGCGTCAGTCGCACAAGAGCCGTAGATGCAAACGAAGATTTGCGAAACATGTCCTCAAAATAGGTACGAAAGTGAAGCAGATGTGTAAAAAATGCGACTCATCTAAAATTTAATAATCCCTTACTACTGTTTCTCGACTGCCACGCTGGCATGTCGCCTCTTATGTATACCACTTACTCATATCACTAGACATTTCTGGAATAAACAAGAAACAGAATGTTCTGTATCACAATCAAGATGTCACTAGAATATTCCATGTATCTCCTTGTTTTGGCATGCCTTTTATCTCCACACTATGTTTATCTGCTTATGCAGGCTTTTTATCTTGTGATACACTATCCGCCTGCTATCGCGCCCAAACATTTTAGTGCGTACGCTGCCAGTCGTAATAATGGATTCATGACAGTATGTATACCAACACTCCCCATGTGGCAACTACTGCCTTCAGGGTAAACTCGCTCCACCACATGATGACCGGACCCATTTCTCAGGTGGAGGCACCTAGAGGGCGGTGTCCATTACCTCCAATGATAGGGTGATAGTGAAGATGACAGTGAGATGAGGGGACCTACAGTTTTTATCATGGACTCCAAACCACATTGGGCATAGGGGACACTTCATATGAGTTATACAGAGATGAAAGATAGGTTTGATTTAAAATGGACACCCTAGAGTCGCGAATTGAACTCGGACCCTCAGCACGATAGTCGTGAACGAAACCACTGCGATACCCTGAGGTCAGTGCAAGTCGCACCAAGAGTATGGGTTGAGCATTTTTAAAATTGTTTCAGATCAAAGAGAAGATCTATAAATGGAGTTTTGTTGTTTGTATAGTGTCTGTGACTGGATATGACTGGCAAAGAGCCTGAACTGAATGTCCAGTCATATCTGTGATTGTAACTTCTTGGCACTAATAAATAAAACACAAATACATAAGCACTTCACTAGAGGAAACACAAACTTTCATATTGAGTCACACAGATTACAAATATATATGGATTGGCTGATAAGTCCCGGACCTCACATAGAGATGGTGCCACTGGGTCAGTTTGACGGATAGACTAGGTCGTATCCATAGTTACAGGTTAATAGCTTATTTAATTTTTGAATGACAGCATTTTAAACAAGACAAGTGTAGAGGTTTCACGAAAATGGAGGATTTGGAAAAATGAGCAGTGATTAAATACTTCCATTTGAAAAGCTTAACACCTAAAGAAATCAAGGACGAAATGGACAGTACATTGAAAGACTCTGTCCCTTCATATACAATAGTTAAAAGGTTGGTTGTAGAGTTTAAAATGGGACGTACGAGTACTAGTGATGAGCCTCGCTCTGGACGTCCTGTGGAAGTCATAACTCCAGAGAACATTGAAAATGATGTGTGTTTGGAGGAATTTAGTAACAGTGACGTCAAAATTAATATAAAAATTATTTGTGGTTGGTTTATTGTGACGAGTGTCAATAAACCAACCACAAATAATTTTTATATTAACATTGAAAATATTAATTGTTTAGTACTGGAAGACCAGAGATTAAAGTTATTTTAGACAGCAGAGACTGTAAACATATCAAACAAATGTGCAGGTAATATTTTAAGTAATGTTTTGGGCTTTCACAAGTCTGTGCCGCGTTTGTTGACACCTGATCAAAAGTTGTAATGAAAAACTGTTTCTGTTAAGAATTTGGAGCTCTACTGTAAAAATCCCAGTGAATTTTTGAGATGGTTTACTACCATGGAAGAAACTTGGATACATAACTACACTTCAGAAAGTAAATCACAGTCAAAACAGTGGATTGTGTTAGGTGAACTAACTCCAAAAAAGGCAAAGTCAATTTTATACAGAATAAAAAGAAGTATTTCAGAAAGTGGAGTGCCATTGTTACTAAAATTAGGCAAGTGAGTTAACCTTGTATATACTTTTCTCCACTTACAAGTTTTTTATGAAGACTAGTTTCTGGGGACTTCTCCCCTATCGTCAGCTCTGTGGTAGACTGAGAGGAATACATCAAATTAACCACCCTATGTATTGAACAAAACAGCTTCACGTTCTCCAGCAAGATCTTCCAACAAACAGCAGGCTTGGCCATGGGTAACCCTCTTTCACCATTACTAGCTAATCTGTTCATGAGTAATTTGGAAACACACATTACTAAAGCCTTTCCACATATTTTCAAATGTTGGCATAGATATGTCGACGATGTGTTTGCGATAGTCCCTAGAAGACTAACCGAGGATGCTATAAAGTTGCTAAACCTACAAGAAAAATCCATAGTTTTCACCATTGAAGTAGAGCAGGATGAATGGCTACCTTTTCTAGATTTGAAAATCATTAGAACACCATCAGGATTACAATTTGGAATATACCGAAAAGCAACACATGTTGACAATTACATTAAATGCAACCCATTCAACCCAGTACAACATCAATATGCAGTATTCCATAGTTTAGTTCACAGATTAATCAACATTCCGCTAACAAAAACAGAATATGAACAGGAGTACGCTCACATACACCAGGTTGCCGAACTGAACAACTATAACACAAATTTCATCAAAAAACTGATCTATAGACACAAAAGAAACAAATACTTAAAGGACATTACTACGTTAAAAAAACTAGAAAACCCAAACACCAGATATGGAAAATTTACATTTCATCCAAAATACTTCAAAAAATTTGAAAAGATATTTAAGAGCTTCAACATAAAATTAGCCCCTCAAAACAAACACAACATCCGCAACTTACTAAACCACCCTCTAAACAATAGCACACCGAAAACTCAATTATCAGGCATTTACCAAATGAGTTGCCAGGATTGTGACAAGATATACATTGGTAAGACCAAAAGGAATCTAGGAACAAGAATGAAAGAACACTTCAGAAATATTAAATTCAAACAAATGGACAAGTCGGCCGTATCACATCACTTTTGGTCTGAGAATCACAACATAAAACAAGAAATAGAACTGATCAAACAGGCAAAGAAACCTCTGGAACTACAGATTTGGGAAAACATATTTATTACGAAAAAACAGGACCTCTTGATGAATTTTGAAATTCCCGCGGTAGATGACGTCATCAAACTTACCAGGACGTTAGATGGCAGCACAACACCAAGCCAGATGCAGACACCGGATGCATCATCAGTCTACCACAGAGCTGACGATAGGGGAGAAGTCCCCAGAAACTAGTCTTCATAAAAAACTTGTAAGTGGAGAAAAGTATATACAAGGTTGACTCACTTCCCTAATTTTAGTAACAAAGTCAATTTTGTCAGCAATTAAGGTTATAGCGAGTGTTTTCTGGGATGCACAGTGACTTATTTTTATTGATTACTTGGAAAGGAGTAAAAGTATCACTGGTGACTACTACGCAACGTTTGAGTGATGAAGTGAAAAGAAAAAGACCTCATTTGGCGAAGAAAAAAAATCTTCGAGATTTAACTGTACGAAAGTGAAGCAGAAGCAGATGTGTAAGAAATACGACTCATCTAAAATTTAATAAAAAAAAATCTTGTTTCTTCACGACAATGCTCCGGCCCATCGTTCAGTCATTGCAACTGGAAAAATGTGCGAATTAAAGTTTGAATTGCTTGAACATGCACCGTGCAGCAAGTGTATGGGGATATGCATTATCATGTTGAAAACAGTACATTGCCTTTCTGTTGAAGAAATGGTAGTAACACAGGATTAATTATTAAATTATAGATGAGTCATATTTATTACACATCAGCTTTACTTACGTAACTATATTGAGGACATGTTTTGCGAACTATCGTAAGTGAAGCTGATGTGTAATTATTTCGCCTCACTGTTTTTTTTTGTGTAATTTATGTCATCCAACGTTAAGCCATATTGAACGATGAATGGAATGGGTGAAATGATGCTCAAATGAGTCCGGAGTCCACAGAGCTTAGAGTTACCTGACATTTGTCTTTCAGGATAAGGGAAAACCCCGGAAAAAACCTTATCCAGGTAAATCACCCTGACCGAGATTCGAACTAGGGACCTCTTGAATGTGAGGCAGAGACGCTACCACCACATTACCAAGGTGGGCTTCGCTTCACTGTGGTGTTCCAGTACAGTTAAATTTTGATATACAGGATTAATTCCCTGCTGGATACTCACACTGGTTTAATGACTCTGCACAAACACCAAAGACAAGTGTGAGTTATAAGTGATGGCACCCCACACCATAATACCAGGAGTTGGGTCTTTGTATCACGGAAGAATGAACCTGGATAATTTCACTCACCAGCTCTACATCGTATGGGTACCAACCATCACTAGTGTACACACAGAACTTGCTCTCATCACTTAAGACAACTGTCACCATTTCATTGTCCAATTAACCCATTCTCCACACAAGAGAAGACGTACATGACAGTGTTGTAGTGTAAGAGGTAACTTAGCCAGAAGCACACATGATTTCAGTCCTGTGCAAGAAGATGGTTTCTAATAGTCAATGCTAACACATCAGATTGCTTCCCTGGTTGCTGTTTGGGCACCCAATGAAGCCCATAAAATGCATCGATCCAGTTATACATTTGTACTACATGGTCACTTAGAACCTCATCTATGGGAGTGAGAATGTTCTAAAGATCATTCCTGAAAACAGATAGACCACCAATACATTTTGCCAAACATGTGCAGCAGTTTATCTATACGTCCATTGAGCTTCATGTAGGCCAACAATTCAATCCGGTGTTCAAATGACTGTAGCTATGCACCAATAGCACGTTTCCTCTGTTGTGTCATGGCTTCACCTTAAACTGTGTTGGTACCACAGTGACTGCCTACAAAGTGGACACAGAGATCAGAGAGACATACCTGAACAGTGTCATCACAGCACTTCAATACCAATTCTATAATCCCTCAGTATCCACATAGTATGTTCATGTTACAGTGAACACTGTCCTGTCCACAGCAGTTTGTGGTGGAAGTGAGCATATCTATAACAGAGGAGGATATGTGGTATGTTTGTTTTGTACTTTAAACAGAATTTTCTTGGCACTGTTGATTGAAAATGCAATGATGTCATTTAATTACTTATGATTAAAGGCCAGAGGCATGAGCATTTTCCCATAGGTATACTGTGCATGTAAACATCCACTGGTAGGCATACTGACCATGACAACCACCTCAATGTGAGAACAAACAAAGCAATAATGTTATACTATACCTTGATCTTGCGCCTGCATACATTTTCAAGGCAATGCTTCACTAGTTTTAGTTAATTGATGAAAAGTAATTATTTCTTCATACTAGCCATATATAGGCTAAGGTTTTTGATAGAGTCAACATGAAAAATTCAAATCGCGGCCATGGCATTAAATTTTTCATGTTTACTCTATTTATCAAAAACCTTAGCCTATATACAGCTAGTGTGAAGCAATGATTAATTTTCATCAATTAACTAAAATAATAAGAGTTAAATGATGAAACCTGAGACTCAAGTACTTACGATAGTAAGTCACCACAAACAGTGGATCTCGAATGCGAGAGCTCCTAGTGGTCTACTGGGGAAATATATTGTGACTTTGTGGGTTCGTGAAATAAAAAGTCCAATTGCACCACTCAAAAATGTTCTTTATTTCCACCGAATTACAATGTGAACACTTGCCAATTACATAGAATTACGTAATGCATACAATTAAGATTCGCCAGTTGGTCTGTCCACGTACACTGGGCGCTCCTCACACTGCTCGCCACGACTGACTCAACTCAACTCACGGTCGCCTCTCCTGTATTGATCGGTGGCTAAATGTTTCTCGAGAATTCTTTTTTCATGGAGGGGGAAAACATTCTCGATGTTTCGCGCTCTTTCAGGCGGCAGGAGGAGGGGGAAACGAAGATTCAGCCACCCCTGTGGTTTCCCCTCCCTCCACTCTATCTCGCCTCTGCAAGCGGTCCCGATGCCACACGCCCCCCTCCACCGGCCTTCCCCTGCATTTATTGATCGGTACCGTAGAGTTTGCCGATTGGGTAATAACATGAGTCAAATGGAGAATATAATGTCATGACGGCAAGTTGGCTATGGTAGCCCAATGGGTTAGAGCAACTGGACAGAAACCAGGAGATCCGTGGTTCAAATCCTGGCCATGGTATTGAATTTTTCATGTTGACTCTATCTAACAATGCTTCACTAGCTTGCAGAGTACACCATTATGTTGGTTTTTATGTTTGCACATTTGATGGTCATACTGTACATCTGACGCCATTCATACTCTGTGTCCAGCTAACTTGTATCACATGCCAGTGCATATCTCTCCAGCCTTTACTTGTAATTTTCCTCCATCAGTACTTATACCTTACTTTGCTTTTCTCCATTAAAATGTCACAAGGTAGAAAGCAATATTTTGCATGGAAATGACACAGATCAGTTTTGTCCATGACTGGTTGGTACTCTGTGTTTTTGTGCAGTTCCAGGCATTCAAAGATAAAGGTGTTCTTTTGTTAGAAATATCAGGAATTGAGGTGAGAAAAGGGTTTCAAGTACTAGAAAGAAAATTGGAGATGGAAGCAAGTAACTATGAAATACTGGAAACATTCAGTGGTAATGTAAAAAGATATATTTTGGTGAAATCTATATTTATGCAGTTATGAAGCTGTTAAATTAAGCGAGGAAGATGATTTAACCAACTACAAACAGTTTTTGCAAGGAAACTGACATTTATAAATCGAGATTTAACTGTATTGGAACACCACAGTGAAGCGAAAAATTATTAATTTTTAGATGAGTCGTATTTATTACACATCTGCTTCACTTTCGTACCTATTTTGAGGACATGTTTCGCAAATCATTGTTTGCATCTTCGGCTCTTATGCGACTAAAGCTTGATCCAGTGGTGTGGTAAGTTTGGGGTTGCTGCTGCCATCTGTTGATTTAGTGATGAACTTAAATGTGGGATTCTCTTCTGGCGGGATTTCAAAGTTCATTAGTTGGTTTTTATGTTTTTCTATGTATATCCTCTCCCATATGACGAGTTCACTATGTTTTTGTACGTAATTTAGTAATTCTGTGCTATCTTCAATTTCATGATTTTCAGACCAGAAATGAGATGCTATTGCGGACTTATCAATATTTTTGTATCTTAAGTGCCTGAAGTATTCTTTCTTTCTAGTGCCTATGTTTCTTTTTGTCCTCCCTATGTAAATTTTTTCACAGTCTTTACACTTAATAAAAAAACTTTAAACTTTTGATTCAACTGAAAAAATGGCTAAATTCTATAAACCTAGATGCCAATGCAATAGAATATTTGGCAATGACTGAAATATGTATACATCAAAATTATTTTGTCTTTGATGGAAAATATTATAAACAAATTTCAGGACTAGCTATGGGAAGCCCGCTATCACCATTTTTGGCCAATCTATACATGAGCTTTTTCGAAATACATATAACTAAAGCCTTCCCTCATATGTTTAAAACATGGTACAGATACGTAGACGACATCTTTGCAATAGTGCCCTACAAACAAATAGATGATGCTTTGAAACTACTCAACCTGCAAGAACCCAGCATACAATTCACAGTGGAAACTGAAGAGGACTGTACTCTACCTTTTTTAGACCTTAAAATCAAAAAAAGCAATGAAAAACTAGAATTTGGCATCCATAGAAAAGCAACACACACAGATAATTACATCAAAGCAAATAGTTTCAACCCAATTCCACACAAACATGCAACCATCAACAGTCTCACACACAGATTAGTAAATCTACCTCTCAGCCAGCAAGAATATCAAAACGAATACCATCAAATCTTTAAAACTGCAATTAAAAAGGGATATGGAAAAAACCTTGTAGATAAAAAACTAAAATCATTCAAACTTCAAAAGAGATTAAAACAGATCACAGCTCTCACACCAATAAAACAAGAAATTAGATTTGCTAAATTTACTTACCACCCCTGGTCCACAAAAAAGTTCCAAAAAATATTCAAGAAATACAATATAACATTGGCACCAAAAAACAATTACAACATTAAAAACCTACTTCACAGTAATAATACTGATAAGATAAAACCAGAGGAAAAGTCAGGCATTTACAAGATTAAGTGTAAAGACTGTGAAAAAATTTACATAGGGAGGACAAAAAGAAACATAGGCACTAGAAAGAAAGAACACTTCAGGCACTTAAGATACAAAAATATTGATAAGTCCGCAATAGCAGCTTATTTCTGGTCTGAAAATCATGAAATTGAAGATAGCACAGAATTACTAAATTACGTACAAAAACATAGTGAACTCGTCATATGGGAGAGGATATACATAGAAAAACATAAAAACCAACTAATGAACTTTGAAATCCCGCCAGAAGAGAATCCCACATTTAAGTTCATCACTAAATCAACAGATGGCAGCAGCAACCCCAGAATTACCCACACCGCTGGATCAAGCTTTAGTCGCATAAGAGCCGAAGATGCAAACGATGATTTGCGAAACATATCCTCAAAATAGGTACGAAAGTGAAGCAGATGTGTAATAAATACGACTCATCTAAAAATTAATAATTTTTCGCTTCACTGTGGTGTTCCAATACAGTTAAATCTCAATATATTGAAGTGACGTCAAGTCAAGAGGAACACGCAAAAGTTAGATCCAGCCAATTTTAAAAACCGGATAACATGGAGGTAAGAACGTTCACATTTGAAAATGTCAACGAACATTTCGGCAACAAGAAAGAAATAAAACAATATTTGAAACTAAAGACAAAAAGAAGGTTAATATCAGCGGATTAAAATTTATCAACAATTGCCTAAAACAAAACATTTCTCCGAAATTTATAAGAAAAATAGTAAAATTTAACAACAACAGTAGAGAACAATTAGCTGCTGAAAAAGCCGTGTTAAAATCTGAAAAAGCAAATCACTACAGAAAACTAACTAATATAGACCTCTCATTGTACAACCTACATTTGAAACTTGTAAAATTACTAGGAAACACAGCATGGGATCATTTAGAAACCAAATCATTTGAACATATAAATTATAAAGTCAAAGAGAAAGTTTATCGTTAAAAGAAGAAACTAAAACAATATCATAATCATTGGCAACCAAAACATAACAAAATTTCAGCAAAGAACACATCCCTAGACAATGTAATTAATCTCTCAAAGCAAAATTTTAACAATGAAGAAATAGATGTGCTTAACCAAGTCCTAAAAACATGTATAACATATTCCAGCAACCTGGATGAATCCATTGCAGATATAGAATTAGCAGTAGAAGGCTTGGAAACCATGGACAAAAATATAATTAGGAAAAAATCAGCTCCTATATTGGAAAACTTAATAAAAAGCCAGGAAAACATTTGAAACAAATTCAAATAATTAAATCTTTAAGGAAAAAGGATGTAATCTTCTCAAGGGCTGATAAAGGGAACAAAATAGTAATCTTAGATACAGCTACATACAAAGAAAAAATGTTAGAGTTACTACAACAAAAAGAATTCCAGGAAATAGATTCTAATCCACTCAACCGATGCATAAAAGATGTACAAAAAACCATCATTAATAGTAAAATTTTAACAACTACAGAACAAAAAACTATCAAATCGGACAACCCTACCCTTGCAAGACTATATGGTTTGCCTAAAATACACAAACCCAACATACCCATGAGACCCATTGTAAATAATATAAACACTCCTACTTACCTTCTGGCAAAATGGCTATCCAAAAAATTTCAGTCCTTTCCACAATTCCATACTCTGAGCATAAAAAACTCTTTAGGCCTGGTAGAAAAAATTCAAAATCTTAAACTAAAACCTCATGACACTTTAGTATCCTTTGATGTCCGCTCCCTCTTCCCTAGCATTCCATTAGACAAACTTTTGATTCAACTGAAAAAATGGCTAAATTCTATAAACCTAGATGCCAATGCAATAGAAGAATATTTGGCAATGACTGAAATATATATACATCAAAATTATTTTGTCTTTGATGGAAAATATTATAAACAAATTTCAGGACTAGCTATGGGAAGCCTGCTATCACCATTTTTGGCCAATCTATACATGAGCTTTTTCGAAACACATATAACTAAAGCCTTCCCTCATATGTTTAAAACATGGTACAGATACGTAGACGACATCTTTGCAATAGTGCCCTACAAACAAATAGATGATGCTTTGAAACTACTCAACCTGCAAGAACCCAGCATACAATTCACAGTGGAAACTGAAGAGGACTGTACTCTACCTGTTTTAGACCTTAAAATCAAAAAAAGCAATGAAAAACTAGAATTTGGCATCCATAGAAAAGCAACACACACAGATAATTACATCAAAGCAAATAGTTTCAACCCAATTCCACACAAACATGCAACCATCAACAGTCTCACACACAGATTAGTAAATCTACCTCTCAGCCAGCAAGAATATCAAAACGAATACCATCAAATCTTTAAAACTGCAATTAAAAAGGGATATGGAAAAAACCTTGTAGATAAAAAACTAAAATCATTCAAACTTCAAAAGAGATTAAAACAGATCACAGCTCTCACACCAATAAAACAAGAAATTAGATTTGCTAAATTTACTTACCACCCCTGGGCCACAAAAAAGTTCCAAAAAGTATTCAAGAAATACAATATAACTTTGGCACCAAAAAACAATTACAACATTAAAAACCTATTCTGTTGTTTAAGGACTATGATACAATGAAGCACAAAATTAATATAATTTTGAGTCGAACTAATACTCAATGCTCCATTTATTGCTAGTATTTACCTAGAACGCGTTTCGTTAGGACTTCCTAACATCATCAGCTGTTGTCGACTAATGGATGCCGGTTCAGTGAACTCCTCGGAGGTGATAGGTGCGTCTCTGTCGGTATCTTGATGAACTTGAAATTGGGGTTGTCTTCAAAGGTAGTATCGAAATTAAACAATTTACTTTCATATTTCTTTATAAAGATTTTTTCCCACGTGGTTAATGCAGCTGGACCTTGGACACTTTTTAGTAAGTGAATTTCTCGTTCTATGTCATGATTTTCCTTCCAAAAATGGTACGCTACCGCCGATTTATCTATTTCTTTATTCCTTATGTTCCTAAAGTGCTCTTTAAGCCTAATGTTCACGTTCCTTTTTGTTTTTCCAATGTAGAATTTGTCACAGTCCTTGCAATTTATCCGGTACACTCCTGATTTTCTGCCTGTGGGTATCTCCTTTGTATTATGTGATTTCAAAAGGTGTTGTACACTAAATTTGTTCTGTGGGGCCAAAGTAATATTGTGTTCTTTGAAAACTTTTTGGAAAAGGTGTGTAGCTCTGGGATGATAAGTAAATTTTCTGTATGAGGTTTCATTGCTAATTGGGGAGAGAGTAGTTACTTATTACAATTACTTTCTTGGAAGTGTTGAAAACAGTGTTGTTATGATAAATTAACTTTAAAGAGAGTCGATTAAAGACACTAGACAACACTTACCTTTAAATTTTTCCGGAACTAGTTTCAGAGGCCGGTTTCAGTCGAGAGCCGGCCGATGATAGAGGCAAAGCCTCTGAAACTAGTTCCAGAAAAATTTAAAAGTAAGTGTTGTCTAGTGTCTTTAATCGACTCTCTTTAAAGAGTAGTTACTTGTTTGCCTCTTAGTTGTCTTTTGAATTTATCTATTTTCTTGTTGACCAATTCAGCACTGTATCCATTGTATTCTGCAATGTGAATGATGTTATTGTACTCTTTGTTATATTCTATCTTGTTTAAAGGTACATTAACCAGCCTGTAAGTTAAACTGTTGATAACAGCATGCTTGTGTTGTCTTGGGTTATATCCATCTGATTTTATGAAATTTTCTGTGTGTGTTTCCTTTCTGTGTATGCCAAAAAATTCAAGTTTATTATGTTTTCTGGTAAGTTTCAAATCTAAGAAAGGGATTTCATTGTTCATCTCTTTTTCTATGGAGAATTTTATTGCAGGATTTTGTAAATTAAGTAGTTTTAATGCATCATCCACTTGTTTCTCATTTATTATTGCCCAAATGTCATTCACATATCTGTACCAATGCTTAAAAATTAGTGGGAATGCCTCTGTGATGTGCGTTTCCAAAAAGCTCATGAAGAGGTCTGCCAAAAATGGGGACAATGGATTGCCCATAGATAGTCCTGATTTTTGTTTGAAAATTTTTTTATTGATTGTAAAAAAGGACTGTTCAATGCAAATATTGGTTAATTGAAGGTATTCCTCTATGATGTTTTGGTCTATTTGTAGGGACTGAAGCCATGTTTGCATGTACTCTATGAGTTTGTCTCTCGGAACACTTGGGAACAAGGAGGTTACATCAAAAGATACCATTTGGTCTGTGGGAGAAAATTGTAGATTTTTAGTTTTGTTGATGAATTCCAACGAATTTTTAATACTGCAGAAATCAGCAATTAGAAGCGAATGTGAAAAAATCTTAGAAAAAATAGAAAGGGAAAGTGGTAAACCCAAACCATACGTGAAAATACTTAAATCTCTGAATAAAAAGGATGTTGTTTATACGAAAGCAGACAAAGGAAATAAGACGGTCATCATGGACAAACAGGACTACATCTCTAGAATGACAGATTTATTGGCAAGTGATGAATTCCAGGAAATAAAGTCTGACCCTTTAAATATGTGTGTAAAACAGTTAAATGAAACAATGAAGGATAAAACAATCATACCAAAAGAAATTAAACAAAGTTTAAAACCAGACAACCCTACAGTAGCTAATATATATGGATTAGCCAAAATTCATAAAACAGGAAATAAGATGCGCCCAATCATTAACAACATAAACACACCCTGCTACAAGCTATCCAAATGGTTAAACAAAAAATTTAAGGAGCTACCAAAATTCAAAAGCCACAGTATTAAAAATTCGTTGGAATTCATCAACAAAACTAAAAATCTACAATTTTCTCCCACAGACCAAATGGTATCTTTTGATGTAACCTCCTTGTTCCCAAGTGTTCCGAGAGACAAACTCATAGAGTACATGCAAACATGGCTTCAGTCCCTACAAATAGACCAAAACATCATAGAGGAATACCTTCAATTAACCAATATTTGCATTGAACAGTCCTTTTTTACATTCAATAAAAAAATTTTCAAACAAAAATCAGGACTATCTATGGGCAATCCATTGTCCCCATTTTTGGCAGACCTCTTCATGAGCTTTTTGGAAACGCACATCACAGAGGCATTCCCACTAATTTTTAAGCATTGGTACAGATATGTGAATGACATTTGGGCAATAATAAATGAGAAACAAGTGGATGATGCATTAAAACTACTTAATTTACAAAATCCTGCAATAAAATTCTCCATAGAAAAAGAGATGAACAATGAAATCCCTTTCTTAGATTTGAAACTTACCAGAAAACATAATAAACTTGAATTTGGCATACACAGAAAGGAAACACACACAGAAAATTTCATAAAATCAGATGGATATAACCCAAGACAACACAAGCATGCTGTTATCAACAGTTTAACTTACAGGCTGGTTAATGTACCTTTAAACAAGATAGAATATAACAAAGAGTACAATAACATCATTCACATTGCAGAATACAATGGATACAGTGCTGAATTGGTCAACAAGAAAATAGATAAATTCAAAAGACAACTAAGATGCAAACAAGTAACTACTCTCTCCCCAATTAGCAATGAAACCTCATACAGAAAATTTACTTATCATCCCAGAGCTACACACCTTTTCCAAAAAGTTTTCAAAGAACACAATATTACTTTGGCCCCACAGAACAAATTTAGTGTACAACACCTTTTGAAATCACATAATACAAAGGAGATACCCACAGGCAGAAAATCAGGAGTGTACTGGATAAATTGCAAGGACTGTGACAAATTCTACATTGGAAAAACAAAAAGGAACGTGAACATTAGGCTTAAAGAGCACTTTAGGAACATGAGGAATAAAGAAATAGATAAATCGGCGGTAGCGTACCATTTTTGGAAGGAAAATCATGACATAGACGAGAAATTCACTTACTAAAAAGTGTCCAAGGTCCAGCTGCATTAACCACGTGGGAAAAAATCTTTATAAAGAAATATGAAAGTAAATTGTTTAATTTCGATACTACCTTTGAAGACAACCCCAATTTCAAGTTCATCAAGATACCGACAGAGACGCACCTATCACCTCCGAGGAGTTCACTGAACCGGCATCCATTAGTCGACAACAGCTGATGATGTTAGGAAGTCCTAACGAAACACGTTCTAGGTAAATACTAGCAATAAATGGAGCATTGAGTATTAGTTCGACTCAAAATTATATTAATTAAAAACCTACTTCACAGTAATAATACTGATAAGATAAAACCAGAGGAAAAGTCAGGCATTTACAAGATTAAGTGTAAAGACTGTGAAAAAATTTACATAGGGAGGACAAAAAGAAACATAGGCACTAGAAAGAAAGAACACTTCAGGCACTTAAGATACAAAAATATTGATAAGTCCGCAATAGCAGCTCATTTCTGGTCTGAAAATCATGAAATTGAAGATAGCACAGAATTACTAAAATACATACAAAAACATAGTGAACTCGTCATATGGGAGAGAATATACATAGAAAAACATAAAAACAAACTAATGAACTTTGAAATCCAGCCAGAAGAGAATCCCACATTTAAGTTCATCACTAAATCAACAGATGGCAGCAGCAACTCCAGAATTACCCACACCACTGGATCAAGCTTTAGTCGCATAAGAGCCGAAGATGCAAACGATGATTTGCGAAACATGTCCTCAAAATAGGTACGAAAGTGAAGCAGATGTGTAATAAATACGACTCATCTACAAATTAATAATGACATTTATATGTTCATGTAAGAGCACATTTATATAAATAAGGCCATGACATTATGACACAATAGGTGGCAGGAAGGGAAGCAGAGAGTAGACAGTGAATAGGCGGCATCTAATAAGGTATGAAAATGTGTTTCAAAGAGAGAAGAGGGAAAAGAATGTTAGAAACAGGGAAGTGAGTGAAAACATGTTTGTTCAGACAATGGGAAGGTTAAGACACACATTTTGTCATGCAAATGTCTTAAACATGGAGCTTTTAATACAACAGTTAAAGCGGCCTAAAATAAAATAAAAACTAACGATTTTATTTATAAAAAAGTTATGTTGCGAATGGGGGATTTCTTGAAAATCTTTGTGCCATATACTTTTAGAATACTTAACTTAAATGTAATGTTTGGTATTTATATAGCTTTTGAGGCTGAGGTATACCATTTACAGATAAATTCATGAATCTTTTACTAAAATACTATTAAATACAGATAAAACTGTTGCTGTGAACTTTCATTTAAGTTGTCATAGAAATATGGTAAAGCCACACATACAGTTTGATAGTGAGATAGTAAAGTACCAAGATTAAACTAAATTCTTGGGGATAGTTATAACAGAAGATCTAAAATGGGGGGTGGGGGGCGCATATAAATATGCTATACAGAAAAATAATTGTGGAATACACTTATAAACATATTGAATACACTGGAAAGGGTGACTAGTACGAAAGTGGTTAGAAATGCATACTTTGTATACATCTATAGTCACATAAGGTATGGAATAAGGTTCTGGGGGGCTTCAAAGTAATCAGAAATAGTATTTCGGTTGCAAAAGCGAGCTTTAAGAGTAATGGCTGGTGAATCGAGCAGAGCATATGCAGGGAATTATTTAAAAAAATTAAGGGTCATGAAACAACTAGGCTACTAATGCGTATGTGGTGGTAATGGTGTAATGATATTCTCAAAGTTCTACTTCACGTTGCACCGCTGGTGTCGCTGAAAGTGAGTTGTGGAGGAAAAGAGGATGGTGAACCTCGTTGAAAATCTAGTTGTTGGATTCTAGAAGTTCCACAGCTGCTCCGGTATTCGCATAACATCTTATTTTCAGGGGTGGTGTCAGATGGGAAGTAATAATTTGGTTATAAATTAAAATAAAATGGTAGTTCCTCCTTTGCTCTACAAAACCGGTATTTTAATTAAAAAGAAATCTTTCCAACTATTGATTATACTTTTCAATGCTTTATATACGTTGAGAGTATACTAGCTTGCGCAATCCTTCACAACCTTCCACTTGCCAATGCAAACACAAACAAAACACACTATCACGTCCATTTGCAGAAGACCAAAATGGCTTCAAGTGCCTCAGCTTTTATCGTAGTTCTGCCGTTGCCATAACGACAACTAAACATCTTTCAACTTTTCTATATATTGTCATTCTTTTTAAATACATTTTTCTTAACCTAATTTTAACATTTAAATAATAATTATGTTATAAAGGATTGTCAAGTGAGACATTATTTAAAGTGAGACATCTGTTATATTAATTACTTAAATCGTTTCAGTCATGACTACAGCAAGTATGTACATATACAAGAAATATTTAGACTACAGAAAAGAGCAATAAGAGTTCTTATAAATATCAAAAAAAGAAACACCTGCAGAACGGCATTTAAGAAATTAGGTATACTAACGCTGCCTTGTCTATAAATATGAATGTCTAAAATATGTTCTAACTTCCCATAAAGAAGACAAAAATACAAATATCCATAAATATAACACAAGAACAAAGGCAAATTATTTTAGAAATAGACTAAGAGGCTCATTACAAAATAAATGTATTGAAAGTAAGGCAAAAGATTTATACAATCATTTACCTCACTGGATTAAAGAAATAGGGAAAGAACAAATAAAAATAAAACAAATAACATCTTATCTGATTAAGAATGCTTTCTATACAATAGAAGAATATAAAAATTGCAAAAACAAATAATGGTTAAAACTGTAGAGTCAAAATTGTAAATATAGATAGTAGTACCTCTCCATTGTAACTAAGTTTATGTATACTTCAAAAGACGAAACCTTGTAAAACTATTACAATTGGAGAATAAACAATCTCAATTAGAAGTTATCAACTATATCAGAGAAATAAGGCATCAGCTACCAAACAATAAAGAGATACATTTTCATAGTACAAGGTATAGTATAGCAACGCAAAGATTCTCCCTGTAAGGAATGTGCTGTGGGACAAGGACAGCAAATGTTTGTGGCAGAGAACGCTTGCTACACAGGGAGCAGACCGTTAAGAAAACATGCGCCCTATTCACTCTATACACTGAAACCGGGGAAGATTCATTCACAAAAGTAGAAGCCGTCAGATGTTTTTGAATGGTGTGTAACTGTGCTGACATGGAGTGTCATAAACCTGTCCAGGGAGGGTGTGAGAACCTTCGCCAACATCCCTGCGTCTCAGCCATCGGAGACTATCTCTCCTGTGGAGGACAGTAGAAGGAAAATTTACATGTACAATATTGCAGAACAAACCTAGCTAAATCCAGTGCTTATCACAATGGGATTAAATTGTTCAACAGACTACCTCCTAATATAAAAAACGTAGAAAATGAGAATATATTTAAGAAAAAGCTCAAAGCATATTTAGTAGAAAATTCATTTTATTCAATTATGGAATATGTAAATGGATAGTTGTGTATAAACTAGCTAATTAAGACTGTGTGTGAGTGAGCATTATTCTTAATTGTATTTCTATTGTATAATGTTGATGATTCCATATCATGTAAACATGATCTTAAGGATGAAATAAACGAATATGAAACTGTTTCTTGATTTATTCAGAGAAACTCTTAACTCTCAGGTGGGATATTCCTCCTGTACTTTACTGTAGATAACTGGTACTGGGAGTAAAGATTGATTTCTTTTCAATTAACATTATTCAATTGCAATTCTGTAATTAGTTCTGACTACATTTTAGTCCTGGTTCAAAACATTACAGTCTAGCAACTATTACCTAAAGCTCTTCTAATATTCAACTTTAAGCACTGAACATATAAAACAAATTAACTGCTTTGATAAATTATTTAAATTAATAATTACGCAGTGCATATTAAAATTCATAAAACATTTATTACAACTTGTGAAAAACAAATGTCAGTAAATTATGGCAAATAGCTAAAACATGACCTTATTTTCTTCATGTTTGCTGGTCTATGTGTCCCTAAACTCAACATTTGCATTAATAGTAGTAGTACACAATCTCCAACCAAAGAAAAACTGATATGACTTTCTGTGCTTGTCTATTGCTTACCTATAGTCATAGATAAAATATTGCATTCCCTGCTGAGACTTCACCAGACTTCTTCAGACTCCCTGAATTCTTCCAAGAAAGAACTTTTAGAAAATGGAATACTTCTGTTGTATATGAGATATGTGAAAACAAGGACATCATTTTCCAATACCTTCTATGATGAAAGTATGAGGATATTGAAGTTAAAACTTTGCATGAGAATTCTATGCACCTTAATATGAATATTCGACTCTGCCACCAGCCAATGTGCTAGAAGTTTATTTATAAATACTGAGTATTGAAAGAAAAGAACTAACCACAGGTTGAGTGTCATTAAACAAAAACACAAAGAAAAGTTAGAAAGAGTGGAGTATAATGCAAGCACATATTGTCATTAGTTGACAGGGTTCTTTCAACATTTAATGTCTGTCCATCACAAGAAGACAAGCGGGGCCTGAAGAGGGAGAAGAGCTTGAACTGTTTATCTGCTCTGTTAGTGGATCTGTTTACTACGAAATGAGTGTATGAGAGTACATATGAGTCACTCATACTGCCAGATCTAATGCTCGTTTCAGTAACTGCAGTGATAGGCATTATGTACTGTCTACCCACCACAAGAAGACAAGCGGGACCTGAAGAGGAAGAAGAGCTTGAACTGTTTATCTACTCTGTTAGTGGATCTGTTTACTACGAAATGTGTGTATGAGAGTACATATGAGTCACTCATACTGCCAGATCTAATGCTCGTTTCAGTAACTGCAGTGATAGGCATTATGTACTGTCTACCCACCACAAGAAGACAAGCGGGACCTGAAGAGGGAGAAGAGCTTGAACTGTTTATCTACTCTGTTAGTGGATCTGTTTACTACGAAATGTGTGTATGAGAGTACATATGAGTCACCCATACTGCCAGATCTAATGCTCGTTTCAGTAACTGCAGTGATAGGTATTATGTACTGTCTACCCATCACAAGAGGACAAGCGGAGCCTGAACAGGGAGAAGAGCTTGAACTGTTTATCTGCTCTGTTAGTGGATCTATTTACTACGAAATGAGTGTATGAGAGTACATATGAGTCACCCTACTGACAGATCTAATGCTCGTTTCAGTAACTGTAGTGATAGGTATTATGTACTGTCTACCCACCACAAGAAGACAAGCGGGGCCTGAAGAGGGAGAAGAGCTTGAACTGTTTATCTGCTCTGTTAGTGGATCTGTTTACTACGAAATGAGTGTATGAGAGTACATATGAGTCACTCATACTGCCAGATCTAATGCTTGTTTCAGTAACTGTAGTGATAGGTATTATGTACTGTCTACCCACCACAAGAGGACAAGCGGAGCCTGAACAGGGAGAAGAGCTTGAACTGTTTATCTGCTCTGTTAGTGGATCTATTTACTACGAAATGTGTGTATGAGAGTACATATGAGTCACCCATGCTGTCAGATCTAATGCTCATTTCAGTAACTGCAGTGATAGGTATTATGTACTGTCTACCCATCACAAGAGGACAAGCGGAGCCTGAACAGGGAGAAGAGCTTGAACTGTTTATCTGCTCTGTTAGTGGATCTATTTACTACGAAATGAGTGTATGAGAGTACATATGAGTCACCCTACTGTCAGATCTAATGCTCGTTTCAGTAACTGTAGTGATAGGTATTATGTACTGTCTACCCACCACAAGAAGACAAGCGGGGCCTGAAGAGGGAGAAGAGCTTGAACTGTTTATCTGCTCTGTTAGTGGATCTGTTTACTACGAAATGAGTGTATGAGAGTACATATGAGTCACTCATACTGCCAGATCTAATGCTCGTTTCAGTAACTACAGTGATAGGTATTATGTACTGAGTTATGTGACTACACTGTGTATTTTACATGAACCTAGCATCCTTATCATATCCAGATGGCGAGCATGAACATCATGCAAACAGTAAGACTGATTATGTTACACATTAGTTATGTAAAAAACTGAAGCTGCTGACAGTGAAGTAAACTAGGTGAAGTTGTGTTACAAGTGTTTAGTTATTATTGATATGTTACACATTCCTCTGTGCCTTCTTGTGTTGGGTTGTGTGTATACACTCCACAAAATGATTATATAAGATAAGATAAGATGCTTTATTGTCACATGCGCTTACAGATAGTGAGTAAAAACTCAGTAAACAGGTGACTTGTCAACAGTAGAAAATTTAAAATAATAATAATAATTACACAAAATAACAATAACACTAATAATATAAATACTAATAATACAAATAATATAATTACTAATAATATCAAATAAGAAAATACACAGCGATATAGGCCGTGGAAGTGTTCACATCATAATAACTACTATAGCTATATTTACTACTTACTACATCAATGAAAACAAGTGAAACAACAGGTGGTTACTTTAGGGGTGTTGTACGGAGTCTGGAATCCACACTTTTTAAAACATTTTGTTTTATGACAGAAATGAGTTTAGCAAACATGGCCATCTTCCTTCCATTAAGCATGCAAAATGAGATTGCTAATTTAAATCATGCTAAAACCACTGGATTGGCTGTTTTTATCCTTTTGTCAATAATTTCATTGGCTTCACACTGATGTTTAAATGCTGAGCAGTCAATTGTGTAAGTTCAAGAAAAATGGCATGCCATAATTTGTGATATACAGTACCCATATTTCCAATGTGTGTTACTGTGATTTAGCTAAATAGATGTTATGGCTGTGCTATCATTTATAAAAATCGTCTGTTACTATGAAAAACATTTGACTATGCTCTGCGGCTTAGTACCTGCAATCCCTTGGACAAACTAAATTTATCTTCCAAGGGCAGTATTTATTAATCATATGTTGGCAAATGCGCACACTTTTACACTTAACAAAACAGGTGGAGTAACAAAGTGCCATTCTGAAGGAACAAATTATGTTGGATTCTAGGTGTATTAAGTTTTAAAAAGTATTGACCACTGTTAAATGCACTTTTGTTTCTTAAATCAATACTTTTATCATGTTAAATCTAAGTAGTTATGAAAGAATTCCTTGCTTCTGTAGCATAGAAGGCAGTGTCTGTGAACCTTCTTCGCCGTGAGTTGTCTGGATAGTTGTTCCCTTATACTGAAACATGAATGTCTGGTAACTCTAAGCTCTATGTACCCTGTACTCATTTGAACATCATTTCATTCATCGTCCGATATGACTTAAGGTTGGAGGTTTTCTCTTATCCTGAAAGATGAATGTCTGGTAACTCTAAGCTCTATGTATCCTGTACTCATTTGAACATAATTTCATTCATCGTCCGATATGACTTAACGTTGGAGGTTTTCTCTTATCCTGAAAGATGAATGTCTGGTAACTCTAAGCTCTATGTACCCTGTACTCATTTGAACATCATTTCATTCATCGTCCGATATGACTTAACGTTGGAGGTTTTCTCTTATCCTGAAAGACGAATGTCTGGTAACTCTAAGCTCTATGTACCCTGTACTCATTTGAACATCATTTCATTCATCGTCCGATATAACTTAACGTTGGAGGTTTTCTCTTATCCTGAAAGATGAATATCTGGTAACTCTAAGCTCTATGTACCCTATACTCATTTGAACATCATTTCATTCATCGTCCGATATGACTTAACGTTGGAGGTTTTCTCTTATCCTGAAAGATGAATGTCTGGTAACTCTAAGCTCTATGTACCCTGTACTCATTTGAACATCATTTCATTCATCATCCGATATAACTTAACGTTGGAGGTTTTCTCTTATCCTGAAAGATGAATGTCTGGTAACTCTAAGCTCTATGTACCCTGTACTTATTTGAACATCATTTCATTCACTGTCCGATATAACTTAACGTTGGAGGTTTTCTCTTATCCTGAAAGATGAATGTCTGGTAACTCTAAGCTCTATGTACCCTGTACTCATTTGAACATCATTTTATTCATCGTCCGATATAACTTAACGTTGGAGGTTTTCTCTTATCCTGAAAGATGAATGTCTGGTAACTCTAAGCTCTATGTACCATGTACTTATTTGAACATCATTTCATTCACTGTCCGATATAACTTAACGTTGGAGGTTTTCTCTTATCCTGAAAGATGAATGTCTGGTAACTCTAAGCTCTATGTATCCTGTACTTATTTGAACATCATTTCATTCATCGTCCGATATGACTTAACGTTGAGGGTTTTCTCTTATCCTGAAAGATGAATGTCTGGTAACTCTAAGCTCTATGTACCATGTACTTATTTGAACATCATTTCATTCACTGTCCGATATAACTTAACGTTGGAGGTTTTCTCTTATCCTGAAAGATGAATGTCTGGTAACTCTAAGCTCTATGTATCCTGTACTTATTTGAACATCATTTCATTCATCGTCCGATATGACTTAACATTGGAGGTTTTCTCTTATCCTGAAACATGAATGTCTGGTAACTCTAAGCTCTATGTACCATGTACTTATTTGAACATCATTTCATTCATCGTCCGATATGACGTAACATTGGAGGTTTTCTCTTATCCTGAAACATGAATGTCTGGTAACTCTAAGCTCTATGTACCATGTACTTATTTGAACATCATTTCATTCATCGTCCGATATGACTTAACATTGGAGGTCTTCTCTTATCCTGAAAGATGAATGTCTGGTAACTCTAAGCTCTATGTACCCTATACTTATTTGAACATCATTTCATTCATCGTCTGATATGACTTAACGTTGGAGGTTTTCTCTTATCCTGAAAGATGAATGTCTGTAGCTCTAAGCTCTATGTACCATGTACTTATTTGAACATCAGTTCATTCATCGTCCGATATGACTTAACGTTGGAAGTTTTCTTATCCTGAAAGATGAATGTCTGGTAACTCTAAGCTCTATGTACCATGTACTTATTTGAACATCATTTCATTCACTGTCCGATATAACTTAACGTTGGAGGTTTTCTCTTATCCTGAAATATGAATGTCTGGTAACTCTAAGCTCTATGTATCCTGTACTTATTTGAACATCATTTCATTCATCGTCCGATATGACTTAACATTGGAGGTTTTCTCTTATCCTGAAACATGAATGTCTGGTAACTCTAAGCTCTATGTACCATGTACTTATTTGAACATCATTTCATTCATCGTCCGATATGACTTAACATTGGAGGTTTTCTCTTATCCTGAAACATGAATGTCTGGTAACTCTAAGCTCTATGTACCCTGTACTTATTTGAACATCATTTCATTCATCGTCCGATATGACTTAACATTGGAGGTTTTCTCTTATCCTGAAACATGAATGTCTGGTAACTCTAAGCTCTATGTACCATGTACTTATTTGAACATCATTTCATTCATCGTCCGATATGACTTAACATTGGAGGTCTTCTCTTATCCTGAAAGATGAATGTCTGGTAACTCTAAGCTCTATGTACCCTGTACTTATTTGAACATCATTTCATTCATCGTCTGATATGACTTAACGTTGGAGGTTTTCTCTTATCCTGAAAGATGAATGTCTGTAGCTCTAAGCTCTATGTACCATGTACTTATTTGAACATCATTTCATTCATCGTTCGATATGACTTAACGTTGGAGGTTTTCTTATCCTGAAAGATGAATGTCTGGTAACTCTAAGCTCTATGTACCATGTACTTATTTGAACATCATTTCATTCATCGTCCGATATGACTTAACATTGGAGGTTTTCTCTTATCCTGAAACATGAATGTCTGGTAACTCTAAGCTCTATGTACCATGTACTTATTTGAACATCATTTCATTCATCGTCCGATATGACTTAACATTGGAGGTCTTCTCTTATCCTGAAAGATGAATGTCTGGTAACTCTAAGCTCTATGTACCCTGTACTTATTTGAACATCATTTCATTCATCGTCCGATCTGACTTAACGTTGGAGGTTTTCTCTTATCCTGAAAGATGAATGTCTGTAGCTCTAAGCTCTATGTACCATGTACTTATTTGAACATCATTTCATTCATCGTCCGATATGACTTAACGTTGGAGGTTTTCTTATTCTGAAAGATGAATGTCTGGTAACTCTAAGCTCTATGTACCCTGTACTCATTTGAACATCATTTCATTCATCGTCCGATATGACTTAACGTTGGAGGTTTTCTCTTATCCTGAAAGATAAATGTCTGGTAACTGTAAGCTCTATGTACACTGTACTCTTTTGAACAACATTTAATTCATCACCCGATATGACTTAAGTTGGAGGTTTTCTCTTATCCTGAAAGATGAATGTTTGGTAACTCTAAGCTCTATGTATGCTGTACTCATTTGAACATCATTTCATTCATCGTTCGATATGACTTAACGTTGGAGGTTTTCTCTTATCCTGAAAGATGAATGTCTGGTAACCCTAAGCTCTATGTACCCTGTACTCATTTGAACATCATTTCATTTGTCAGAGGACTTAACAATGGAGGACTAATTTAAAAAAAAAATACATTTTTGAATTATGAGTTTGCAGGAATTTAGTAACAGTGATGTCAGCATTAATTGAAAAGATATTTGCAGCCGGTTTCTAATGCCGGTTTCAGGACGACACGTTGGCCATGGTAGCTCAAAGGTTAAGAGCGACTGGATGGAAACCGGGAGATCCGTGGTTCAAATCCCGGCCATGGCATTGAATTTTTCATGTTGACTCTATCAAGATCCTTGGCTTATATACGGCTAGTGTGGAGAAATGATCAATTTCCATCAATTAACTAAAACACAGGACCTTGTTTCATTGTGGCTTGATATTCTTGTCTTCTAATTATTCTAAAGGTAACAACCGTAAGGTGGGTCTTATTACAGTGCATATAAAAAAAATTAGCTTCTACCTCTATTAGAGGTTTCTGCCTCATAAAAGTTGGCTCTCTTTCAGTATATATCTGGCCTTCAAGTAACTTATCACATAAAGTCAATACTGCTTAACTTTACAGCGTGGTTTGATTAACATTTCAGCATTTATCATGCCAGTAGTACTACCACATTGCATTTTTAATGTGCATTTGTTTCACACCAAAATCATGATGGAAGGTTAGCTTAGGTTTAGTTTATATTAGTGCTGTAGATAGATAAAAAATTTTAATCGATTAACCGAGATATCTGTTCAAAACTTAGGTGTAAGGATTACATAAAGTGCTTTCATTCTCTGTAAATTTAATTATTTATGAAACTTTTAAATATTTAGATTCAAAATTTGTGTTTGCATCAAGTGCACATGCTTTATATATGTATTGAATTAGATCTACAATATTTCTGTAAGTAATTACTTCGTAGGCCATGCCATGACTGAGTGGGTAGACCGCTTGGCTCTCACCTAGGTGGCCTGGGTTCGATCCCAGGTGACTGCATAGTGGGATTTGTCGTGGGTTTCCCCTGGGTCCTCCGGTTTCTCCCACCATCATTCCACCAATTGCTCGATCAATCATTCATCTCAGGCATTGGGCCGACCCTTCCAACCTGATTTCATCTCAGGTCAGATGCTTCAGCTCTCTCGCTGAGGTAACCCGAGCACCTCCTAGCGTCAGCATTGACAAGAGAGGAAAAAAATTAACGTATTATATCAATATCTACTAAGATTTGTGAGACTGACATGCATTTGTTTTTTATAATGTTTTTCCTTATTTTAACTTTTTTAACAAAAAACTTTCTCTCACTGTCACAAACTCTGAAACATTACTGGCTTACTGCAGTTAGAGTCTGTCTAGTCAATGCGAGTGCAGTTGCCTCACAAAGTAAACGGATCCTACCGCCCACTAATGACCGTCAAAAATCTATCTCCACATTTCAGAAATAGAACACTGTCGCTGAGGACCAATAGCAACCCTGATTTTCTGGAAATGACAGTCGCATGTTTACTCCACATGGAGTCTCAGTTGCCAAAGTTCCAACTTCCAGTTGATCTGTTTCATTACGTGCAGAAATTCATTTTGTCACGATGTGGAGACCGTGGGAGGGAAATGCAGTGGTAAATGCAAATGAAGTAGTAGATAACTTTCAGTCAAGTGAAAACAACAAAAGTGAAGACAATAGTGTGAATGAATTGGAAAGTACTGCTGGGCCCAATTATGTTACTGGAAAAGCCTCGAAAAACAAATTTATAACAGAAATTCTTTCAAAGAAAATTCAAGCCTTGTTTTGAACACATATAAATATGTGCTGACAAATAATCTTGGTAAGGGGTCATGCAATGAACCTGATAAATTCTGGGTATTCATAGAAATACAGTAAGAAAAACTGATGAAGGGAATACTAAAGATGCCGATCAAGTGTGAAAACAAAAGGAAACGTTTCTCTAAAGTAGATAATTTCACATGTGATTTAATTCGTCGAGAAATTTATAGCTTTTATGCAAAAGGGAGAGCGCCCACCTTAGACGAATTGGTTGCACATTTGCAAGAAATTTGTGATTTTCCTTATGGTCACTGCACTTTGCACGGCTTCCTAAAGGAGCTGGGTTTCAAATACGGCACTTTGAATAAGACAAGGGTTATTATGGAATCCAGTAAAATTGTAGCTTTGAGATATATTTGTCAAAACTAGGGAAATTTAGCAGTAATGGACATAATTTATTTAGACGAAACCTCGTACGATACCCATGACGTATCGAGAAAGGTGGCAACCTTGCAGAACGAACTGGGAGGAGAGCTGGGCTTGTAAAAAGATTATAACAATTCGTCAAAGGAGGCAGCCAACAGTCACTCCCAGTTCACTAAACAAACTCTAACAGTACAGCTACACCACTACCAGCTCTGAGAAAAGCGATCAGCTATTGTTTCCATAGCTACGTAATCAAAGTGTTCGGTTCAAGGTTGTACAGCTCAGTTTATGCTAGCAAGCGATAATCAGTTGTATATGATATGTTGTCACACACAATCTTATATTATCTCAAAGTTCAAAGAACATTACGTGTCTAGTGAAAGCTTGATGCGTTGCAAAGGCTGTTTAGGTTAGAAGCAATACATCAAAACAAAGAGGGTCAAGTTTGGCTAAAAGAGTTTTGATTAATATTTATTGTAATCAATTAATCAATCCAATTTTTTAAATCTTTTATCTAAAATAATTGATTTAATCGTTTCAGTTAGTTGGTTAAATCATGTAGCACTAGTTTTTATAAGCTTAGTTCTTTTTATATAAGGTTACCTCACTACAGATGTAATATCCTACAGGAACAATGCAGTACTATTCCCAAGCAGCAGATATGCTAATGTTACCAAAACATCTACCATTAATGTGGCATTTCATTGATTTTTCCCAGCAGCTCAGCTTCTGCAAAACTTACCTTAACATATACCACAATGTGCACACATCACTAAAAGAATAGTTTAGAAACATGGAAAATTGAGAATAGGAGGTTAAAATGGTATTAAGACATAAGCTTAGACTGACTATATTTTTACAACACAAGTAATACAGAAGTGATAGCTGTAAGACTAGATTCTGCTACAGTGAAATATGTAAAATATCATTGTAATAAAATTATCTGTAGTGAATAACATACAAGAATGTGTCAAATACAGAGAAAATTATATACTTCCTACACTTTGCAATAAAAAGTAATTGTAAATTGGCAACTATAGATAGCATTCTTTAAAGAAGCATAACATCTATTTATCTGTAATGAAATTATGTGGTTTATAAGATACAAAAATGTGTCAAATACAGAGCAAATTATGTACTTCCTGCACTTTGCAATGAAAAAGTAACTGTAAATTGAAAATTAACTGTATTTATATAGCATTCTTTAAAATTCATCCACAGAAAATATGCTTTAGTACACAAACAGAAGCACATGTATATATATTTTTGTGCTTATTAACAAATCACATACATGTTATATTCATAGGAACAACAAATCCAATAGTTTACTTCACGACTCAAAATTAGGTTAACAGAATCAGGAAAACTACCAAAAGTTCATGTAAATTACTGTTGGATCACATTTCTTGAAATGGTCATTAAAGCAAAACTTAAACACTGCATGTCTATTATGTTACACTGCTACTAAAGAATGCCTATTACTCTACACATTTTGCCTGGCAACATGCTTACCTTAGAAGGAAATAGTGGATGCACATTAATTTCATTAACACTTTTCGACACAAATATAAACATATTTGGCTTGACACATTTTTCACAGAAATTAGATCACTTAAGTTTTAACAGAAATGAGATGGAATTTTATATTTCGGTGAATACCAGCTATGAAAACATTGATTTTATTTGTTCAAGATGACTGCTCCTGACCATTGGTTTCTTGAATCTTCATTACATCTGGCAGATCTGGCGGAGAAGAGTACGGCGTTATCTCCAGAGATTCAAACTCTCCATTATCTTGCCTCACGGCCAATCCCACCATCCCTGGGGACTGTGCCTTGGCTGTGGTTGCAGTCAAATTATAATGCTGTAGCGTTTTGTCGTCCTCCATCACTTGTTGGTCCTTGAACAGCTGTTGATTTACTGGAGATACTTTCAGAATGCCTTCTATTATCTTCTTCAATTCATGTACCGTAGTGTGATCCTTAGCATCAGTAAATATAGTGAGGTTCTTTCTTCTTATCATTAAAAACACATCCATCTTCTTGATATTTCTTTCTGCTGCGTAGGAAGACAACTAGCAAGTTGAGGTCTGTAACAGCAAATGATTTGACTGCTAGACGTGGGCAAAATTATCAGCTATTTAGGAAGGCTACGGAACTGTACAATGACGTTAGTTTGTTATTCTGTGAATGGAATACTTACGAATGAAAAAATTAAGTTATTACAAATGCCCTTCTGAGCTGATGATTTGCAATATTTCAACTTTTAACCATACAAAATATGTATCACAATATCTAATCCAGTAATTCCGAACTCATACCTAGTTTTGCAGTGCTGCCAATATCTGCACTTTAGGTGTTTAAATCTTTCAGCGGAAGTCTAATACCAAAATGTTGAGTAATCTATTTTAACATTTAAGAATATTCAAGAGGCAGCAATTAATGTGTAACTTTAATTAAAAATGTTCTATTGTCCACAGTGCTTCTGATATTGTAATCTGCATTTTATGGGAAATGAGAGGATAAAATCACTACTTTAGATGAAGTTTTTTTTTTTTTTTTAAATGAGTCACTTCCAAAATGTTTGGTGTTCCGTGATTAAAACATAAACCAAAGAAATTGTCACTGCAAATACGTATTTCGTGGTTATTCCGCATTGTTTCTCTTGTATTATGTTATGTAAAAATCCGTTCTATTCGTAAGATTAAAAGCCGGCATATACATTTTATTCTATTCACCATTTGATAGGTCCAAATCAATAAATAACAGCATGATGGCTTAGCGCTTAGATGCTAAGGTTGGTAACAAGTGAAAAATTAG
Source organism: Mantis religiosa (assembly GCA_030765055.1). Classification (NCBI taxonomy): domain Eukaryota; kingdom Metazoa; phylum Arthropoda; class Insecta; order Mantodea; family Mantidae; genus Mantis; species Mantis religiosa. The sequence continues at coordinate 203,072,082 of CM060953.1, forward strand.
CGCTTCCGGTAACATCCTCTGTGAGAGCAACATTATCAAAATTTGCATTTTAGGTGCACCTTAATGAGTTTAGAAGATAGATAACTATTTCTATTCATTTTAAAAATATTTTGCTATAAAGTATGCAAAAAGATAATCAAATATTGGTCTTTCACATGAAATAGTTTCGGAAGTTGATCATACCTACGTAAAAGTCACAAAATTGTATATTACTGTTTCAAATCAAATAGTCAACAGCGCTGACATTTATTTTGACAGATATCTTGACCTCTATGCAAATAAGGTATACCATTACATACTTCTTACACACATTTTACATATGTTCATGGAACACTTAGCAATTGAGTTTATCATACTTCACGCAAATGTAGGCCGTCAATTGTATTCAGTCTAATGGGACAGTAACGTCGTTTCTTACTCTTTTGGCTGGAGAATCATCAATATGCTCTTCACTCATGTCAGAAATGATTTTCCTAAGATCCGATAAATTTGGAATCCGTAGACTTCTCTGCATTGATTAAATTTATTCCTTTATCTAATTTTTCTTTGGATAGCCGGGTTATTGCTATACTTCATGTCCGGAGCATTTAATAAGTTTATCTTCCATTATAAATTCTGTCAATTTCAGTGTCATCACTTTCCCTATCCTGAATAGTCAACATTTTCTTCACACTCGGATATGCTGAAAATTTATTTGCAAATCTCTAATGGTTTTAATCTAATAAGTGATCTTCAGAAACATAAGAATCCTTTGAATGCTCATCAGTCTCATTGAACTGCTCTAAAGTTGTTTTCTAATGCCTGCATCTGGCAATGAAGCCATTAGCATTCGTGCTTTCTAATACTTTTGAACTGTAGTTTCTTCTGATCTTAATGCTTCGCAGGTCTTTAAGTGGTCACTGCTCTAAAGTCAACTACACTGTTTTTCTGATTCTTTGTGGCACATAAGGCATCCCTCCACTAATTAGTAGCTATCTATAAATAATTAATATCTGAAAAGTAAGATATAAAGCACAAAAAACTTACTTGTTTAATGTAATATCCACCTGTGAGATGTGGGTGATACGTGCATGCAAGTAAAACAAGGATGTTCACACAATACAAAGTTCAACTCCAAATAAAGCATAGCTGCATATCAGATCAAATTAGCAATGCACGCATGTCAAATATACTTTGAGAAATTTTATATCTGCCTCAGAAACGGATGTTACCAACTAAGGGTTAAAATTACACTGTAGTGTGTCTGACACTCATGCACATTTTACAAACACCTGCGGCAGAATGATTTATTTCATGATGTATGGAGTTGCAATTAATGTGTAGAAAACAAAAAAGAGCCTTTCATGTAATAAATGTAATATACTTTTTAAAAAACAGATCCAGAGAATCTTTAATAAACTAAAACACTGCCATTATCCTGTTTATACATCTAAATTTATATTAATGTATTAAAGTATCCCAGCAGTTAATTACACTCGCTCCTAATCTTCAGAAATAATGAAGTCCAAAGCTTTAATATTCAATTAAAAAGATTCCTGCTATAGCATTTTTATACCCTGAAAGAGTATGTGGAAAACTGCAATTTAAGCATAAATTCCATTATTATGTTCTTTGTTGCGTAAAGTCATTTATTACATCTAGTGTATGAACTTTACATATGTCAGCCTTACTACTAATAATTAGAAGTTACAGTTTTTATACATTTTTATGTATTTATAGCTCTTAGAGTGTACAGACCCTAATTTACTGAAACAACTTGAATGCAGTCACATTAGAGCCAATGATGCAAATGATAGTTCGTGAAACATGTCCTGAATATAGTTACGTAAGTGAAGCTGATGTGTAATAAATACGACTCATTTATAATTTAATAACTTTGTTCCTCTCATTCCAACATGTTTCTGGAACTCCCTTATTTAAATTATATCAATGGAAGTAAAGATAGCTCCTTGCAGTATATTCATGTTGATTTTTTGTTAAATTTTGACTATCTATTACATACAATTTAGTTGTACAAATATACAGAAAATAAATGTATTTTTGAAAGTATGCTTGCACAAGTTTGGTCCCATTACGCGGAAAGCTCATGCACATTAAAAATGCCATAGAATTACGAAACATGCATCATGACTAATAATACTCACCACCAAGAATACTCTTTTTTTCTCAGTTTTTCCCTTCCATCTTATATTATGCAAGAAAAAATGAAAAAATTGTAAACCATGACTATTTCAAAAGTAAACTTTGCAGTATATATTTACAGTAAGTCAATAATAATGAATATGTATAAATCACTATCACATGCAATCATAATAATGACTTAAATCTTTCTTGAAGTTTTCATTGAAGATTGGATTATATAATACTTCAGGACATGGAAGATTATTGTAAGTTTTTATTCAAAAGTAGTAGGCTCCTTTTTGGAACAAATTTAAGCTATTTGCTGGTCTGTGTAAATTGCCTGCATGCCTCATTCTGTGGTCATGCACAGCAAGGCTGTTATATTTTAAAATGCCTAGAGAGCCAGCATGAGTACGGAATGTTAGGGCCCAATCCATCAAAATAATGTACTTGACCCTTTTTTGTGATATAAACACTCATTTCATTTACTTTGTCACTGAGCAGTATGCCGCAATAGACGTCAACTTTCTGTACACTGAGTTACTCTAAAAGATAACTCTATATTGTAACAGGGAATGAAAAAGAGCAAAATAGGCAGTTTGGTTAAGCAGATCTTTTAAGTTTATTAATGCAAAGCAAAGAGAATTAAGTTTCGGTAGATAAACATTTAATATAAAAATTATTTGTGGTTGGTTTATTGACACTCGTCACTTACTTGGGAAGAGATTGAAAATGGAGGCCAGGGCCTTTGAAACTAGTCTCTCATAAATATGAAAAAGTAAGTGACGAGTGTCAATAAACCAACCACAAATAATTTTTATATTAATTTTGACGTCACTGTTACTAAATTCCTCCAAACACACATCAAGATAAACATTTGTTTGAAGCACACAAACTTTTGTAGCAGATACTTTGCTTTTGGTGTAATTGTTTCATTTGATTATTAATTCATTTAACTTTAAAGAGAGTCGATTAAAGACACTAGACAACACTGTTGTCTAGTGTCTTTAATCGACTCTCTTTAAAGTTAATTTATCATAACAACACTGTTTTCAACACTTCCAAGAAAGTAATTAATTCATTTATTTACTTATCTAGTTCAAACCAAATTTTTAGCTGTTCAAATGCTTTACTGACAGAATCTGATTGCTGATGTGACTTTTCAGATATAAGTACAATCCTATCTGCAAAAATTACCTATATATGGCAAGTCATTTATAAATATTAAAATTAACAAAGGCCCAAGAATAAAACCTTATGGACACCTTAATAACACCTGGTTCAGAATCCTAAACATTTATTCTGGTCTTCTGGATTCCATGTGCGAAGTAAGACCTGAACCAATTTATAGATATCTCATCCAAATCTAACATTATAACTTTTTGCACCAGGAGTTTGTGATCTACAGTGCAAAAGTCTTAGCTAAAATACAATATACTCTAGTGGTAGTTCTTTCTTTCCTAAGGCAGAAATTAACATCTGTTATAACAATCTGAAACCAATTTCTACTAAACACACTTTATTTGACCTGGTAATCTACAATAATAGATATGACTAAACTTCACTTATCTTTGATATTATATGTTATAATGAAACTAGTTTCACAAATGACATATTTGCAAATATATCTGGTCTCATTAGAACATATATCAAAGTAAAGCTTGCTTACTTATTGTTGTGTGTTTGGAGGAATTTAGTAACAGTGACGTCAAAATTAAGTTGGGAAGAGATTGAAAATAGAGGCCAGGGCCTTTGAAACTAGTCTCTCATAAATATATGAAAAAGTAAGTGACGAGTGTCAATAAACCAACCACAAATAATTGCTTACTTATTATTATTATTATAGTTAATTCTATATTTGTTTCCTGTTAACAGCTTCCAATTTTTTAATTTTATGAATATATTTTTTATATTTTGAGGAATTCAAACAATGCTGTGTACCTGTGAATAAGATGATGAAGTAACATTAAAGCTCCATTTTTCAGTTTACTTCATAAACTTTGTTCTCTCTCTCCTCCCTCTCCTTTTGTGTAATTTTTCTTTTCACATAATATATGTTATGAATACTACACTAAAACTTTAATGCTGTGTAAATAATTTATGTATAAAATTGGCTTATATCACATTTGCAAATTTTGTCTATCAACGTTAAAAATATGGCTGCATTTATTGTGTTACTACATGTTTTTCTGTAATTTTGACGTGTCCAATAACACGTATATGTTTCAAAGGATGAAATAAATACTATACTATACTATTTGATAATTGGAAATGAAGAAATAGATTTTATTTTAGAAGAAACAGGAGAATTTATGAAAAGATGCACTGAATATAAATATCCAGGTGTCAAAATTACAAATGTGGTCAACATGAAACAAAAGTGAAGGAGGGAATTGCAAAAGGAAGATCAATAACAACAAAAAAGGGAGTAATATGCTAATACGTATCAAAACAGATGGCTTCAGAGGATCTCCTTAATGTCCCAAATTAAATATAAATATATATGACGAAACTAAAAGACCAAATCAAACTTTAATAATTGTAACCAGTTGCCGTAATTATCTTGGTGTAGGTCAGGGACAGTTTAAATGAGGTCTAACCAGAAGACTAAAGACTTCCCCTATAAAATCCAGGAGCGAAAAACACTCCGTGAGTGTTCCCTTGGATCAATACCTTGTGTCTAAAAGGACCCCCCCCCCCTCCTTACAGGGCAGAAGTGGATACACCACTTACGTGTATCAACCCATCTGGGAAGACTACTGAAAACCTTGGTAGAGCTGCTGGTCATCTAGCACACCATGCTACTAGCTCTGCAAGCTAGTACCCGGGACCTTTTAGTGGCCCCTCAACCCCCTCTGGGTGGCCAAGCTAGCCAGATTTGTCCAATACCCACAGGTGTCAGGAACCACTGTCCTGCTGAGTCCAATCCAATCCGACAACTCTCTTCAGGGAGGGGCTCGAATGTTTGGCCTATGTACTTCTAATATCAGAAGTATCACGAGAGCTAGGGGTCTGCAAAGCTCACACCACAGTAGCTGAAGGGGTTTGCATCCCTCCCCTATGGGGATAGATCAGGGACAACGAATTCCCAAGCATATCATATCTGCAGTATAAGCATGGTGCTCAAGATCTGTGCCATCTAGTAATCTGTAGTTTCTTTACCATTAAAATATTAAGGATAGTATAATAGAGAGGTTAGTCACAAACTGTGTTATAGATGATGTAATGTTCTTCTTGTCTTGGTATTAAATTATAAGCAAAACAGTCTAATACATAATAAGCCGCACTTTATACGTCAGTGTTGTCATTAATGGCAATAAGAAAATCCAACAAACTCTCTTGTTATTTTACTACGCTGTCCATAAAACTGTCTGCCAGATCTTCCCTATGCAATATAATAGAGGGTGACAAATTTAAACCCTAGAACTGAGGGACATTGCAGTTCATCAATGAATATTGTTTTCCTTTTTGCAACGTGACCTGTTCTATGAATTGCCATTCATATCCTTCATTTTCAAGAGCTGAAAATTTATTAGCATGCAGTGTTTTAAAATATTGAAGATGAAATCATACTTGCAATTATTTGTTTCAAATCAAACAAATAGCACCACCGTTACATTTCATGATAAAGGACAAACAGAATTTGGAATAGATACCAGGCAAAAGGAAGAAAGGGCAAAAAACAAAGTATAACAAGAAGTCACGAAAAGAATGTGACAAAGGACTGGAAGATAAAGGTTAGAAAGATAGTGAATATTAATTTGAGCACAGGAAGAAGATACATCTTCATTGTAAAGCTTTTTAAATTGCAACAGATCCAGACTTGGAACATACGCTGCTTAAGCTACTATCGAGACAATATGTTCTGAACTGTGGTCTAGAGTGCAGCATGTTGCTGTGATTGTACGGGTTTACCAGTAAATAAAACACAATTGCAATATATTCACTATTTGAGTGCAACAATTACAGAGTTAATTTTTACACTTTTATACTTTGTAATTCAAGTAACCATAAACGAATAGTAACTCCATTTTGCAAAACTGTAACACAAGACAATTCCTTTTTATTGGTTTCCCTTCTAACAATACCTTTTAGATACAATATATTATTATCCTTTGGGGATTCTCCTCTATAATTCTTTCCACTACAATAATGAGAGTGATTAAGGTGCTTTGCTACAAGATGAAACACAAAAGATTCCTTTTTACTCAATTTTACAATTCTTCCAGTTTCAAACAAAATATTACCACCAAACTTCAGGTTTAGCAATGGGCAACTCCCCATCACCCTTCCTGGCCGATCTGTACATGAGTGCATTAGAAATAAGGATCACCAAAGATTTCACCTGGATGTTCAAACTCTGTCAACGATATGTAGATGACATCTTTGCAATAGTACCAAGAAAACACATCAGTGATGCACTAAAATTTTTAAATATCCAAGAAAAAAGCATCAAGTTCACTGTATAAATAGAAAAAGACGAGTATTTACCATTTTTGGATCTAAAAATAATGAGAAATAAAAACAGACTAAACTTTGGCATTTACAGAAAACCAACACAGACAGACAACTACATAAAAGCTAATGGCTACAACCCAAGATCCCACAAACAGGCAATCTTCAATAGTTTAGCACACAGACTGGTAAACATCCCTCTCACAGCAGAAGAATACAAAACAGAATACAACAAAATTATTGAAATAACACAGAAAAATGACTTTCCCAAATAATTAGTAGACAAAAAGTGAACTTAGCAAAAAATAAGAAGCTACTAAAGGAAACCACCACCCTCTCAGCTGCAGAAACTAATATGATTTTCAAAAAATTCACTTACCATCCATGGGCCTTTGATAAATTAAAAAAAAAAAAAAAAAAAACACTTCAAAAAAAAAAAAAACATTAACTAGAACCAGTCAAGCATTTCTTCTTAAAAAACCTAATTTGCTCAAACATCAAAGATGCCATTCCATCTAACAAAAAAATCTGGTATATATCAAAAGGAATGCAGTGACTGTAGTCAAATTTATATTGGAAAAACCAAAAGAAATTTAGAAACAAGAGCAAAGGAACACTTTAGAAACATAAAATACAAACAATTAGAAAAATTAGCAGTTGCCACACATTTTTGGGAAAAAAATCACAACATAAATCCAGAACCAAAACTACTATAACATACATCAGGAAAACAAGAACTATCCATATGGGAACAAATCTTCATTTCAAAAAATAGGAACAAAGTATTCAATTTCGACATCCCCCAGAAAGATTTGTTCAGCAAGTTCGTTGAACTGCCACCAGAGGAGACCGATGACAAAATATCGTCAACTACACCAATGAGAACCAGTCGATGGCTGGTTGAGGATAGAGGCAAAGTCTCTGAAACATGTTTCGGAAAAATTTAAAAGTAAGTGTTGTTTAGTGTCATTAATCGACTCCCTTTAAATTTAATATTTTATTTGCTCTGGATACATTTTCAAAATTTATTCGCAAACATCCGCAGTGCTGGAGACAATTTAACAGTTACTAGGATTTGAGTTACCAGTTCTGCAAGCTCATTTAATACTGAATATTTGTGTATTCATGCATTCATAACCTTCAATAACGTGCTTTGTAGGCTTTCAGAAGCAATTGCAACTCTTCAGTATTTAGCAATTGCTTGACAGATTTTGTCATGTGATAGCTCAAGAGCTCTAGAGTGTGTGAAAAAAGTTTATTTTTTTGTTTTATGTGGCACTTTTAAATATAACTATATTTGAATAGCATTAGCAATAGTAATTTACATAAATTGGTATATAGTGGTGACAAACAGGAAATTCCTGTGAAGTTTTATGTTATTAGCAGAAGTGTCTGAACTGCATACTTTCTCCATGCCAGATTAACTATTCATGCAATGTGGACCAGCTATAGGAAAAATGGAACATCTGAGTGAAGAGAGGAAGCAGAAATGTCTTCTTGTAATGTGATCAGTCTTGTACTGCAAGAACGGCCTACATGTGACTGTACAATATAAAGAGTACTGAAGAGTAAACTTAGTTCTTTGAATCATTATTCTCTCTTATTTTAATGAAAGTTATTACTTGGAGGTACCCTCACTTTTAAAGTCACGCTCGCTACTGGACCTACGTGTGACTGTACAGTAGAAAGAGTACTAAAGGGTAGCCTTAGTTCTTTGAGTCATTATTCTCTCCTATTTTAATGAAAATTATTTGGAGCTTCCCTTGCTTTGAAAGTCACGCCTCACTACTGAACCTTAGTGTGAATGTACAATAGAAAGAGTACTAAAGAGTAGCCTTAGTTCTTTGAGTCATTATTCTCTCCTATTTTAATGAAAATTATTTGGAGCTTCCCTTGCTTTGAAAGTCACGCCTCACTACTGAACCTTAGTGTGAATGTACAATAGAAAGAGTACTAAAGAGTAGCCTTAGTTCTTTGAGTCATTATTCTCTCTTATTTTATTTTAATGAAAGTTATTACTTGGAGGTACCCTCACTTTTAAAGTCACGCCTCACTACTGGACCTTAGTGTGAATGTACAATAGAAAGAGTACTAAAGAGTAGCCTTAGTTCTTTGAGTCATTATTCTCTCTTATTTTATTTTAATGAAAGTTATTACTTGGAGGTACCCTCACTTTTAAAGTCACGCTCGCTACTGGACCTACGTGTGACTGTACAGTAGAAAGAGTACTAAAGGGTAGCCTTAGTTCTTTGAGTCATTATTCTCTCCTATTTTAATGAAAATTATTTGGAGCTTCCCTTGCTTTGAAAGTCACGCCTCACTACTGAACCTTAGTGTGAATGTACAATAGAAAGAGTACTAAAGAGTAGCCTTAGTTCTTTGAGTCATTATTCTCTCTTATTTTAATGAAAATTATTTGGAGCTTCCCTCGCTTTCAAAGTCATGCCTCGCTACTGGACCTATGTGTGACTATACAACAGAAAGAGTACTAATGAGTAGCCTTAGTTCTTTGAGTTATTATTCTCTGTTATTTTAATGAAAATTATTATTTGGAGCTTGCTTTAAAAGTCACGCCTCTCTACTGGACCTACATGTGACTGTACAACAGAAAGAGTACTAAAGAGTAGTCTTATTTCTTTGAGTTATTATTCTCTCTTATTTTAATGAAAATTTTTATTTGGAGCTTCCCTTGCTTTGAAAGTCATGCCTCGCTACTGGACCTACATGTGACTGTACAACAGAAAGAGTACTAAAGAGTAGCTTTAGTTCTTTGAGTCATTATTCTCTCTTATTTTAATAAAAATTATTAGCTTCCCTCGCTTTGAAAGTCACCCTCATCACTGTTGTCATCATAAACTAAAATGTCACTTTAATTATCACCTTTAGTCACTGTCAATGCCTTTATTTTTTTAAATTTGTTTGTTAACAATGCTGTCAATTCCCAGGATAAAATCAGCGCTGCAATTGTGCTTGGAGTTCTTTTACATGCCAGTAAATCTACTGACATAGGGCTATCACATTTAACCACACTTCAGAACTCTGCAACCTGGTATATTAGGCCAATGCCTAACTGAGCCGCAAAGACGGACCCAATGATTTTTTATCTCTTTATGTTATTCTGTGATACAGTAAGCAAAAACCATATGAAGTCCTTACTTTAAATACATGAAAAAATAAGCCCAGTATGAAATCGCCACCACATATTTATATCAACACCACTATGATGATTGATTCATGATCTCGCAAATAAAAGATTAAATGAATAGGAAAAATTCTACCAACAGATAATTTAAATATCATAGATTACATGAGGATATACAGTGCGCGTATGTTTTCTTGAGCGCTGGATTTATGGTACACGCGCGCAGAGGGAAAGAAGCGAGAGCTAACGCTCTTTTGTTTCTGCAGTGTGGTCAACCTTGAAAAACACAGTTCATCAAAATAGCATTTAAGATAAGCGAAGATATCACAAGTAACGTTGCATGCTCTGAAAACATTCCTTAGTTTTGCCCAAGCCAGCTCAATTGCATTCAGATCACAGTTATATGGAGGTAGACGAATAATAATGTGTCCCCTTTCAAGAGCCATAACATCCACAAATGTTCATACAAATATAAATCATTTTCAAGTAAATGCTGATGTACCACACTCGTAACAAGGATAAACTGACAATTCGAGCGCACCAAACGAGCTTTTATGAAGGAAACTTTAACTACAAAGGGATAATGTTATATAATAAACTTCCAAATTCATTTAAACAAGCTGCATCATTAAAACACTTTAAGAATAAGGTTAAGAAATTTTTGCATGCACACTGTTTTTATACGGTTAATGAATTTTTAGAACTATAACCATGTAAATGAGCACTGGGAGCATAGTACATTCACAAACCTGTAATATTTATATTATGACATTTCTTGCAGTAAATTAGTCTATACAAATATCATATGAAACCATAGAAAAGCTGCTTACTGTGTATATTGTATGTAATCAATTTGACTTTATATATACATGTATTTATACATTTTGACGTGTCTCCTTACATGTATATGTTGCCAACAACGAACTAAAATTCTAATTCTAACATACGATTCTTGTAAACTGGTTAGCTTATTAACCTCGAAATTGATCAAAACGAAATATGGCGGACATGATAAAGCTTAGCGTATTAGCCACTAGATGTCGTGTATAGAGTATTTCAAATTTTGAAGTTGTCATCTATGTTTACGGAGTTAAACAAAACTTACCGAATGAGGACTTGGAACCCGTTCGCTTTTCTTATCACGCACATACTGTATCCTACTAGCATCTGAAGCATGACTTTTAAATAATTTGAATCTAAAAAACCAATCTTTGCAGACTGCATTGGCTCTTGGCAGTTTATATACGCAATTTGCATCAGCTTGCATTAGATCTCGGAAAAAAAAGGATTAAAATATATAATAATGTAAACCTTCATGATTTACAAGAAGCCTACTGCAGCTCAGAAATGACAATGTAAGTTTTTGTAAAGTTTCAGATGTTCTGTTCCAAATATTATATTCCTACAGCATGTTGCTGTCTTTATGGATGTCTAAAGTTATTACTGTGATTTCTCTTAAGCATGAAAAATGAAAATTGAACAATAGAAAAGGGTTACAGCAATTATACGAGGTACGTCCAGAAAGTGAGTTCTGTTTGGTAATAAAATTAAATTGTGTACAGATACAGAAAAATTATTTGTTGCACAAAATTCTACAACTCTTAAACTACTTTTCCACATAACTGTCAAAATTTTGCAGGCATCTGTCATAGCGAGGCAAAAGTCTTTGCATACCTTCTTCATAGAAGTTTGCCACCTGTGTCTTCAACCAGTTGGAAACATTTTCTTATAGCTATTCATCATTGTTGAAGCGTTGACCGCCAAGGAAAGATTTGAGATGCAAAAACGGATGAGTCGCTAGGAGCAAGGTCAGGGCTGTAGGGGGGGGGGGAGGGGTGGTCAAACATGTCCCAGCCAAATCCCTGTAGGATGTTTTTCGTCGCATTTGCAGAGTGTGGTCGTGCGTTGTCGTGAAGAAACACAACACCTTTTGACAGCCGATAAATTTCAATTGGTTTCACTTTCCTAGCATTCAGAAAACGAATCACAGATCTGATTTCACAAGCGGCGGGATTTTCAATCAACACCGACATTTTAAACAAGCACAACAAAGCGTACATGGCTGACAGCGATCTCACAATGGCGCACGTTTCTTCTCCTTGATACAGAGCATCTACCGCGCTTGTGCGGAACTGTGATCGCAGCACTGCAGCGGAGATAAATTGAAACAGAACTTACTTCCTGGACGTGCCTTGTAATAAACGATTAGTATAAATAATTAGTGATAGATGGTTTCAACAAAATGTTTACTTTATGCTAATAAAGAAAAAAATATAACCAGAAATTATTTCCAGACTGTTATGCTGTGGTCTGCTGCAGTTAGGTTTTCCAGACGTTTCGTCCACAATTGCACCAGATATGTTCAGTGGCGGTTGTAATCTCCTCAGAGAAGTTTGGGTAGTCTCCAAGAAGATAACGACCACGCCACTGAACATGTCTGCTGCAGTTGTGGATGAAATATCTGGTAATTCTAACTCCAGCAGACCACAATATAACAGCCCAGAAATAAATTCCAGTTATACTACACCAGCTGTGAAAGCCTCTCTCAAAGAAAAAAAGTTGCAGACAAAATTGTGCAAAATCAACCTCTATATAGGCAACCAGCATTTTGATTCTCAATATATTTTGGGCCAAACTCCTTCATGTCTGAATTCTTTTGTGGTTAGAAGTTGGAAATAATGAAGCAAAGCAGCCTGAATGATTGGTGAGTGAGAGTTATACACTAATTTTACTTACTTACTCATTTTGAGAATATGTTATAGAAGGTATTGCTTTCATCTTCAACTGTGGTCTGAAGTTGAGCATTGAAGCAGTAGCTTCTGAAGAATGTTCCAAATTTAAATTTAGGTGAATGAAGTATCACAAATTTGATCCAACAACCTTTCAGGTTATCATATGTGTTTGTTTGCTTTTTGTTTCTATTCCTATCACATTTTAGGGTTTTGAAACTGATTGTGTCAAATATGTTCTTTCAATAGATAGAGTCAACATGAAAAATTCAATGCCACGGCTGGGTGAATTTTTTTAATTTTTCATGTTGACTCTATCTATCTACCAAAAACCTTAGCCTATATATGGCTAGTGTGAAGAAATGATTAATGTCCATCAATTAACTAACATTTTGACAGCTGAATAAACCCCATGTCATGATGAGAAATTATCTTGGTTGGACAAAAATCCCCACCCCCACTGCCGGAATCAAACTCGGGATCCCTAGCACGGCAGGCAGATCTGGGTTCAGGCTGGTTGTACTGGACTGCTGGAGAGTTTCAAACTGGTAAATGGTATGGACCTTGCCCGCTGCACTGTCGTGACTCCTTGGGGTCAGCTGCTCTGTTTCCTCTCGCCTCATCCTTACTCCCAGGGATGCCCCACTTGGAGGCATAGCTACAAAAGAGCAGAGAATTCTTTCCTATTTAATATACGGGAATACATAAGGCTAAAAACAGACAAATCTTCAAAAAGCAGGTTGCTGCATATTGGAGTTAATATTATACCCTTTGTATGACCATAAGAAATAAACTAAGATGATTTAATATTCAAAAAGTTATAAAATATATGCAGGTTCAAATCAACAAGGAACCTTCAAAGATGACTAATGTCCCAATAAAATTCTGTTCTTATAAGTTGTGTGTTTATTGAGTTCTGAATTTTTTGTATAAGATAATAAAAATGAATTGTAAAGATATTGACACATTGCTTCACAGGACATGTTTCAAGAGCTGCTGCTCCCATCATCAGCTAAATCTCGACTGGTGTAAAATGTAGCATGAGTGAAGCAATGTCTCAATATCTTCCCAATTCACTTTTATTTTAACTTGTGTTTCTCTGTCTCTACGCTTCTTTCAATTTTTATACATTTTTGTGTACAGTTTATCAGTTTTATTCACAATAAATAGCACTTTACTGACTACTCATAGACAGATATTTTATATAGCTGTATTTTAAAATTATTAAAGCCGTTTGAGAAATAATGAAAATATTTCCTTTTAAGGTATAGGTTGGGGAAGTTAGTATTCTTGAAAATGTTGGTATATTCTTGGTAGATGAACTTAAAATGCCACGTGATATCCATTTAATATTTTTACTAATATGTATTGTTCAGATGCACCCATAGGATAGAATAAAATTCTATGGAGAGGATTTGGCACAGAGGTCCAAACTTTGTCTAGTGTACCAATGCCCCAAGTGGGATATCCTCAGGAGGAAGGATGAGGTGAGAGGAGACAGTGGCCGACCCCAAGGAGTCACAACAATGCAGAGGGAAGGGTCCCTACCATTTAGCTCCTCAGCAGTCCAGTACAACCCACATACCTCCTACCATGATCCCCAAACTGTCCATCAGGCCAGCTTGGAGGCCAGAGACTGTCCCACCAGAGGACACAGTTTTTACCAGGAGCATATCATCCTGCTATGCAGCTCTGGGACACCTGCAGACACTTCTCCCCTGAAACAGACTACCAGATGAAAGATGATATGAAATTATAATGGAGGTAAAATGTAATTAACCTATCCAGCATTTCCTTGGCAACATGGGGAAACCTGGGAAAAAAAAAGGAAAAAAAAAAAAAAAACCATGGGTCAGGTAGCCACTAAACTGAAAAATTGAAAAAGAATTGTGTTATTACTTCTCAGTGGAAGAGATATCGGATAGCACTCAGCAAAGATGGATCTTAAATCTGTTTTTAAATGCAGCTATAAATGAAGCAAATTTAGCAACTAAGCTCAAAGAGAATCTGCTGGAATTATCTGCTGATGGGATGTTACACTTGGAATTCAAGTCTGAAAATTTGGATACCTTTTGGTTAAAAAGAAAAACAGAGTACCAGGAATGAACAACCGAGGCTTTGAAGTGTTTGATTCCATTTTCTTCCTCGTACTTGTGCGAGTTGGCATTTTGATCAATGGCCCAAACAAAAAGTAAACTAAGAAATTGCTTAATTTTGGAAAACGATTTAATAATTAATGTTGCAAAAATGGATCCACGATGGGAAAAATTGATTGAACAAACTCAAACACAACCTTCACATTAAATGAACAAATTATCTTGGTTGAAATGAACAAATATTCAAATCAAAGTATAAACTTGAAAGAAGCGTAGGGACAGTGAAGTACAAATTAGTACAAAAGTGAATCGAGAATATATTGACACATTGCTTCACTCACACTGTTTATTCACAGGACATGTTTCAAGAGCTCTTGCTCCTATCATCAGCTGATACTCGATTAGTGTAAGTTGCAGTGGTTTCTTCTTTCTCCGTATTGTCAATAGATGGCGTGATGTACTTGTTAAAGATGTCCTGGGAATAAATAGTGTGAGTGAAGCAATGTGTCAATATATTCTCGATTCACTTTTGTACCAAATATTCAAATATTTTATTTTTTGTTAATGTGTTTGTGTAAATAACATAACAAGTATCATTTTCCAATGTGTAAGGACTATGATACAACGAAGCACAAAATTAATGTAATTTTAAGTCAAACTAATACTCAATGCTCCACTTATTGCTAGTATTTACCTAGAATGCGTTTCGTTAGGATCTTCCTAAACATCATCAGCTGTTGTCGACTAATGGACGTTGGTTTGGTGAACTCATTGAAGGCGATAGGTGCGTCTCCGTCGGTATCTTGATGAACTTGAAGTTTGGGTTTTCTTCAAAGGTAGTGTCGAAATTAAACAATTTTCTTTCATATTTCTTTATGAAGAATTTTTTCCACGTGGTTAATACAGTTGGACCTTGGACACTTTTTAATAAGTGGATTTCTCGTTATATGTCATGATTCTCCTTCCAAAAATGGTATGCTACTGCCGATTTATCTATTTCTTTGTTCCTGATGTTCCTAAAATGCTCTTTAAGCCTAATGTTCAAGTTCCTTTTTGTTTTTCCAATGTAAAAGTTGTCACAGCCTTTGCAGTTTATCCGGTACACACCTGATTTTTTGTCTGTGGGGTATCTCCTTTGTATTATATGATTTCAAATTTGTGGGGCCAAATTTAGTGTACAACACCGTTTGAAATCACATAATACAAAGGAGATACCCCACAAACAAAAAAATCAGCTGTGTACCAGATAAACTGCAACGGCTGTGACAACTTTTACATTGGAAAAACAAAAAGGAACTTGAACATTAGGCTTAAAGAGCATTTTAGGAACATCAGGAACAAAGAAATAGATAAATCGGCAGTAGCATACCATTTTTGGAAGGAGAATCATGACATATAACGAGAAATCCACTTATTAAAAAGAGTCCAAGGTCCAACTGCATTAACCACGTGGAAAAAATTCTTCATAAAGAAATATGAAAGAAAATTGCTTAATTTTGACACTACCTTTGAAGAAAACCCAAACTTCAAGTTCATCAAGATACCGACAGAGACACACCTGTCGCCTCCAATGAGTTCACCAAACCAACGTCCATTAGTCGACAACAGCTGATGATGTTAGGAAGATCCTAACGAAACGTGTTCTAGGTAAATACTAGCAATAAGTGGAGCATT
This sequence comes from Mantis religiosa, assembly GCA_030765055.1. Classification (NCBI taxonomy): domain Eukaryota; kingdom Metazoa; phylum Arthropoda; class Insecta; order Mantodea; family Mantidae; genus Mantis; species Mantis religiosa. Next base: position 203,088,299 of record CM060953.1, read on the forward strand.
GAGTATTAATTTGACTTAAAATTACATTAAGTATCGTTTTGTTAACTTTTTCTTAATATATCTACCTTTTTAAAATTTGTTAGAAATTTTTACTGAATTCTCTCGATCTCTTGCGACCCTTGTACAGATTTAAAAACATGGCTTAAATGGCTGATTAAAGCTTTTGTCACAAATGTCTTGCTTTTGAATGTATCAGTTTATGTCTTTTCAGTGATGACCGCTCTTTAAAACACTTATTACAAATGTCACACCTTGTATCCGAATGAACCAACATGTGTTTATTCAAGTTAACCACTGAAGTAAAACTTTTGTCACAAATATCACATTTGTTTGTCTTTTGGTTTGAATGTGACACCCTGTGTCTTCTCAGCACCGACCTGTCATTAAAACACTTATTACAAACATCACATTTATAAGGTGTTTTATCTGAATGGACCAACTTATGTTCATTGAGGCTTGCAACCCGAGTGAAACTCTTGTCACATTCATTACATTTGTATGGTTTCAAGCCAGAATGTATCCACATATGCATCCTAAGAGAAGAGCCGTATTTAAAGCCCTTCCCACAGATGTTACATTTGCACTGTTTTGTTCTTGAGTGACCTAAAATGTGCTTTCTCAAGTAATCAGCCTGGGTGAAACTTTTATCACATCTGTCACAGTGGTATGGTTTTATGCCTGAATGTATCAATTTATGCTTCTCCATGGCTAACACAGTATTAAATCCTTTCTCACATGTCTCACACGCATATAGTTTTGCAGTATGTGTCAATTTATGCCTGTTCAGAATTGATCTGTCTGTAAATTTCTTTTTGCATATGTCACATTCATGTGGTTTCTTTCCTGAATGTATCATTTTGTGCTTCTTTAGGTTTGAACCATCATTGAAAGTCCTCCCACACATGTCACATTTATATGGTCTTGCATTTGAATGTGTTAAGTTGTGTCTCTTTAAGTGCGAGTTGTCGATAAAGTTCTTATCACATACTACACATTTATATGGCTTTGAATGTATCAATATATGTTCCATCAGAACTGCATGCTCATTAAAACCTTCAGCACAAATGTCACAAGTATATAATTTTGACTCTGAATGTATCAACATATGGCCTTTTAACATTTTTAGTTGAGTAAAACTTGAATTGCAAAGGTTACATTTGTGAGGTTTTGTGTCTGAATGGGAAACCATATGTTTTTTCAGATATTTCATTTGAGTAAATTGCTTTTCACATAAGTTACATGCATGTGGTTTAACAGTAACATGTGTCAATGCATGTCTCTTCAGATTATATACATCTCTGAAGGTCTTACCACAAGTTACACACTTTGTGCTGTTCTCAGCTGACTTGTGAAGTGATCCCTCAAAACTCATCTGCTTCATTTGTCCATTTTCTGAAACTGAACTGGTGAAAGAACTAGAAGCTCTGCCACTAGAATCATGAGATATGTCTGCAGGTAACCTGTAAGTTAAAGCAAATTATCCATGACATATATTCTAAATCTGAAAAGAGAAAAGGCTAAAGCTACAAGCTCTTGTACATGTTCACTTTAATAATAGCATAATACACTATCTACTGAAAAGTAATTGAGCAGCCATGGTTGTAGTTCATTTAGCATGTCATTTGACTGTTGTGGACTCTATTTCTTTTTTTTAATTTACATCCTCCAACGTTAAGTCATAGCGGACGATGAATGAAATGGATGAAATTATGCTCAAATGAGTCCGGGGTCCATGGAGCTTAGAGTTACCTGACATTTGTCTATCAGGATAAGGAAAACCCTGGAAAAAAACATATCCAGGTAACTCACCCTAACCGAGATTCGAACTCGGGACCTCTTGAATGTGAGGCAGACACGCTACCATCTACACTACCAAGGTGGGTGTGGGTTCTATGTATTGCAGTAGGCAGTGAGCAAGAGAAGCAGCATGGTGCAGAGCTATCAGACTTTGATAAGGGCATAATTAAGTGTACAGTTTAAGCATATAGCCTTACTTTGCAACCTTCTTGTTCTAATAGAGGAGGTAGTTCATTCACATATAAGTTAAACAAGAACTGTGCTTAACACAGCTCCTTGAGGTAACCCCAGATGATTTTGTTTGTATCTAGAGGTCTCTGTGCCATATGTTGTTGCAATATACCTTTGAGTTATGAATTCAGAAATCCATCATAACATATCGTCCTTCATACCTAGTTGCTGTATTTTCTGCACTAGTTTACAACTCCAAATGCTATCATATAATGACTTGAAATGTACAAATACTGCTATTTATCTTCTTGTTTGTTAAGTTGTTCTTTTATATTCTGACTCAACAAATTAATTTGTTCACAGGATGAATGATGCAGATTATCATATATTCATTGTGGTTATGTGACATAGATACCGTTTTGTTTTTGCCCATTGGTTTTAAAGAAAGCTAAGGAAAGGCACATTAATTAATCTGAATTCAGCAAAGTAGTATTGTAATGCCCATTATGGGATTTGAATCAGTAATGAAGAGTTGGGACATTTGCCATAAAGTGTTAAAATTAGTTCAGGTCACAGATTCAGTTTAGTAGAACGCTACCATTTCAGTCGTAAGATATTTAAGCTCGATCAACTGGCCTCATCTATGCTGTCTATTGAGGGTCATTCAGCAATTTGTACAGTACTCACTGACTCTACAATGACAAATTATTGTTGCGAACCCGATCGCGATAGTGCGGCTTGTGCACACAAAGTAACTGATAGGCAGTATGGAGATAAAGAGTATGCTGGAACAAATAAAGATAGTGCGGAGATAAAGGACTTGCCGGCACAGATAGGGTTTCATGTCTGGAAGGTTCGTGTTTCGTCTAGTGACAGAACACCGATTTCTTGATTGTTACAGAATAGTCTCGAATTAAGAATGAGGTATATAAGAGCTTGTGACCCACCAGCGTAAAGTAGTAAACGTAGTCGTAAACAGGAGTTATAACAAGAGTGTTGTAAACAGTGGAAGTTGAGTAAGCTCTTTGTTGTGGTCAACGAACTTGGTAGATTGTAATTGTGTATGTGACGTAATGCAACTACTGAAGGATTGAACACAGTGTATTTCTACGGAAATAAAGAGCATTTTGAATTTCTGCAAGTTGGACTTTTAATTCTACGACCCCACAGAGTCACATTATCACAAACATTTTCAATAATTTCTCAAGATGTACATGACTCCTTAAGCTAAATCTGGGTAAAGTGCTTTAGACTAGGGTTACTTGCCTGCAAGATAAATGATTTTTATTAATTTAGGGACCAACTCATTTGCAACTTCATTGTATTTTCACAAATCTCACTCCCACTTTACTGGACAGTAACTACATCCCTCTGTAAACAGAAACTCCCCTTGGGATCATTATGACAAAATCTAATTTTTATGTTTTAGGTCAGTAAGTTACACTTACCTTGGTGATTCTGATATGAGGAAGTCCTCATCTATTCCCTTTGCACAAGAAACACTGTCCTGCAATAAAAACACAGAATTGTACTAAATTTAGTGTGAGAATAATGGAGTGACTGAGACAATAGAACAAAGATTACATTTAAGACAAGGATGTAAATTGAGTCCCACTTTTATTTAACCAGTTTGTAGATGATACACTAGAGAAAGTGAGGAAGAAGAACTTGCACTGTCCAGTAATAAAGAATAAAGAGATACCAGGTCTACTATACGCGGATGATTTAATGGTAGAAGCACTCACAATAATATGTTTACAGAAAGGAATTACTGAAGTGCAGGAGTTTTGTGAGGAGTAGGGGATTAAAGTCAATACAAACAAGTCAAAGGTAAAGGTATTTAAAAGAGGGAATAAAGAAAAGATGGAAAATGGTACCTAGGAGGGGTAGAGTTGAGGATTGTCAAGGAGTATGATTATCTCGGGGTGAGAACGAGCAGCTCATGGTAGGAAGATGGGGGCTAAAGGGAAGACAGCAATGACAGATTTGAGAGTGTGTAAATATTAATTTGGAAATGTCAACTAAAGGCGGTAGTGGAATTTAAAATGCTGTATGCAGCAGAAATATAGGCAGGATGGATTTGAGTGAGAAAGGTCAGAGGCATAGCATGTTCTGTACAGAAGTACTAGGGCAATCACGCTCGGCACCAGGGAAAGTTGCTTTAGTTGATTAGGCAAGCCAAAAAGGAAAGTAATAATGGAGGTCTTGAAATTTTGGTATAGGAATCTGATAAAAGAAGAGAAAGAGATTTTAAGGTTATGCATGGACCAGCAAAAATGTATGAAAAGTAAGAGCACTTGGTAGATAGGGATCGAAGAGAAAATGAGAGAAATAGGAATGGGAGATATTTGGGAGAAGGGAGGGAGAAATGCAGAAGGATTTTGGAAGATGGTGAGAAATAGGATAGAGGACATAGGAAAACAAGATATGGGAGCCCGCCTCGTAGCGTGGTGGTAGCATGTCTGCCTCATGTTCAAGAGGTCCCAAGTTCGAATCTCAGTTACTGAAAGCTACCTGGATAAGGTTTTTTCTGGGGTTTTCCGTTATCCTGATAGATGAATGTCGGGTAACTCTAAGCTCCATGGACCCTGAATTCATTTGAGCATCATTTCACCCATTTCATTCATCGTCTGATATGTCTCACTCAGGGTGAGTTACCTGGATAAGGTTTATTCCAGGGTTTTCCCTTATCCTGAAAGACGAATGTTGGGTAACTTTAAGCTCTATTCACCCTCAGTTCATTTGAGCATCATTTCAGCCATTCCATTCATCGTCTGATATGACTTAACATTGGAGGACGTAAAATAAAATTTTTTTTTAAAAAAGAAGAGATATCTGGAAGCTTAGAAAGTACAAAATCATTGGGATCCTATAGAACAATAAAAAGGGAGTGGGGCAGAGCGGAATATGTGGATCAGTGCAATAAGGGGGAAAGAGAAGGGCTGGCATGGATGAGGACAGGAACACTGTTTCTGAAGGGCTAAGGGGGAAGATAAAAGAGATGTGTGAGCTATGTGGGGGAGAAGAGAGCATGGAACATTATCCAATAGAGTGCATGGAAATAACAGAGAGGAGAAATAAGTTATGGGAGGAACAATGAGATAAAATGGACAACAACAAAAAAATAGTAGCAATAAGAATGTTGACAAAAAAGTGGGAAAAGAAAAATAAGAGCATGAGAGTGTTTTGAAAAAAGATGAAAGAGAAGTGGAATTGGAGAAAAAAGAGGAGCAGAAGATAATAGAGAAGGGAGGAAGGAAGGAAGGGAGAGAGAAGAGATGAAGTAGAGGGAGCGTACCTCGAGGTGAGCCAAAGGCCAGGGAGCCAAGGAGAGAATAAATGGCTAGACTACAATTTGTACTTAGGATAAGGTAAGCTGTGATTTGTAAATTATGTAAAAGGGAAATAAAAGTACATTCATTCAATATATTTAACCTCAGAAAACTCCAGGTGATTCTCATCATTGTGAAGATTTTGAGGAGCTTTATAACAGGTACATGACGCTGGTCAAGAAAGCCAACTTTCTGGCTGACCACATCTCCTCCCCATATTGGTTGGATGATCGCCCACCTCTACCTTGCATATGTGGGCATGAGGCCAGCAGTCGGGTTGGCAGGCCTTGGCCGTCTATGGACTGTTGCGCTATGGGTTATATCAAGGTGGTTACTTGATTTTATATTTTGCCATCTTATCAATACTGTGAATTGCCAGGATTATAGCACTAACAGTATGCCAGAATTTGTCAAGTAGGAGTTCCTTTACATGACAGTAAATCTAGTGATATTGGGCTGACACATTTAAATACCATAAGTCTGGGCTGGATTTGCACCTACAACCTTTTGAAATCATTAACCAAATTTTAAATGCGCTTTATGACAATCCACTTCAAAATTTAAATTATAAATTTAATTTTTATATTAACTGAGAATGCTTAAAGAATATTTCATGACAGGAGAAACAGTCAGACTTAAAAATTCTATGCCATAGCCGGGATTTGAACCACAGATCTCCCACTCTCCATGGAGTTGCTCTAAACTACTGAGCTACTATGGCCAATGTGCCGACATGACATTAAATTCTCCAACTGACTTGTATGTTTCCTGGTAAGCCACTAGGAGTTCTCATATACGACGAGATATGTACCTGGAATTAGCTGAAAATGCAAATGAGTTATTTGTATAACTAGTCTGTTTTAAATATGATTAGCATGTAATAATATTAAATAACAATTTTTTTAACCCATTCTGTTTTAACCTCTTCTTATGAAAGACTTACATCCTCCAGGACTTACAAGTCGAAGAACAGAGGACTCTGAATCCAACACAATATCCAGGAGGAAGTATCCGACCAATATCTGCTACAGGTTGAAGAAGTGGATGGTACAGTGGATGAAAGGAACGGTGATTAAGGAGTAGCCAATGGAATGAATGGCACAAGAAACTGAGAAAAATGCCCAGATGCTGCTTTGTCCACCACAAAATCCACATGCAGCTATCCTAAATGTTATATCAATCTCATTTTCCAAATCCATATGGTAACTGATTGATTCATTGCCTAGTATACTCACTTTGTCATTATCTTCTTTACACTCAATATCTAATTTGATTTCATCTTGCAACTTTCTGTGTAAAATCTGAAAATCTTCCACTTCAGACTTTGTTTCATTTAATATTCCTTCCAAACAGCATGCTTCTTCTTTGATTTCCATATCTGCATCAGTGAAAAGACTAATATCTTTCTTACATTCCATTTCATAATATGCATCTTCCCTCAAGTCCACATATGGCAACCATGACTCTTCTGATTCACATTTCATGTCACTTACAGTTCCTTCCAAAGAGCAAGGTTCTTCTTTGATATTTCTCACAACATCCATGTTGTAATGAAAGATATGAATCTATTTTTGAGTCACATTATAGAACCTGAAGAAAAGAAATGATGAAATTACATAACTGGCTACTTCAATATACAGAAAAACAATAAAATAAATTTAAAATCAGAATGAATTGAAATACGAATAAAGATAATAAGTAACAGTTTAGAAGTGGTTGACAGTGAAGGATTTCAAATGAAAATAAACAATAGTAAAATTATTAAATTTTAGATGATAGTAAAATTCATTTACACACTTTACTAATTCTGCAACATCTGTACATGTTTCAGGAGTCTACTGCTCTCATCATCTGTGACCTGACTGGACTGGACTTTGCTATAGAGGGGATTCAGCACAGAGGTCAAAACTTGATCTATTGTACCTATGTCAAGTAGGGCATCCCCAGGAGGCAGGACGAGACGAGAGGAGATAGAGCGCGGCCATCCCAAGGAGCCACAACAGTGCAGAAGGGAGGGTCCCTACTACTGACCAATTGGAAACTTCCTGGCAGGCTAGAACCAGCACCCCACCCTACTCCATAAGGGGGGGGGGGAATCCATCCCCTTCATCTGCCACGGTGCAAGTGCTGCAGATCCCTAGCACTCATGGTACCTTTGACGTTACTAGAGGAACCTCGGGCCAAACATATGTGCCCCTGTCGAATGGGAGTCGTTCGGATTGGGTTGGACTGTTCCCAATACCCATGTGAGATTGGGTACCTCCGGTCGCCCAGAGGGGCCAGAGAGTTGCCTAAGAAGTCTCGGAAACTAGCCTGCAGAGCTGGTAGAAGGTGTGCTAGATCACAAGGCGGCCCCACCAAGGTTATCAGTAGTGTTCCCTGCAGGGCTGATGTGCATAAGTAGCATATCCACTTCCACTCCGTGGAGTCACAGGGTGTGCTTGACCTAAACATATTGTCCTTTAAAACAAACAGACTGTTGAAGACTAAACAGAGGAAATCTGGTATTTAAGATAAGCACCAGGTTACAGGATTAAGAAGCCGAGGAACAGGTTGTTAATCCCACCCTACAGTCAGGAAATAGCCCCACTAAACTGGATTCGGTGATTGGAGACCATTCTACCAGAGGAGAATATATTACTCAGAGCATATCATCCTACCATACAACGTTGAGACACCCGCCAACACTTCTATCCTTAAAGAGACCATAAGACGAGAGAGGATGTGAAATGATAATGGAGATGAAATGGAGGAACAGGACATTTGGTGGATGTAATTAACCTACCCAGCATCAGCCTGGCGATCTGGCAAAACCCATAGGTTAGGTAGGTAGGTCATAGGAATGGAACCCAGGCCTCCCGAATGTCAGCCACAGACGAAACCACCAGAGCCATCCCGCTTGGTTAGCTGTTGATCTACTGGTTGGAGTTTGTTTGGTTTCCCTATTCTACAGTAGGATCTGATATACTTGGAGTATTGAAGTTCATGGCTGTAACAATCTTAGCAAGTACATCAAACTCTCACCACAGACAGGCGAGCCAGGGTAACCAAACAATGACAGTAGATCATACATGTCCAGCTATTGCAGAATGTGTAAATGAGTTTATTTTCACAGGAATACAGGTGCTCAGCAATACACTTTTTATGGTGCCCTAAACTTCCTGCCCTCCTCCATAAAAAATAAAAAACAGTATTATATGACAGAGTACCTCTAAAACATCACGGATTAGCACCAAACTTAGTATTTAAGTTTGATATACAAAGATGAGAAACAAACAGGGGCAAAGCATGGTATGATGTTTATGGAAGTGCTAACTGTATATAGACAGCAAGTTTTGAACCCAAGTCCATGAGTTGCAAATATACAGGAGCCGCTCTCCTAAATGGCATACCATAGTTTGCCACTGGGAACAAAGATAGTCAAGAAAATGCATCTGCCACAAACTATCCTTACATAAAATGTCATCTAAGATTTATTAAAAAGTGCCTTTAATAATTTTGATTAAAGTACCAAGTAATTTCTATGAATTATGCACATACACTCCTGGAAATTGAAATAAGAACACCGTGAATTCATTGTCCCAGGAAGGGGAAACTTTATTGACACATTCCTGGGGTCAGATACATCCCATGATCACACTGACAGAACCATAGGCACATAGACACAGGCAACAGAGCATGCACAATGTCGGCACTAGTACCGTGTATATCCACCTTTCGCAGCAATGCAGGCTGCTATTCTCCCATGGAGACGATCGTAGGAATGCTGGATGTAGTCCTGTGGAACGGCTTGCCATGCCATTTCCAGCTGGCGCCTCAGTTGGACCAGCGTTCGTGCTGGACGTGCAGACCGCGTGAGACGTTTCATCCAGTCCCAAACATGCTCAATGGGGGACAGATCCGGATATCTTGCTGACCAGGTTAGTTGACTTACACCTTCTAGAGCACGTTGGGTGGCATGGGATACATGCGGACGTGCATTGTCCTATTGGAACAGCAAGTTCCCTTGCCGGTCTAGAAATGGTAGAACGATGGGTTCGATGACGGTTTGGATGTACCGTGCACTATTCAGTGTCCCCTCGACGATCACCAGAGGCATACGGCCAGTATAGGAGATCGCTGCCCACACCATGATGCCGGGTGTTGGCCCTGTGTGCCTCGGTCGTATGCAGTCCTGATTGTGGCACTCACTTGCACGTCGCCAAACACGCATACGACCATCATTGGCACCAAGGCAGAAGCGACCCTCATCGCTGAAGACGACACGTCTCCATTTATCCCTCCATTCACGCCTGTCGCGACACCACTGGAGGCGGGCTGCAAGATGTTGGGGCGTGAGCGGAAGACGGCCTAAAGGTGCGCGGGACTGTAGCCCAGCTTCATGGAGACGGTTGCGAATGGTCCTCGCCGATACCCCAGGAGCAACAGTGTCCCTAATTTCCTGGGAAGTGGCGGTGCGGTCCCCTGCGGCACTGCGTAGGATCCGACGGTCTTGGCGTGCATGCGTGCATCCGTGCGTCACTGTGGTCCGGTCCCAGGTCGACGGGCACGTGCACCTTCCGCCGACCACTGGCGACAACATCGATGTACTGTGGAGATCTCACGCCCCACGTGTTGAGCAATTTGGCGGTACGTCCACCCGGCCTCCAGCATGCCCACCATACGCCCTCGCTCAAAGTCCGTCAACTGCACATACGGTTCACGTTCACGCTGTCGCGGCATGCTACCAGTGTTAAAGACTGCGATGGAGCTCCGTATGCCACGGCAAATTGCCTAACACTGGCGGCGGCGGTGCCCAAACGCTGCGCAGCTAGCGCCATTCGACGGCCAACACCGCCGTTCCTGGTGTGTCCGCTGTGCCGTGCGTGTCATCCTTGCTTGTACAGCCCTCTTGCAGTGTCCGGAGCAAGTATGGTGGGTCTGACACACCGACGTCAATGTGTTCTTATTTCCATTTCCAGGAGTGTACATGCTTATCTATAAATCCTCTTTTGTATTCAAAAAACTAAAAACATATTTTCAGTATCAAATTTTGAATAGAATAATGATTGGTGGTGGCGGCAGCGGTGGATATTTTTATTTGTAGATCCCATATCGAGATTAGACCAACTAGTCTAACTCAAGGATAAAGATCATATCACATATATTTATATACATATTTACAAAATGATGGACTCTGTTGTCAACTAACAATATATCATGATGTATACAAATATAAAAATTTGTAACATAAAACTTCACTTATCTTATAAGAAATGATGATAATTCTTATAAATTCTCCAGGATCGCGTTTTCATATAAACTTATACACATCTTCAGCTGTCGCCATCGTTACTAACACTAGATGTTGATATGTTCTTGTTAGTACTACCAAAATCTGAAAATAAAACAAATTTAAAAAGAGAATATACTGCCAGTATTACAAAATTCATTACGCGATGTTTATTTTTTAAAGTAAATATCTTTTCCCACACCATTAAATCTATCAGACCATTTAATTGTTTTAATAATTTAACTTAAGGATTTATTTCATGGTTAAATGACCAAAACTGATCTGCTACGGCCGATTTATCAGTTTGTTTATACTTAATGTTACAAAAATGTTCTTTCGTTCTGGTTTCTAAATTATGTTTTGTCTTTCCAATATAAACTTTATCAGAATCGAAACAATTAAACTGATAAATTCCAGATATTTTATTATTAGGAATTTTATCTTTTATAGAGAAATGCAATAAATTTTTAATACTATAGTCAGAGTCAACATGAAAAATTAAATGCCATGGCCGGAATTTGAACCACGAATCTCCTGGTTTCCGTCCAGTAACTCTTACCCTTTGAGTTGCCATGGCCAACGTGCCGTACTGACATTAAATTCTCCATTTGACTCATATTTCTCTGGTAGACCACTAGGACCTCTCGCATTGGATATACACAGTTTGTGGTGACTTACTATCGTAAGTACTTAAGTTCCAGGCTTCATCATTTAACTCTTATTATTTTTAGTTAATTGATGGAAATTAATCATTTCTCCACACTAGCCGTATATAGGATAAGGTTTTTGATAGAGTCAACATGAAAAATTCAATGCCATGGCCGGGATTTGAACCACGGATCTCCTGGTTTCCGTCCAGTTGCTCTTACCCTTTGAGCTACCATGGCCAACGTGCTGTCAACTAACTAAAAATAATGAGTTAAATGATGAAGCCTGGGACTTAAGTATTTACGATAGTAAGTTGCCACAAATGGTGTATCTCGAATGCGAGAGCCCCTAGTGGTCTACCGGGGAAATATGAGTCAAATGGAGAATTTAATGTCAGGATGGCACATTGGCCATGGAAGCTCAAAGGGTAAGAGCGACTGGACGGGAACCAGGAGATCCGTGGTTCAAATCTTATTATTTTTAGTTAATTGATGGAAATTAATCATTTCTCCACACTAGTCGTATATAGGCTAAGGTTTTTGATAGAGTCAACATGAAGAATTCAATGCCATGGCCGGGATTTGAACCACGGATCTCCTGGTTTCCATCCAGTCGCTCTTACCCTTTGAGCTACCATGGCCAACATACCGCCAATTAACTAAAAATAATGAGTTAAATGATGAAGCCTGGGACTTGAGTATTTGCGGCAGTAAGTTGCCACAAATGGTGTATCTCGAATGCGAGAGCCCCTAGTGGTCTACCGGGGAAATGAGTCAAATGGAGAATTTAATGTCAGGACGACACATTGGCCATGGTAGCTCAAAGGGTAAGAGCAACTGGACGGAAACCAAGAGATCCGTGGTTCAAATCCCCGCCATGGCAATGAATTTTTCATGTTAACTCTATCTATTAAAAACCTTAGCCTATATACCGCTAGTGTGGAGAAATGATTAATTTCCATCAATTAACTAAAAATTTTAATACTATATTTATTTTGAGGAACTAAAGTTATACCAAACTCTTTAAAAAAAATTTGAAAATCTTTAGTAACCCAAGGATGGTAAGTAAATGTATTTCTCTATAAAAGATAAAATTCCTAATAATAAAAAAATCTGGTATTTATCAGTTTAATTGTTTAGATTGAGATTAGGTTTATGTTGGAAAGACAAAACGTAATTTGGAAATCAGAATGAAAGAACGTTTTCGCAACATTAAGTATAAACAAACTGATAAATCGGCCGCAGCAGATCAGTTTGTCATTTAACCATGAAATAAATCCAGAAGTTAAATTATTAAAACAATTAAATGGGACGATAGATTTAATGGCTTGGGAAAAAATATTTATTTTAAAAAACAAACATCGCATAATGAATTTTGAAACACTGGCAGTCGATTTTGTTTTTAAATTTGTTATATTTTCAGATTTTGGTAGTACTAACAAGAACATATCAACATCTAGTGTTCGTAATGATGACAACTTTCTTTTTTCCAGCGGAAGATGTGTAAAAATTTACATGAAATTGTGATCTCGGAGAATTTATAAGAGGACACATCATTTCTTATGAGAAGAGTGAAGTTTTATGTTACAAATTATTATATTTGTATATACTTGTTTGCTTCACTGATAATAGCTTCATATTTTACATATTTATATACCATGATGTGTCTATTTCTATATATTTACTACACGTAAATATACGGGAGTATTACAAGGAGACTATGTTGAAAAATAAAAAAAATAAAATAAAAAAAAATCTGAAAAAATGTCTTGTATCTTTATTGGGTTTGAAAATTTTCAGATCACCCTCGTGCATAACATGAAAGAAAGTTTTTTTTTGTGAGCGATTAATTTTTTCCAATGAATTCAGTTTCATCTTTCCAGTAAAGGTAATTAACCCGTAATCGATATGATGCAGTTTCTGTAGAACAAGTAGTATGGTGGGGTCAGGAGGACCCCATTTCATTTTTGACAATTATGGATGATGAGGGATGATAAATCGTAATAAAGTAAACATAAATGTAATATTCACTTATATTTAGAGACTAATTAGGCATAAACTACATGGTAAGCCTCTGCATGCATGTGTACAGGATCTTTTTTACCATATATGTAATATTCATTAGTCCAATGATGATAGTTTTAAGAATCAACTATTTTGAATCAAATTACATGCTTTACTCTGTAAAAAAGGTTTGAAGTATGAAATTAAAGATCAATAGTAACTAATAAAAGTGTTCAAAATGAAATGGATATAGCAACTGGACAAAACCACAGTAGATGTTTACAAACAATCCTCACAAATACTTCTTGCACATTTGCTACATATTGGTGTACTGCTAGTTACACAACATACTTTTGTTTTCCTATCTTTTGTTCTAGGACACTTTGCACATCTAACCCATTTTGTTATGACTCCTAATTACTTGGGGATTTCACATTTGAGCATCCTGGCAAGATTATTTCTTAACCCTCGAGGGAGGTGTAGAATACTCATCCTTCTCTGTAGAAACGGTTTAACTAGCTGCCATGACAAAGACTTGGTGAACTCGAAGTGTCACTTTTTATGGTTTTCCATTAATGATGAATGTATTATAAATGCATTCAGCACAGAAATATTCAGCATGATGTAGAAAATAGCAAGAGGCCACCTTCTACAGCATCTATTGGTTGCATAAACAGTGCATTTTTCATCAAGTGCATCTATTCCTCCTTTTGTGGCACTGTAGTACTCAATTATCTCAGATTTCTTTGTTTCCTGGTTCACTGAAGCACTGTAGTGCATCGAAGATAACAAAAGTACTGCCTTTTTTGGTTTTGGTACATAGGAGACCAATGTTAAATTGTCTCCAAATCCAAACAATGAAGATACAGGTTTCCTGGCTTTGGATGGCAAAAACTCTTTTGGAATTTCTTTCTTGTTTTTCTTTAAGGTTCCCACATAAGTAAGGTCCCTCTTCCTTAGTTCATTAATAAGTTCGATGCAATATAATGCATTTTGTTTGCATAAGCTGTTGAAATTTCCTCCTGAAACATACTGCAATACAATTTGATATACTTACGTTATCAGTATGGTAGGGTCACCCTGATCCCGCTAAGGAGAAAAACAACTGCTAATGATGTGTACACACTCTTTTCACCACAACCTCAACACTCAACAACTCAAAGCATACTGCCTGAAAGATACTGAGAGCCGCAGCGCCACACTGTGGAGAAAATAGGTTTAACATGGTATACAATTTTGGCCGGGGTCCTCCTGACCCCACCATACCGGTTACGGGTTAACATAACTTTAGAATTTGAGCAAGTTTAAGGATCTTTCTTCTTTATGGAGAAAACTCTAAGAGAACTAACCTATCGTGCTTCAAAACTGGTTATTTCTTCAACTTGATCCATATGACTCCATCATGCGAGATGGTGTGCTACCTCATTTCCCTAAGTATGCCCAACGTTACCTGAATGTCACCATTCCAGGATGTTGAACTGGAAGAGGAGCAGATGATCAACTTCATCACCAGTGGCTTGCCAAATCTCTGGATCTCACTCCTTGCAACTTTTATCTATGGGGTTTTGTAAAACACCATGTTTTTATCTGCTCCATGCCTGACACTTATGAAAGACTGCAACATCAAATTGTTGAAAAGTGAACTTGATAACTGATTCCTGTGTATCAAGAAATGAGCCATCATTTTGCAATTTGTTGCATAACATGTGGTGCATATGTTGAACACATAAAAAAATGAAAATTGAACTTTTCTCTTTACAGGAGCATTGGAACTTTTGTATCTTTTATAGTTTGTGAATGTTTGAAATCTGTTCCTTCTTTTTGAATAGTCCTGTATTTTATGTTTCAGGAAAATATCTTATATATGCAGTACTTTACTCAAAACCATTACAGCCATTTTAGACAAAATAAAATGTTTCAAATAAATTTTCCATGTAAAGTACTTCTAAGCGAGGGTATTTTCTTGGAATATGCTAAATTTTAATATTAATGTTGGTATTTTACAAATTATTTGATTTGGAGTTGTGCTATTCCTGCATATGTGGACAATTTCTCAAGAATGCCTGCTATTTTCCTGGGGAGGAGGGGAGGGGGTGATTTAGGAAGCCTCAAAATGTGCATTTTCAGTGAAATTGTTTAGGCAAGAGATCTACAAAGCTAAACCCAAAATCCAAGACTACAGGGGAAAAACTTGGTTTCAAATAATGGGTAATATTTAAATTGGTTAATTAAATTAATTGGGAGTCGATTAATAACACAAAACAACACTCACTTTTAAACTTTCCTGGAACATGTTTCTGAGGCCTTCCCTCTATCTTCAGTCGGTTATTAATCGACTCCCAATTAATTTAATTTATACAACAACACTGTTTTCAACACTTCCATGAAAGGATTTATTTAAATTGGTATTGAGTGTGCTTGGAAGACAAACATAAGAAATTTGTTATTTTTTCAGGTATTGCTGCTACTCTTGTGAGTTATAACAACGTTGTAACAGCTGCTGCCACCCTGAGTGTATTAGGGCAATCTGCAAAAATAGTGAAATTTGAACTCTATTCACACATCCAAAACTCTGGTAAACCTGGAAACTGGAGTTCCTTTTGATTTATTGTGTTCACTTGGACCTCATTGTCTCCTTTGGGTTTTTTTTTTTTTTTTTCTTCCACTCATATGTTGACTCTTTGAATACAAGCAGCACAGCCACAAAGTGTCTGTTAGCAGCCAATG
The DNA here is from genome assembly GCA_030765055.1 of Mantis religiosa. Lineage (NCBI taxonomy): Eukaryota > Metazoa > Arthropoda > Insecta > Mantodea > Mantidae > Mantis > Mantis religiosa. Next base: position 203,104,249 of record CM060953.1, read on the forward strand.
GGAACTATTATAATTAGGAAAGGAAGACTTAAAACAAGAAATGGACAATGGACAACCAATATAAATGTTTATTACTTGAGGTCAATTCCACTGAGTTCCAGTCACATATGGCTAATGGTCACTAAAGCTTTTGAAAGACTTATGATAGCAATTTCAGAATAGGTGTACATTAATCCTTAGTTAATGAGTAGCTTGTTGATCACTGGAGTATGTTTTTCCAAGGCTGAAACTGCTACACTCCTCTGCTTATAAAAACTCTGCTATGCTTTGCTGCTTAGAGCCTTCAATATCCGAGCTACACTATATGGCACTCCATAAATTTTGCTATACTTGCTAAATACATGTATACTTTGAATATATACCCTCACTATATGTCGGATAGTGGAACTGATCCCAAGTAATAAACAATGTCCCAACAATTAAAAGATATGTAGTAACACAATACTGAAATAAAATTAAAATATTATAATTAATAGAGTGAAGTAGAACAAAAAAAGGCTATAATTCCAATCTGATGAAACTTTTCAAATACCTACTTATATAATTTATTTCATGAGAAGTAATGAACTTTAGCAATGTTTGTATCTATGTATATAAAACAAGGAGTAAATGATGGTCTCAAAATGTGCTAGTTTCTGCTATGTAAGTATTCGCTAACATGTTTTTCACGTATTAACTTTGATTTACATGTATGCTAGTGTAACGTGTAACCATTATCGTTTAAGAGGTTTAAGAAGTCCCACGCCTTCGATCACGCTCAATTAGCTGACATCGCTGACATCGTTTTAATCGAATGAATAATTGAAATACCTAAACAATGTGAGCTAACATGTTTTTTTAGTATACCCGTACTCTTCTATATCACAATTATCTAAGTTAAGAGAAATTAATTAGTGCACATAAGTCGCATATTCAGAAAAGTTCGGTAGTCTTAAGCACAGAACATCTATTATAGATAACCTATTTGTTCCCTTTGGTTTTGTTTGATGGTTTGATATTTTGTTCGGTTACGATATCTACTATAAATAATTCAGCGAAAATATCTAGGTGAAAACTTTTAATACAGTATTTCAGTATCTGCCAAGAAGAATGTGCAAACAAATGTTCAAATTACACACAACATAAAAATCTCAAATTATCCAAATCCCGCACAAAAATAGAACTGCGAAACAACTGATTATTTGCAAATGAGCTATCTGAATAACACTATTGCTAACATTCATATTAGCAAACCATCGGAATACTTAACAATTTTAGACGATTTAATGATAATTTTACCTTTTATTGTCTAATATCTGTAGCAAGCGATAGTAATTTATTAAATAGAAATGCAAAAGTGTGTATATTAGTGGTTATGTACATAATTTAGCTGGTGTTATTAACCTTATTTTTTGCACATTTTGACGTAATTTCTTTCACAGGATTTCCTAAATAATAATTATGAATCGCCGGAATATCGGAAATACCTAGTTTAAAGGAATACTTCTGTCCTTAGAAGTGTGAGATACGGATTTTACTGTTCAGAACTAGTAGTTTCTTCGAAATCTGTTCCAAAACACTAGTATAATTCTTACTCTGAAATAAATATTTTGTTCGTTAACACACTGTCAATTGCCAGGAGCATATCAGCGTCGTCTGCGTGCCGGAATTTTGTCTTGTACGAGTTGTTTTATATGCGAGTGATGAGCTGTCGCTTTTAAACTGCATATCAAGTTTGTATTTGCGACCTGAGTTCAATAGCCTAGCACCTAACCACCCAGCAAACTCGACTATAACATATATCGTAATATTAAGTTCCTATTATAAACATATGGAAGGGAAAAATGACCGTTAGGGTGTTGATTGTGGGGCAGGGAGGTATGCCAATAAAAGATAACGCCCTAATAGTCATGTCTCTTCCTTCCCTCCCAGATGTTAATATCAGGATAGAAGCAACCTGACACACATAATAGTGGTTCCATCATCTCCAAATAAAAGCTATATCATTCATAAACCTTAAGGTTGAAACGGTTATTTGGGATTTATTATTATTATTATTATTATTATTATTATTATTATTATTATTATTATTATTATTATTATTGATTTCAGCTCTAGTTATTTAATTAGTTGAATTATTACATTTCATGAAAATATAACATATGTAGCAGGTAATGTGCTTACACATAAGCTTAGGAAACAGAGCAGTAAACTTAATATTGAAACACTACTGCCATAAACTTCACATGACAACATGAATTTCAACCAATTTCAATTCTCTGCAATAATATTAATCAATTAATTTCAATTTAATTCTAGTGACCATTGATCTCCCTTAGAGATCAGTTTTGAAATATTCATAAAGCAACTCAACCTGCTTTAAACTTTTTATTTAAATAAAAAATAGAATGAATTATAAGTGGTGACAAATGTGGAGTAAAAGTCTTATTTGAGTTATATTTTCTTAAAATTTAAAACTTCACTCACATCAACTATTGGAAATGGGAACGTTTTTGTGACCATCCCAGTCCCATCCTCAGCTGATTTGTGACTGACCACTATCTTCACAGTCAGCTGTCTGTGGACCTCTTGTAATTAGCTCCCTCTGTCAGAATATTTCCTACATAAATGCATTAGACCAATTATGGTATGGCTGATTGGTTGGTATTTAAGCAAATGGCAGTGAAACCATTTGCTCTCTTTGTCTTGTTCACTTGGTCCCATCTTCAAGCCAACCTCAGGGTCATAAAATATGTCATTCAGAAAACCAACATGCAACTATTTAACAACCAGCATTACACTACCTCAATACATGCAAATGTTTATTTTTTTTTAACACAACCACCAAATATTCAATATGTATGTTTCATTAAATATGAAACATAAAAATTACAAATTCTGCTATAGCCATAATGGTGTACTATTCCTCATTACTAATATTCATGAATACCTTTGTTTTAGTAGTATTTAAGTTCAGTCTAGCTAGATAAAATGAGTTTGAAGTCCTATTGACTCAACTATCAGACAAGCATGCAAGATAATTTAAGAGATTACATTAACAAGGGTATTATACAGATTGCTTACATTACATTCAATGCAGTGACACATTAAATTTCCCTTATGGCAAAGGACATTTCAGTGATCATTCATAACTCCTGTATCAAGTAATACGCCTTGTTACATGGATATTCTCTAAGAGCAGATTTATAAATATTGCATGGCTGGTAACCCAAGAAGCTCTAGTTAATAATCATTGCTATGAATGCTTCAAATCTTACAGCAGACTTATATTTTTCTATTTTTTCCGAGGATAGTAATTTTAAGTTCTCTGGGAGGGCATTGAATATTTTGACACAATCATAATGTGCTCCTTTTTGGGTTTGTGTAAGTCCATTCCGTATCTTGCACTCCACTATTTTGGAATGTTTTATTTAACTTTTTATAAACATTTAAAATTGGGCACCAAAATGGCAGTTACATCACCTAAGTAGAGAAAGGTATGAACAGAAAGAAAATGAAATGATCCCCTAGACCTCAAATACTCTAATACCAGAGTTGAGTCAAGGATGACTGGATAGGAAAGGAAGAAATATCAGTCCAGGTCAATAACTCACCAAACTGAAGAGTGCAGCCCTTCCCTTTAGTTCATCACATAATTTTGTTTGGATTGGCTCCTTTAAGTCTTCAGATTATAGAAGGAATAATTTAAAGAGTCACCTTTCTATTATAACAAAATTGATATGTGATTACTAAGGGACATACTTATATGACCTAAAAAATGGAAAATATGCATGCATCTATGACCTAAAAAATAGCCTAAATATGACCTAAAAAGACTAATCATATATTAATTGACAATAATTGTAAAAATAAACATTTTTAATAATTTCTGCAGAAAAAAAATCTTTTATACTTCTTCATTCAGTACTTTATGGAATCTGTAAGTAGTCCTAAATTAGAGAAGAATAATTAACTTAAGAAAAAAATAATAAAGAGAAATAAAATATTCATACCTGGGGGTTTCAACAGCAGCAAAATTACACTGAATAACAATGTGCATTTTTAAGTTTTGAAACTGGAAGCCTCTTCTATTTCTGACAGAATGTTCTTATATCTGGAGAAACTATGTTCCACATCACATGAGGCTATAGGAACGTATATAAATACAATTCTGAACACGTATGCCTCAAACATGAGCTGCTGCCTACTTCTAATGCTTAGCTGTTTCAATATGTTGTTGTATATTGCTTTTTTGCAGATACTTTCACTTCACAATATTTGCAATACAAAATAGCAACATCAGTACTAAAAACCTTCTCCCCACACTCTCAAATAAATTTCTTAATTTTACACTTTAACACAGGTGACATCACTTTTAGGCCAGGTGACATCATCAAACTGACTGAGGCCTCAATAGAATCTACAAGAAACTTTCAAAAAGCTGGTGGAGATGGTGGTGACAAAGTGAAGGAAACAAGGCATTAAAACTGTTGCCAAACAAATAGGGAAGAGTGAAATTTAAACATTCAAGGTTGACTCCTTTGTTCTGCACAAAATTTTGCTACTTAAAAAGGAACCTTCAAAAACCAAGTGGGCAGTACTGCTGGCGATTTTTATACAGATTTAAAATTGCTTTATTTATAATCGGCTGATGACTATACTATAATAATCCCCAAAATATGACTATTCTAGAAATAAGCATAAATAAGACCAAAGATCTGAAAAATGAGAAATATGACTTTTAAGATGAAAAAGATTCAAGATGAATGTCTGGTAATTTTAAGCCGTATGACCCCTTGAGCTCATTTGAACATCATTACATTCATCGTCCGATATGACTTAACGTTGGAGGTTTTCTCTTAACCTGAAACATGAATGTCTGATAACTCTGTGCTCTATGTACCCTGTACTCATTTGAACATCATTTCATTTATCGTCCGATATGACTTAATTTGGAGGTTTTCTCTTATCCTGAAAGATGTATGTCTGGTAACTCTAAGCTCTATGTACCCTGTACTTATTTGAACATCATTTCATTCATCGTCCGATATGACTAAACGTTGGAGGTTTTCTCTTATCCTGAAAGATGAATACCTGGTAACTCTAAGCTCTATGTACCCTGTACTCATTTGAACATCATTTCATTTATTAAATTTTAGATGAGTCGCATTTTTTACATTTCATTTCATTTCATTTATCGCCCGATATGACTTAATGTTGGAGGTTTTCTCTTATCCTGAAAGATGTATGTCTGGTAACTCTAAGCTCTATGTACCCTGTACTTATTTGAACATCATTTCATTCATCGTCCGATATGGCTTAACATTGGAGGTTTCCTCTTATTCTGAAAGATGAATGTCTCAACTCTAAACTCTGTGGATCCCTGGGTTCATTTGAGATTTCATTCATCGTCCAATATACAGTTAATGTTGCAGGCTAGTGTGAAAGAACAATTAATTTCCAGTACTAATTTTGATGAAATTGATGCAATCTACAGTACTGTAAAATAGTTTGTTTGGCTACAAAAATGTAAAAACATTGTTATCTTATCAGATTCTACAGCAGCAATCCAAACAATAGCTTTAACTCAGAACCCAAAAACAGAAAAAATAAGAGAAATTCATTGTATGGTTAAACAGATACAAAATTTAAGAAAGAATATTGTTATCTAGTGGTTTCCTGCTCACTATGGATTGAGTAACAATGAGATGGCAGACATCCTAACAAAATAGGAAACGAAAATTCAAAATCATATGCAATCAAAAGTACCATTGGATCAGTTAAACTCATCATCAAGAAGAAAATGAATAATGATTATAAAACTTAATTAACCACAAATATATTAAATTCCAAAGAAGAAAAATTCTAAAAAACCTTAGAACTAATTCCTGAATTATCTCGAAAAACAGACGTCGCCATGTTCAGTCTTACAACTAGACATGACTGCCACAGCAAACAAACACCTGCATGAAATTGTTATACAAGAGGAGGAGGAAATCAATGTGGAACATCTATCTATCTGTGAACAACTTAAAAAATATCCAGACCTGACCTCATTAATATTGGGAGGCAAGAAGGATAATGGGTTTGTTACTAAATAACCACACACACGCATGCACACTTCCAGATAAATGTTTAAAGCTTTATCACACAAACAAAATTACTTAAAGATGTCTGTAGCAAAAGGTAAAATGGCCACGAGGGTGATAAGATCATGCTACAGTAAACTCCAGATATAAATATCAAATGGTTAGAAAGGATTTATACGGCAGTGGTAGAAAATAGAATGTTACATGGATCAGAAGTATGGGGAGTACATGAGGCTTGGAGAGAGACTGAATGAGTGCATACATCATTTTGTAAGTATATCCCATAGAGGAGGGGATCTGTCCCCTTCAGCTGCCGTGGTGCAGCCGCTGTGGATCCCTAGTACTCGTGGTACCTCTGACGTTACTAGAGGAACCTTGGGCCGAACATCTGAGCCCCTCCCTGAATGGGAGTTGTTCGGATTGGGTTGGACTCAAGGTGGCAGTGGTTCCTGACACCCGTGGGAGATTGGGTACGTCTCCAGACGGGGTTGAGGGAAGCCATATATTGCCATGTACTAGCCTGCATAGCTAGTAGAAGGTGTGCTAGATCACGAGGTGGCCCTACCGAGGTTAATCGGTAGCCTTCCTCTTTGGGGTTGGTGCGTGTAAGTGGCGTATCCACTTCCATCCCGTCTTGAGTCCACAGGACCAGATGGGCGGGCTTGTTAGTCTCTAGGTCTTGCCCTATGGAAAGCCCCAATGAGGCGCCGGGCGACCTTTTGGGATAGCTCGGTAACTCCCTGGTCGTTAGAAGGGGGGGGGGGGGCGGTCAGTCTTCATTCTGTGTGAATTGCCCTGGTAGATACCATCGAGTTTATATATATTTATATATATTTTGTAAGTATATTACCGATAGGATCACCTAACGGGGCAGCACAATTGGAACTGGGCAGGCATTCTACTAAAATTAAAATCTTGTCAAGGGCAATGAAATATTTATATAGAATCACTAACTTGGAAGATGGCAATATTATTAAAGAATGTTTTCATATTCAAAAGAGATGTAACTGGAGAGGGTCTTGGGCACATAAAATTAAATGTGCTGAAGCAGAGAGGTATGATCCATTCTTGGATAAATGCAGAGTATGGGTATAGACACTTCTGGAAAGAAGTTAAGCTAAGATTGAAAATATTGACAGACAAGACATTCGCCAATACAAGTGACAAAAGCTCACTGAGGTTATATAGAGATATAAAAAAACCTGGGGGAGGGAAGGATACATAGACATATGTAATAAATTAGGGCGAGAACAGGAGTGAGAAACTTGAAAGTTATAGGTCAAGAGAGGGAGCTAGATAAATGTCCGTTGTGTGGAGAACAGAATGCAGATTTCCATTGTATATTAAATTGTAGTCAAGGATATGGGGAGAGCAGGCCTGGTTACGTAAATGGGACAATTTTGGGGGACGAAGTAGTAACTAGAAAAATGTCAGTAAAAGGAGAAAAGAACAGGCGAAATATAGTAAATTATTTAAGGAAAGTTAAAGAGAGATGGCTAAAAACAATTAGGAGAAAAATGTAGAGTAGGATAGGTAAAATGGCAAAAAGTGTAAAAAGGAGCAGAGAGCCTCCAATACACAAAAACCTAGGGTTAGGTGTATGGGGACCGAATTATTATACAATGGCAAGCAACATGGTAGGATTTTCAGGATTTAGGAATATACAGCATTCTCCAATATGGATTTTATAATTGTAATCTTGATTTTGTATTTCCATTTGATGATGTAAAAGGAAAGATGAGAAATAAATTACAATTACTTAGAGTGAACTTACAAATGTTTATATATATTTAGATTTTAGCACAATGATATAATATGATATTTATTTGTACCACATAAATACAATTTTAATTACATACTTATGTAACACTTTCTCCTTATTTCATGCACAAATTTGTCTAATGTGTAACTCTGGACTCTCCAGCATTCTTGGATCGCTGGTCTAAATTACATTGCACATGGAAGACTGAAATTAACCTTAAGCTAAAGTTGTTTTGCTCTTATGAGATACATTTTGTTCACTGCAGCCCTGAATTAGCACACACTCTTGAAATATAAACAAATAATAAAATACATTCTATATTACAAGTTTCTTGACTTTCTTTTAGCACCAACATGGAAGTTGACTTAGGTATGATAAAAATAGCAAAGGCACTTGGAGGCATTGAACATTGCAGCTGTGCATCCCAACAATAGAACTGGTTATGATTAAAAGTGTTGTTAAAAGTGAAGCCAATTACATATCAAAAGACCAATTGAGTCATACTTAATTAAAACTTAAAACTTTACTCATGTTAGTTATTAAATCAGGAATATTTTCAGGACCATCCAGTCCCATTCTCAGCTGATTGGCAAGTGGCAAGAGGTCCACACAACCGATTGTCAACATACGAGGCGTGTCCGTAAAATAAGGTCTCCAATTTTATTTAATATAGAAAACATGTTTATTGTCAATGAATGTTACATTGTGAAAAGGCGGAACTTACAGCTATTTTTCAACGTAATCACCATTGCGATCAATGCTCTTTTGCATGCGCTGTGGCAGTTTTTGTATACCCTTGTCATAGCTTTCTCCCGCCAAGTTGCACAGGTAGCACTAAACCTCGTTTTTCAAATCATCGTCGGTCTGGAAATGTGTTCCACCTAGGTGTGACTTCAACTCAGGAAACAGATGATAATCACTAGGTGCTAAGTCTACTGTAGGGGGATGGATAAGGATATCCCATCTGAACTGGGCCAGGAGACCCACCTCGCACACACCTTGCGATAATGCAAATGTTCGGTCAAAATCTTGTCAATCGTAGTCTTACTGACTTCAGAGATAAGTTCGCACAGCTTGCGAACTGTCACATGCTGGTCTTTAAGCATTTCTTGCTCCACTTTTGCAATTGTTACGGCTGAAACTGAAGGCCGACCAGAACCCTTCGTCATGGACGTCTGTACGTCTGTCTTTGAACTCTCTGATACACTTTCGCATCTTTTTGACGTCCATACACTGTGGCCCATAGACTTTGCATAACTGACAATGAATTTCAGTAGGAGTAGTACCCTGGGCATTCAAAAAACGGATTACTGCACGCAACTCGCACTTGGCGGCGAAAGTGATAGGAAGCTCCATTGCAAATGGCTGCCCAGCCAATGGTTGCAATGGGTTTGTTGTGGTGGGGATTTGAAGGGGTGAAACCAAGCTACAAGCCAGCATTGCCGGATCTCGCGTAATAGCGTTCCTCACGGCTCCAGCGCCTTGGAGACCTTATTTTATGGACATGCCTCATAGTACTCAGTTGCCAATCAGCTAAACATGGGACTGGAATGGTCCCAAAACTGTATCTGTTTTTAATAGTTGACATGATCAAAGTTTTAAGTTTTAATAAAATATGACTCAATAAATAATTTAATATAACTGCAACTAGGTTAGGAAGTTGAGCCAACTACACAAGAGGTATTTTCTATAATGTCTTAATCCAGTAATTTTTAAGAAGCAAACAGAGAAAAATGAAGAAACCATATTACCAATCAAAGCTTCATGGGTGATCAATAGGGGTGGTGATTTTTTGCAAATGCAATATAGCACAATTGCGAAATTGACTAAAATACTATATAAATGCAAAATCAAACATTTTCTCTAGTAATTATTTTTTCCCAATGCTCTTTCTTCTGGAAACTTTAACTGAAGAGTCTGTAGACATGTTTTATATGTTTAGGAAGTTATAAAGTAAGTGACCACTCTTCTGGAATGTGGAAAGCAACCCTTCCTGCTAAATTAGCTTATTGTTCCACCATTGCCCATATTAAGTATGTTTGGTAGCTGAAGCGAGTTCAGTTGTTTCACAAAATAAACCCTCTTATCATGCCTAATGACTGTCATAAATCTATCTTCACAAACCAGTCAACGAAAAATTTCAACCCTTCCTAATTTTAAGGAAGTGATAAACACATATTAATTCCAGTTGGAGTTCTCAGTTGCCAAAGTTCCCATTTTCATTGCTCTGTTCGGTTTTACGCGCAACTTTCATTCACTCCATGCGTAAGTCACGTCGGTAAGTGACAAGATATTGAGCGAAAATATCAAGCAGTGGGCAAAGGCGAAAAATGTGACAAATGTCTTTCTCTAAGACATTGGTAAGCTTTTTAATTCTGTCACTGCTGGCAGAGTAACTTCAATAAATTATGCGATTTTAAGTGAAAGTAAAAGTAAGATCCCATTTTTTTCAGACATTAAAATGGATAGTTTTGTTGAGGGATATGAATATTTTCATTCACAACTGATACAGACCATGCAGAATAATAAGGATGTAGACTGCCTGCAAATGCTGTTGGCTGTTAAGCTCAAATACCCAGAGTTTACTCGAGCAGCTCTGCAATGCACATATTTGGGGTCCTACCTACAGCGTAGATGCTAAAATATCTTTCAGTAAATATTTGATTGTGAGTGACAGGACTCAAATGACAGCACAGAATGTTGAAATATGTTCAGTACTTCCATTCAACAGCACTACTGAATCATAAACTAGACAAATGTAGTGCATTTTCTTTTTGTTGTGTTAGTTTTACATCAGTATTGATTTATCTTTTTTGTGTTATACAGTATGCATAACAGTATCTGTATCAGATTGATCTATATTTCTGTGTATTGCTTTAACCTATATTAGTGTAAAATAAATTCACACTTTATGCACTTTTAACTCACCGTCATTAATAACCCTCCATAAATGTGTTTTAAATTTCATATAAATAATATTAATATTCATCATTTAACAAGGTTAACTCAAACTTTCTTCAAAGTGCTATAAAATGCTAAATTACAAATGTATAAATGCTACAAAATGCTAAATTTCTGATTTCAAAATGCTAAATATCAACCATATTAAATTTACCAATGTCGCACTTTCAGTCATGTCAAGCTCCATGGCCTTCTTCAGGAACTGAAAGGAAAAGTTGACGGACTGTTCCCATTTATCCCCGCAGAGAGGCAGGGAGGCTTCTGTCCCCTTCAGCTGCAGTGGTGTGGGCGCTGTGGACCACTAGCGTTCATGGTACTTTTGATGTTACAAGAAGTATGCCGGCCTTGGCAGACCTTTTACACAGGGGAGGGGTTCCAACTTCAGTTGCCATAGTGCAAGTGCTGCAACCCCAAACACTTGTAGTACTTCTGACGTTACTAGAAGTACGTTAGGCTGAACATTCGAGCTCCTTCTGAATGGGAGTTGTTCAGAATGGGTTGGACTCAATGTGGTAGTGGTTCCCGACATCTGACCTGGCCTTCCAGACAGGTTGAGGGATCCTAATAAAAGTCCCAGCTGCATACCTGGCAGGGTGCTGTGCTAATCGGCCTCACCGAGGTTGTTTGGTATTCATCCCCTGGGGGGATTGATGCATTTAAGTGACATATCCACTTTTATCCAGTAATGAGGAGGGGCCTTAAAAAGTTACAAGGAAACACCCGTTCCACCCTTGCCATGGATTTAATTATCCCCACATATACAGCCTTCCTCATGTTGGTACGGCTTGTGTCACCCAACTGCATAGCAATCTGACATTGGTCTGGCTGGTTCACAGAAAGGATGACATTAGTAAATTTGAAATGGCTGATCATCCGTAAAACTCAGATTAATAATGCTCACCGTCAAAGTTTTAAGCATTACATATTTACTAAAATTAAGCAAATGAGTCAACTTTGTATACACTTTTCTCCACTTATAAGTTTTTTTAATGAAGACTAGTTTCTGGGATCCTCTTCCCTATCCTCAGTTCTGTGGTTGACTGATGGTGCAACCGGTGTCTGTGTCTGGCTTGGTGTTGTTCTGCCTTCTGATAATCTGTTAAGTTTGATGACATCCATGGCGGGAGCTTACCAGATTATCAGATGGCAGCACAACACCAAGCCACGCACAGACACCGGTTGCACCATCAGTCAACCACAGAACTGAGGATAGGGAAGAAGTTCCCAGAACTAGTCTTCATTAAAAAACTTGTAAATGGAGAAAAGCGTATACAAGATTGACTGATTTTTCCCAATTTTAATAACAATGGCATTCCACTTTCTGAAATACTTTTTATTCTATATTATCTTACATATTTATAACAACTGTCATTTACTTCTATGGAAGAGACTTTCTTTGATATACGAGAGCTGTTCCATAAAGAATGATCATAATTTCTTTACAGTCATAATTTTTCGCACAAAAATTCAATCTCATTATATTCTGTTAGCTTAAAGTGAAACACGCCGTAGTAGTTTCATTGTTGGTACTTCTGGTTGCCACCTGTGAGAACCAGGCAAACTCAGACATGTTCAGCATCACTTACTGCTGCAATGGAGATAACATGCAGTTAAAGCTGATGTTAGAGGAAGATCCGGAGTTTCTTTCAAACGTAATCACTGCCGATGAAACTTGGCTACATCATTTTAATCCTGAGAGCAAACAGCAAAGCTCAGAGTGGAAATCTCCATCATCACCAACCCCCAAAAAAGCAAAAGTGGTTGCTTCTGCTGGGAAAGTTATGGTTATCTCATTCTTTGATATTCATGGAATGGTTTATCAGCATGTTGTACCTGCACACACATCAGTAACTGGACAATACTACAGGGATGTCCTGAAAACATTGCAAGTCCATATCAGGCGCAAAAGACCACATTTCCATGAAGCAGGCGGCATGCTGCACCACGATAATATGCGGCCGCATATTGCCATTATTATTGCTGAATATCTTGCAAAAATAAACGTGAAGTGCATCCCTCACCCTCCCTATAGTCCGGATTTAGCCCCATGTGACTTTTTTCTATTCCCTAACTTGAAGAAACACCTTAGTGGGAGGCATCATCCATCATCAAAAGCAGTGGTGAAGGCTATGGAGGCGATTTTGAAGGATCTCTTAAACAATGGTTTCCAGCATGTCTTTGAAGACTGGCAGAAACGCTGGGACAAGTGCATCGCATTCAGGGGAGACTATTTTGAGAAGGTCCATCAAAAATTATGAGGATGAGTAAAGGTACATTGTCAAAAAAAAAAAAAAAAAAATTGTGATCATTCTTTACTGAACAGCCCTCATATCTTGAAGGTGTAGGATGACTACCTATTCTTTCTTCTCTGCATGCATTAAAGTATGCCTTTTCAAGCTCGATGCCCAACTAAAGCTCCTTCCACAGATGTCACACTTATATGCTCTTACACCTGAATGTATTACTGCATGCTTTCTGAGAACTGACATCTCAGTAAAACCCTTATCACAAACTTTACATTTATATGGTTTACTGCCCGAATGAATCATCTTATGTTTACTTAAATGTGCATGCTGGGTAAAACTTTTGTCACAAAGATCACATTTGTATGGCCTGGTGCCTGAATGCAACAGGATGTGTCTTCTCAGCGATAATCTATAGCTGAAGCTCTTATCACAAACGTCACACTTGTGCGGCTTTGTACCAGAATGCATCAATTTATGCTTATTGAGGTTTAGCTTACGGTTAAAACTCTTCTCACATTCATCACACTGGTATGGTTTTGTGACGGAATGTGTCATTTTGTGAGCTGTCAGCGCTGACTTTACATTAAAGCTCCTTTCACAAATATTGCATGTATATGGTTTTGCATCTGAATGTATCAGTTTGTGCCTGCTCAGAACTGATTTCCAATTAAATCTCTTCTCACAAGTGTCGCATTTGTATGGTTTTGTATCCAAATGTGTCAATTTATGTCTGTTCAAGACTATCTTATAATTAAACCTCTTTTCACATTTGTCACATTTATATAGTTTTGTGCCTGAATGTGTTGCTTTATGTGCAGTCAGCGCAAACTTATCATTAAACCTTTTCTCACATATGTAACATCTGTACTGTTTCTCTCCTGAATGAATCAATTTATGCCTGTTCAGAACTGATTTGACCTTGAAGCTTTTGTCACAAATGTCACATTTATATGGGGAATGTGTCAAGATATGCTGTTTAAGTTCAAACATAAAAGCAAATCTTGTGTTACAAAATTCACATATATATGGAGTTGGGCCTGAGTGACACAAATTGCTCTTTTTTAAAAGCTCTGTTTCAGTTAACTTGTTACAAATGGCAGGTGTGCGAGACTCAGTTATTGTATTACTTCCCACAACTGACTCAAGAGCACAGCTATTTTCACTTAAGGATACCTCATTCACTTTGCACATAGCAGCTTTTTTACAATCAATATTGAGTGCTTTCTTCTGTAAGGCGAGTTTGTTTTCTAAAACTGAACCAGAGCTTCCACTGTCATTACTGCATGATGCATCTGGAGGCAACCTGAAATATTTCATGGTAAACTGTCACAAGAAAATAGAATTACAGGAAAAACAGCTTTTATAATTACTACTATAATAGTTATTTATGATATTACTATGTGTTTCAAATGGGAAGAGTTCTGACTTGTAGCGAATCAGATGCGTTAGAGCCTTCAGCATTGCCACCTCATTTCCCCCTCTCTCGCACACATGTGAGTCTTCTTGGCATTAGACGTAAGGGAATGCAAACTGAATTTTCCAAAGCTTTATAATAATGAAGTTATTCAAATCACAATTGCAACATGGATATTTGTATATTACGCACAGGTATACTTTAAAAAATAATTATAGTTTATGAATTACCTATTTTTCTAATCCAACTAAACTGCCAGTGCCGCATCCATATATATGTCACTCTCACTGTCTTCATCGTCTAAGTGTATGATAATAGGCTCCAAAATTTCGTAACGTGCTATTTCTTTCCAAAAGCCGTGTTCTTGTAGTTTATCCGCATGTCTCATGCAGTTTTCCCAGTCTTGCGCAACCTTGTCAATTTCTTGGTGAATAAGTAGTTTAGCGTCAGTCAGTTTAAAAGTATTATTTCTTTTTGCAACATAATTTGAGCCTACATTAACTCAATTGGATTGTTCTAGCAGTGGTAAGGGGGAAGGTGGTTTATAATACCTTTTGTCTCATTTCAATTGCAAGCTGATCCAGCTGATACACTTTCCCTGGTTTTTAAACGGAAGAACAACTGAATAATACTGCTTTGAAATCTCTAGAGTAAATAGATATTACGTACAACTCATAAACAAGCATGTAGTGTGACAAGTCACGTTCTGCCGATGAGCGCTAATGACCTTACTGGTTGTGCGCCCTTAAACCCCCACTCTGCCGATGCACCATTCTACAAGCTAGTAGGAAGTATATTGACTGTTCTCGCTTGAATTTAACAAATACATTAGTTTATTCAAAGTAATTCTTTTATCATGTCATGTCAAACGTTTACGTTTCAGTTCTGAGTAATTACAAACATATATACATGCATATATGCCAACCAATAATGATATCCATTACAATGCTTACATCACATGTATTGTTATAACATAATAGTGTTTTATTTATTTGTATTAGGAAAACTATTTGAGCTAAAAATATGGGGGCTTTGCGGTTATGTTAGATACATTACTCTCTACCTTCCACATGGATCACTTTTTGCAAAATCAAATTTGTCTTAGCATGAATAGTATTTATTAGAGAGTGATCAGGTTGGCACTTGTCACACACCACTTACAGGGAATGCAATGTGACAACACTGCAGGACACTGACTGGTTGCTCACCTAGCAGCGCTCAAGGACAAACATCATCCCAGTTGAAACACATAATAGTATTGTAACATATCAAATTACAATGCGAGATTGGAATATTGTCTGACGAGACCATAGGTCAAGTCTGATAACCAGTTGAGTACTATAATTTGATGTTATGATTATCGTATAACATTTTACCTATTTTGATAAAAAAAATACTTTTATACTTCAAATTTGTAAGATGATTATACACATTGATTTTCTATTGATCACAGAGAAAGAAGAAGAAAGTATTAACATCAACTTCTTAAGTTAAGTGGAGATTCTTTTACAAATACTTTTATTTGTGTAATATTGATTTTCTAGTCAATAGTTTGATGTAGAGGGCCATGTACGAAACCAGGTCATTAGTGTAGGTACAGAACTGAGGTAATTAGAGGAACATATAAATATACATTGTTGCAAAAATGAGTGATTCTGATAGTGATGCCGAATCTGCAGCAAATGTTGCTATTAATTTAATACTACGAATAAAATCTCGAAATAAATATGAATCTGGGAATAATAAATTTGAACTGTGGTAGAAGAAGAAAAATATGATAATAATGTGTCTGAAAAGGTTCTTCTAGCTTATTTTGGTAAGATAAGTGTAAATGAGAAAGCTAGTTTGTTGCAGACATATTAATCTATGAATTGTTTAGCCATAACATCAGGAGGAATTCATTTGACACATTGTGATAACGTTACAATAAATGTATACAACAAATAAATATTAACTTTGATTTTTTTTTGTAGTTTTACGTCCTCCAACGTTGTCATATCAGACAATGAATGGAATGCTGCTCAAATGAGCCCAGGGTCCTTAGAGCTTAGTTACCCAACATTCGTCTTTCAGATAAGGGAAAACCCCAGAGAAAACCTTATCCAGGTAACTCACCCTGACCGAGATTCGAACTCAGGACCTCCTAAACATGAGGCAGACATTCTGCCATTTACGTTTGCTTTGAAGTTTCATTTGTGTAGAGTCAGACTGAAAAATTCAATGCCATAGCCAGGATTTGAACCACAGACCTCCTGGTCTACATCCAGTTGCTCTTAACCATTGAGCTACCATGGCTAACATGCCAACATGACATTAAATTCTCCAACTGATTCGTATGTTTCCAAGTAAACCATTAGGAATTCTCATACACAATGAGAATCACACCGTTTGTGGTGACTTACTATGCTATAAGTACTTAAGTCCCAGGCTTCATAGTTAAACCACTGTTACGTTAATTGATGAAAATTAATCATTCTTCCACACTAGCCATTAGTATTCATCAATTAAAAAAATTTCAGTTGTGTATTTACATGAAATTAATGTTAATTTTACCACATAGAATGTGGTGAAAAGAGGCCATTATGATACTTGTTTTGATTATTGTAATGGTTATTTCATATTCTTTTATATATTTGGGAATTTGTTCTGGGTTGTTCTAGAAAATGTGATTTGTATAAAATAGAATGTAAAACTGGGTAGGCCACAGAATGACACAACTTACGTAATAGTATTCCTATTGGTTATAATAATGTGATTATGTAAAGTTGTGACGTGGACCAATAGGAATAGATTTTCTAGAAATGCCGTGCGCAAATTTGAGAATATACACACAGTTTCGGTGTCATTCTGCATAAGATCATCGACGTGTAAAGATGTGGAAGATGTGGTTTCTTTGGTGTCGATTTGCAAGTCTGCAGAAACCTAAAGTGCAATGATGCAGTATTAATTATTTTATAGAAAGACAAATCTACAAAGTTTAACAATGTGATAAGATATATTAATGCTTTTTGCGGAATAAATTCCAACATTTTTAAAGAAGATACAAGTTGTTATTTTCTACCATAACAGCATAAAAGTAATTTTCACTCCCATACTACGGACAGAGATATGACTCATTGCTGTAGAGCGCCGAGGCATACATCAACAAGAATTCAAGATCGACAAAAAAAGTCACCGCGCCTTTTGCACATAAAACCGTTGCATTATGCAATGTTCCAGTTTACACAAAGTAGATAAACATCATTACACCATATATACAAATATAATAATTTGTAACTTAAAACTTCACTTATCTTATAAGAAAAGATGACACTTTTCTTATAAATTGTCCGGGATCGCGATTTCATGGAAATTCTTCCACATCCTCAGCTGGAAACAACAAAACTGTCGTCATCGTTACGAACGCTAGATGTTAATATGTTCTTGTTAGTACTACCAAACTCTAAAAATAAAACAAATTTAAAAACAGAATCGACTGTTAGTATTTCAAAACTCATTACGCCATGTTTGTTTTTTAAAATCTTTTCCCAAACCATTAAATCTATCAGAACATTTAATTGTTTTAATAATTTAACTTCTGGATTTATTTCATGTTTAAATGACCCAAAATGATCTGCTATGGCCGATTTATCAGTTTGTTTATACTTAATGTTACGAAATTGTTCTTTTGTTCTGGTTTCTAAATTTTATTTTGTCTTTCCAGTATAAACTTTATCACAATCGAGACAATTAAACTGATAAATACCAAATATTAAATTAATTGGGAGTCGATTAATAACACAAAACAACACTTACTTTTAAATTTTCCCGGAACTAGTTTCTGAGGCCTTCCCTCTATCTTCAGCCAGACATCGACTGGTTCTCATTGGTGTAGCTGGCAATATTTTGTAACCGGTCTCCTCTGGTGGTGGTTCGAGGAACTTGCTGAACAAATCTTTCTGGGGGATGTCGAAATTGAATACTTTGTTCCTATTTTTTGAAATAAAGATTTGTTCCCATGTGGACAGTTCTTCTTTTCCTGTTGTATGTTTTAGTAATTTTGGTTCTGGATTTATGTTGTGGTTTTTTTCCCAAAAATGCGTGGCAACTGCTGATTTTTCTAATTGTTTGTATTTTATGTTCCTAAAGTGTTCCTTTGCTCTTGTTTCTAAATTTCTTTTGGTTTTTCCAATATAAATTTGACTACAGTCACAGCATTCAATTTGATATATACCAGATTTTTTGTTAGATGGAATGGCATCTTTGATGTTTGAGCAAATTAGGTTTTTTAAGAAGAAATGCTTGACTGGTTCTAGTTGAATGTTTTTTTTTTTTTTTTTGAAGACTTTTTTTTTTTAATTTATCAAAGGCCCATGGATGGTATGTGAATTTTTTGAAGATCATTTTAGTTTCTGTAGCTGAGAGGGTTGTGGTTTCTTTAGTAGTTTCTTCTTATTTGCTAAGTTCACTTTTTTGTCTACTAGTGATCTGTTCTTTTAAATCAAAATCCACACAGCAGGTTTTGCTTACCACCGCACTAGTGCAAGTGGAAGACAGATATGGCAATCTCATACAATGTAGAGCACTCCTCGACTCTGCCAGTCAATCCAATTTCATAACTGCAGATCTTGGGAAGCGCTTACAGCTTAACAAGGTGACCGCTGATACGCCTATCAATGGTATAAATGGCACCATTTCTACGGCCACTCACCATGTTCAGGTCAATCTGAAATCTATGATACATAATTTTAAGACTAAAATTGAATGTCTAGTACTTCCTCGTATAACAGGAAAACTACCTTCCACACATATCAATTTGTGCAACTGGAATATTCCTTCTAGCACTCCATTAGCAGATCCTAGGTTCAACATTCCTGATGAATTATTAATTTTTAGATGAGTCGTATTTATTACACATCTGCTTCACTTTCGTACCTATTTTGAGGACATGTTTCGCAAATCATCGTTTGCATCTTCTGCTCTTATGCGACTAAAGCTTGATCCAGTGGTGTGGTGGGTGTGGGTAATTCTGGATCAAGCTTTAGTCGCATAAGAGCAGAAGATGCAAACGATGATTTGTGAAACATGTCCTAAAAATAGGTACGAAAGTGAAGCAGATGTGTAATAAATATGACTCATCTAAAAATTATTTCACTTCACTTCACTTCACTGTGGTGTTCCAATACAGTTAAATCTCGATATTCCTGATGAAGTTGAAATCCTAATCGGAAGTTCCTTATTCTTCGAGTTATTGCATGGGAAAACCTTAAAGAAACAAGGACATCCTATACTAGCCAGCACAGCCCTGGTTGGATAATATCAGGCCCTATTCCAAGGTCATCATACAAGTACAAGGCTAAGTCTTCGCCTCAGCATAATTTCTTCATCAGCACTGATAACCTTGACACACAGTTAAGACGTTTCTGGGATTTGGAAGAATTTCCTCAGCATGTTCTTACTAAGGAGGAAAAGGAGTGTGAAGAATACTATGTAAAAACAGCCACTCGTAATGCCGATGGTAGCTTTACAGTTCGTCTACCCGTCAAGGAGGACAAAAATCGCTTAGGTGAATCTAGACAGCAAGCCATCAATCGCTTTATGCACTTAGAACGACATCACACTTAAAGAAGATTACACTCAATTTCTCTCTGAATTTGAATCCATGGGGCACACGAAGCAAGTGTCACCACCAAAGGAAGGTGAACCTTGTTACTATCTTCCGCATCATGCAGTTTTCAAACCTTTGTCTACTACTACTCGCACCAGTTGTATCTGATGCATCTGCGCAGTCATCTTCAGGACTATCCTTGAATGATGTGCTGAAGTTGGGTCCTACTATTCAGAATGACCTTACCTCCATAATTTTACGCTTCAGAACTTATCGCTATGCATTCTCAGCTGACATTTCTAAGATGTACAGGCGAGTGAAAATACATCCTGATGATCAAGATCTCCAAAGAATAGTATGGCGAGAAAACAAAGATGAACCTATCAAGGACTACGCTCTTACTACAGTCACATATGGTACCAAACCTGCATCCTTTTTAGCCATAAGGACTTTGCATCAACTAGCTTCAGAGGAAGAAGCTAAAAATCCACTAGCTTCTCAAGCTATCCGTGAATCCTTCTACGTAGATGATTGCTTATGTGGTCATAATGATCTACAGCAAGCTTTACATATTCAGAGGCAGCTACTTCAGATGTTAGACAGTGGCGGATTCCCACTTAGGAAATGGTGTTCTAATCATGAAGATATTTTAAAATCCATTCCACCGGAACACAGAGAGACACAACTTCCACTTTCATTGGATAGCAGTGAAAATGCGCATGCTCTTGGTCTCCTCTGGCATCCTGGAACAGATCAATTCCAGATACAAGCCAATCCATCTCTTCAGGATAATCTAAATTCTAGCTACACCAAACGAAGCATACTTTCTGTCATATCATCTATTTTTGATCCTTTAGGCCTAGTGAGTCCATTGTCATAAATGCCAAGATGTTTCTACAATCTCTTTGGTTGGAAAAACTCGGTTGGGATGAATTGATACCATCTCACCTCATCCAACAATGGCTAAATTTCTGCGAGACATTGTCCATCATTCATGCTATACGTATTCCAAGACACGTCCTAATCACAGGTACATTAAGGGACATACAAATACATGGGTTTTGCGATGCCTCAGAAAAGGCTTATGGTGCCTGTATTTATCTTCGTTCTATGAACAGCTGCAATGAGGTGAAAACCAGACTTCTTTGCTCCAAATCCAAGGTTGCACCATTAAAGAAACAAACCATTCCTCGGCTCGAACTTTGTGGTGCTTTACTACTCGCTAAACTTTACAAGGTTGTAGCTAACCTTAAGCTGCAGACTTAACAGAACTATCTATGGACGGACTCTATGATTGTTCTAGCATGGATTAAATCCAACCCACACAAATGGAAGACTTTTGTAGCCAACAGAGTTTCACAAATACAAGAGTTATCAGAAACTGCTGCTTGGCGATATGTAGCTACTCAAAATAATCCAGTAGATCTCATTTTGAGAGGAGTTTCGACTGAACCTCTTGCCTCAAATGACTTGTGGTGGAAAGGTCCTTATTGGATCTCACAACCCTTTGCATCTTGGCCAGAACAACCCAAATGATTAGATATTCAAGATGCTACTGGGCAGCGCACTACTGCATGCTTGATGGTCACTACAGAAAGTGATGATATCATTTCTCGTTTTTCAAAATTGTTACGCCTGCAGAGAGTGACAGCATACATGCGGAGATTTGCATTCAACTGTAGAAACAGCAACACGAGACGGCAAGATCCTCTCTCAGCACTTGAGCTTCAACAGTCATTGCACTGCTGCATTAAACTTGCTCAACAATCAGCTTATATCACAAAGTTAACAGAACTTAATGATAAAGGACACGTTCCTACTAAAAGCTCATTGAAATCTTTGCATCCATTTGTCGACAATGAAGGTTTACTCCGAGTAGGGGGAAGAATTGACAAGGTTCAAATTTCCTTCCAGTCAAGACATCAGCTCATCTTACCTCCTAAGCATCATCTTACCAAGCTAATTATTGAAAGTGAACATGTTAAACTTTTGCATGCTTCCAATCAGCTACTTACCTCTTCTCTTCGACAACGGTATTGGATACCGAGAATAGGAGAAACTCTTAAGTCAGTCTTACACAAGAGCCTGCCGTGCTTCAAACTCAAGGCCAAGGAAGCTCAACAATTAATGGGCAATCTACCTACCTACAGAGTGACTCCAGCGAGACCTTTCCTATGAGTTGCAGTTGATTACGCTGGTCCATTCTTCCTACGTTATGGCTCGCCTCGCAGCAAGAGTCAGGTGAAGGCCTACATAGCTATCTTTATCTGTATATCCACAAAGGCAATTCATATTGAGTTGGTTTCAGACATGACTTCTGATGCTTTTGTTGCTGCCTTACGAAGGTTTACAGCTAGACGAGGATTGTGTAAAGAGATCCTAAGTGACAATGGCACAAATTTTGTAGGTGCTAACAACAAACTTAGAGAACTTAGACTACTTTTGCAATCTCGCAAGCACCAAGAGATTGTACAAGACTACGCTTCATCTAATGAATGCACATGGCATTTTATACCACCCAGCTCACCCCACTTTGGAGGATTACATGAGGCTGCAGTGAAATCTATGAAATATCATCTTCGCAGAGTAATGGGTACACAAGTACTGACCTATGAACAATTAACCACATTACTAATTCAAATTGAGGCTTACTTGAACTCCGTCCATTGCTATGCCTTACTGATGATCCTTTTGATACTTCCTACCTTTCTCCAGGTCATTTCCTCATCGGAGAACCATTGACTTCGATACCATCACCTTGTTCTGACAATATGAAACAGTTACAGAAATGGCAACAGCTCCAAAATCGTCTTCAACATCTGTGGCAACGGTGGTCAACCGACTATCTGCATTCACTCCAGCAGAGGCAAAAGTGGTCCAGCTCCAGTGAAAATCTTAAGGCAGACACCATGGTCCTGCTAATGGAAGACAATTCATCTCCTCTGCATTGGGAACTTGGAATCATCACTGAGACTCATCCTGGTGGTGATGGTTTAGTGCGGGTAGCTACAGTGCGAACTTCTAAGGGTGAATATAGGCGTCCCATTGTGAAACTGTGTCCTCTGCCAGTTCAAGAACAACAGTGATATTTTTCAAAGTGTGTTTATGTTAAATTAAAAAACTGTTCAGTTTTTTGGGCCCCAGTATGTTTGCGCCATTATCGTCATTTGTTCCGGCGGGCGCATGAATATTTCACTTGGTGCCGGTTATGCAGCCAGCCAATCATGTGACTCGCCAGCGCGCAAAAAAGAGGCTTCTTCTTCCTTTAGAGTTACAGACATGTTGAGACATGTGATGTGCTTTGTTGTGTGGCTGCGTGCAGCTTGTTACAATGAAAGAACCGTTTTAGTTTATCTCAAATATTAAATGTATTGTCTTCTTCATGATTATTCACATAAGAAATGTAGCGTGTGCAATAAATTTATCTAGTGATATGAATACAGCTCTATCGAGTACAGTCCACAAAATCAGTTTCCTTGGTTACTGCTAAAATCAAGGTGGTCCTCCGCATTAAATTAAGCACGACACGAACACTTACTGTACACATAACTAGTATGGAAGAACAGTTAATTTCCATCCTAACCTGGTGTTAAATTTCCATTTTACTATAGATAAGGATTATTTAAAACAGAATGGTAAAGAACAAAACCTTTCACCTTTCAACATTATTCAGGTATCAGGAAAACATCTGAGCGCACATGGCTCGAAAGCTTGCAATGTCACCTCATCTTTGAGTACGATTTTAAAGAAAAGAGTGTTTAGCCAAGAAAGAAAAAATGTTTCCAAGGTTTAAAAAAAATGAAGCATTTGAAATGGACCCCATGAGAATCTAAGGAAGAAATACAAATGAAATCATGTGACAGCTGATGTTTTGTTGGTAAAAACAACAACTATTGTTTTAAAGTATAAACAGCTATCTCTTTATGAGGAGATTTTCAACAAAAACTCTAAATAAACGCTCTTTTGGCACGGTAAATGACCACCCTTTCTACTTCACTCTCTCAAGTAGTAAATTGAAATATTTACTGAAAGCATAAATATAGCTTTATTATAATTGTCGCGAACCCAATCGCGATGAGGCGGCTTGTACACCCAAAGGAACTGACAGGCAGCACAGAGATAAAGAGTATGCCAGAACAAATAAAGACAGCGCGGAGATAAAAGACTTGCCGGCACAGATAAAGTTTCATGTCTCGAAAGTTCGTGTTTTGTCTAGTGACAGAACATTCGATTTCTTGATTGTTACAGAACAGTCTCATATTATCAATGAGATATATAAGAGATTGTGACACACCAGCGAGTAGTAGCAAACAGTTGTAAAGACAGTCGTAAACAGGAGGTGTAACAAGAGTGTTGTAAACAGTGGAAGTTGAGTAAGCTCTTTGTTGTGGTCAACGACCTCGGTAGATTGCAATTGTGTATGTGACGTAATGGTGCTACTGTGAGTGTATTTCTATGGAAATAAAGAACATTTGGAACTTCTGCAACTTGGACTTTTAATTTTACGAACCCACAAAGTCACATTATCAAGTCCAAAATAACTGAAACATACAGCAGCAAATGGTACAAGAACTGTTTCATTCAACAGTTATCTGCTATAAATACTGATACAATAGTCTTACCTTGGTGGTTGTATTAATGGGAAATCCTTGTCCATTCCAGTTATGTCTGAGACAGTGTCCTGCAACAAATTACAACCCTGTGAGTCACTTAAGATAATTACAAGGTGTGGCTATAAAATGACCCAACATCTTTATTAAAAATGATTATACATTGCAACTATTATAAATCCTTCAAAACAGTCTCCTTCCCAGTCCCAACGCCACTCTATGCACATTTTCCACAACTGGAAGCAATGTTGTAGGATCGACTCTTCAGAATGTTCATCAGCTTTGTTGCGTTTACTCTCACTCCATTTAGAGACTCAAACCGGGTACCTTTCAGTACAGACTTGATTTTGAGGAACAAAACACATTAGAGGAGGCCAGATCTGTTGCTTATGATGGATGTTCCAGCATCTTTATGATTAATTCCATCTCAAAGAAGAATTTTATGAAATTTAATCATTAATAAACTTCAGAGACAGTGCTTTGACAGAAACTGATTAGCAGAGAATGCATTCTCTTGATGCAGGATCCATGAGTGATTCTTCCACATTTCAGATCTTTTCCCACTTATGGATAGTTTCTAAAACAGTATTTATTTACAATTCCTTTCTTGGAAGTGTTGAAAACATTTATAAAGACTAAAATTGAGTCATACCTTTTAAAACTTGTAACTTCACTCATGTTCATTTACAAAATCAGGAACGTTTTCAAAACTGTTGCAGTCTCATCATCAGCTGATTAGCGACTCATCACACGATCCCACCAGAACAAAAATCAGGCATACTATATGCGCAAGATTTCTTGAGTGTTCGGGTCCCAAGTCCTTATTCGGTAGGTTTTGCCTATTTCCGTAAACACAGATGACAACTTTGAAACAGGAAATGCGTTACACACTGTGATATCTAGTGGCTAATATGCTAAGCTTTCACATGCACGCCATTTCATTTTGAGCAATTTTGAGGTTAATTATTAGCTAACTAGTTTACAACAAATCTAAAAGCAAGACTATGTTGTCAATGTTATGGCTCTCAAAAGGGGACACGCTATTTTTCGTCTACCTCCGTATAACTATGATCTGGATGCAATTGAGCTGGCGTGGGAAAAAATAAAGAATGATTACAAAGTACGCAATGTTAACGAGAGCCAGAAATCCGAGGAAACTTGCTATAGAAGCGACAGATTGGGAAGGATACGATAAGAAGGTCCAAGAGCTGGAAATGCAAAATGCAATATTGGAGAAACGATGGTGTAATAGAAAATGCAATTAATGAAATTATTAACATATTAGAGGATACCAGCAATGAAAGTGACGCAGTACACTTGGAAATCGAAGAATCACAAAGCGAGTGAGTGTTTATAGCTGTCATAATATTTGTTTTCTACTTTTATGTGTTTCATAACAGTAAATATATAAGCATACAGCATATCAGATGGAGTTCAATTGTTTGTTGACACATCTCACACCTTTGGCGCATATCTTCACTTATCTTACCACAATTTGGCTGAATTGTGTTTTTCTAGGTTCACTACACTGCAGAAACAAAGGCGTGTTAGCTCTTTCTTCATCCCCTTTTCCCGCACCATACCGTAAATCCAGCGCTCAAGAAATCTTGCACATATAGTATATAGGGTAGATTGTGAAGAGTGTGACAAATTTTATATTGAAGAGAAATTTAAAAACTAGATTAACAGAACACTGTAGGAACATAAAACACAAACAGAAAAATCAGCAGTTGCTTTTCATTTCTGGAATGATAACCACCACATCGGAGAGGAGATCAAACTACTAAAACCATTGTCAACAAAATGAACTTACAACATGAGAAAAAATTTTTATTATTAAAAACATTCCACATATTTTACATTTTGATGTATCATCAGTGAGTGGTCTACTGAACTGATGTAAAGAATCTTCAGAGAAGGAGCCAATTACAAGAGATCCAGACAACAACCAACTGTGATGAGTTGCTAATCAGCTGAGAATGAAACTGCAACAGTTTCGAAAAGGTTCCTGATTTTGTAAAAGGACGTGAGTGAAGTTACAAGTTTTAAAAGGTATGACTCAATTTTAGTCTTTATACATAAAATTAGCTTCACTGTTAACAACGCCTTTATTTTAACTATTCAAATTTATTTATTTATTAGTGCCAAGAAGTTACAATCATAGATATAACTAGACATTCAGTCCAGGTTCTTTGCCAGTCATATCCAGTCACAGACACTATACAATAATTGTCACTTAACAATCAACAAACAACCGATAATCAATACATCATTCCTAACACCCAATCTCTATTACAAAACTTGGCCAATATCTACCACATACTTTTCTGAAATGTCCAAAATCATATGTATGATAAACTGGATGAAAACAAATGAATGAATAAATAAACAAACATATGTACTAATAATTGAACTGTGCAAAATATTTAATTACATAAAAAATATGTATTTGCCTAAAAATCCATTCTCTAGTAATCACACAGAAAGCTCACTAGACATACAAGTCTTATGTTACATTTGTTGTACATTTGAAAAAAAAATGGCAATAACGTTAATTTTATCAATACCTATTCACTTAACTGACCAAACCCATTTCTTCTTCACTCTAAATAAAAACTCACTAATGTGGGATCGATTACAGAATATTCTTCTTATTACTAATGATTCTGCCAGTTCTAACCATCTATTCTGGATCAACTCTTTCCTCCATATGTCCGTACCTGTACATTCTAACAAAATATGGAATGCATCCTCCCTGCCCCTGTATATAAGACAGACAACTTCCTCTATCCCTCCAGACTCCTAATTTAAACCATGCAATACCTTATCTTTGCTCCTTACTACACCCCTCAATATACATTTTCCTCCCATCATTACTTCCAAATTCTTTATAAAATTTTAATGAAATTCTTTTCACCAGCATGGTCTATCCTCCAATTGACATCTAACTACTCCCCAGAATCCTGCCATCATATTCTCCTTTCCACCATACCATTAACTATAAGCTGATGCCTTATTTGGCCCATCCAGCTCTTTGGGTGAATGCCCTTCGGAATATCTAAGCAATCTTTCAGAATAAAGCAATTAACTGGTAACACATTAATAAGCAATTTGCTGGGTAAGCAATCAATCCTAAACCAATATTTTAACACTCTTTCCATAATCAACCCTCATACACTTAGCCTAATTCTAGCATAACTCCTTCCCCGGCCGAATTATATGGAACTCTTAAGATCATCTTATCTAAAACAGTAGACTAATTGCTCAAATGCTCAGTGACCCTAACAATTTCAAAAACTGTACATACTTAGGCTTTCACTGCCGGCATTAATCCAATAAAATGTGTTGTCTGGGCTTTCTGGCCGTGGTCGATTGATTGAGATAGCTGGAGTCACTTCAGCAACCTTGCCTGAGTTGACAACTTCTGAAGATGCCTGGCAAAGAGACGGGCAAAACGTCAAGTGCTATTTCACAAATCAAACACAGCCCAAAAGCCCGGACAACACATTTTATTGAATTCAAAAACTTGTATGTTTTCATCCATTCTTGATGTTTGATGGAGCCAAGTTCATGGATCATTTTCAATCATTTCTCTTTCTTTTCTGAAATTTTTAACAGTCAAAAATTTCAATGTGCAATAAACACTTATTACCATAACCACAAAACTGATGATAGGGAAGAAGTTCCCAGAAACTAGTTTCATTAAAAAACTTGTAAGTGCAGAAAAGTGTATACAAGGTAGACTTTCTAGACTACCATACAAGGTAGTCTAATTTTAATACTGATTACCATAAATTTCACATAAATAACTGAAAGTTTCTTCCAAGTTTTACAAGGTTTCAAATTTATACTCAATATCTTTCCGACAATACTCAGGTACTCAAGGTTGTTTGAATGTCTGCTACAGTGAGACTATTCATTCCATGTTTGTATAATTTGGAACATAAATGTAAGAGAAACAAATACCTCTTATTTCAATGTGTAAGAACTATGATACAATGAAGTACAAAATTAATATAATTTTGATTCGACAACAGCTGATGATGTTAGGAAGATCCTAACAAAACGCATTCTAGATAAATACTAGTAATAAGTGGAGCACTGAGTACTAGTTCGAACTCAAAATTATATTAAATACCTCTTAGTTGACACAGCAGTTGTACCGAAACTAAAATGAGTTGCAAAAGGAATCAGTCTGGTTATTTTATAGCCACCCTCTTATGATAAAGAATTCACAATGAAGAATATCTTAACTACAGCATTTCCTTATACAGTAAATTCTCATTAACCTGGACCTCTTTCACCTGAACATCTGGATAACCTGCACTCACATTTTGAAAACAAAAAGTTATGTTGTTTAGTGTAGTAAATGAAAACATCCAAAGTATAAACTTGAAAGAAGCGTAGGGACAGTGAAGCACAAATTAGTACAAAATTGAATCGAGAATATATTGACACATTGCTTCACTCACACTGTTTATTCACAGGACATGTTTCAAGAGCTCTTGCTCCTATCCTCAGCTGATACTCGACTAGTGCAGGTTGTAGTGGTTTCTTCTTTCTCCGTATTGTCAATAGATGGCGTGATGTACTTGTCAAAGATGTCCGGTGGTGGAGTTTCAAAATTCATGACTCTATGACGATTTTTGTTAATGAAGATTTTTTCCCATACGGAAAGGTCTATGGGGTGATTAACGTATTTTATTAGAGATGTTTCCAAATTGATGCCATGTCTAGTATTCAAAAAACGAAAAGCCACTGCTGATTTTTCTGTTTCACCATTTTTAATGTTTCTCATATGTTCTTTAGTTCTGATGTTAATATTTCTTTTTGATTTTTCCTATATAAATTTTAGGGCAAGTTTCACATTTGATCTCATAGATTCCTGGTTTTTCTTTGGTAGTGATTTCTTTGGTAGTGATTGAAATAGGTTTAATATCAGAAATTTGTTAAAAGGCCCTCCCAAAAATTCAATCACTACCAAAGAAAAACCAGGAATCTATGAGATCAAATGTGAAACTTGCCCTAAAATTTATATAGGAAAAACAAAAAGAAATATTAACATCAGAACTAAAGAACATATGAGAAACATAAAAAATGGTGAAACAGAAAAATCAGCAGTGGCTTTTCATTTTTTGAACACTAGACATGACATCAATTTGGAAACATCTCTAATAAAATACGTTAATCACCCCATAGACCTTTCCGTATGGGAAAAAATCTTCATTAACAAAAATCGTCATAGAGTCATGAATTTTGAAACTCCACCACCGGACATCTTTGACAAGTACATCATGCCATCTATTGACAATACGGAGAAAGAAGAAAGCACTACAACTTACACTAATCGAGTATCAGCTGAGGATAGGAGCAAGAGCTCTTGAAACATGTCCTGTGAATAAACAGTGTGAGTGAAGCAATGTGTCAATATATTCTCGATTCAATTTTGTACTAAATGAAAACATTTTTTTTAACAGATGATAAAAATTGCTATAATCTATCTCAACCTAGTTTGATCCTGCTGTAAACATCTGGGTGGGAAGGGAGACAGAGACAGAGATATTGGGACAGAAAGCGGTTAAGTTGTTGATTTAGCGAAGTTAATGGTCGTTTTCTTTTATTTGCATATGTACGATAAACCCCTCCTTTAAGTACAGTACTGTAAGTAGTTTTCTGATCACTGCTCTGTGTGAGCTGATTTCAGAGAGAGAAAAGTATGCAAATGTTTTGATTCTTATAAGCGTAATAGCTCCACATTTTATCTTTCTGCTTCACATACCACAAAGATGTGTTCTCTATACCATATACAGGTTAGACAACATTTTATTTAACAAATTACTATAGGACACTGCTACTATATATTTTTGCATTCCTATACCAGGCAGCTCTCTTGAAACGAGGTGTGTATGGAGTTGAATGCTGATTAAGATGTTATTGTTTATAGTGTGGAGTTGCTTCTGATATTTGACACTGTACATCTGTACATCTGTGTACAGATTCCTGTACATCTCGTGTATCTCGCAAGCCCAAGAACACTTTTTATATATACAATTTAAAATCAGTAAGCTTTTCATCATGGAGTAGCCCAGTGCATCAGCCGAAATGAAACACAATCGAGGCAAACCTTTAAAAAGAGGCAAGGGGCGAATGATCACGCATTGTTTTGCGGTGCTTAACGAAAGAAACCCGGAATTGTCTATAAAAACATTGAGAAAGAAACTGGTGATCTTGGTATTTGCGTAAGTAGTGTATATAGTGTTAGAATGGAACAGCAAGAATCCGGAATTCTAAGAACACCGGGAAAATCGCATTAATGTAAACAGCGCATGGAGAAATATGACGATTTTATGGAAAGAGCTATATGCAGTAAAGTTCATGATTATTTTCTTAAGAAATGAACCAACTCATAGATTTAATAAGTTAATGTGTAACCCAACTCTATTTATTGTCTAGAAGTTAGCACTGCCACATATATGCTAGTGTTGTGAAACTTATGTGCGTGCATGTAGCATCTAGCATGTGGCAAGTTGAGTCAGCTCTGCCTTGTTTACAGCAGGATTAAACTAGCCTGAGATAAAGTATATTCTCAGCAGGGCCATTACTCGAATTCTCTTGAACGTAGGTGAATTTACTGCACTCGCCCCACTTGCTTAGCACCAGGTTGAAAGGGAATCTTTGATAAAGTCTTGGATAAAGTTGTGGTCTGGTATGTGTAACCTGCCAGAAAACAAGACTGAAAAAGAAAAAATAAGTGTGGAAGACAATTTTGCAGACATTTTTAAAAATATTGATGGCTGTTTCGATGTTAATGAAGACATTGACAATGACAGAGTTTATAAACCGATTACAGAGGAAGGCATTATTGCATCATGCAGTGTTACAGAAAATGAAAATAAAAAGTATTCAGATTCAGACAGTGTTGATGAACCAGCTGTGGTTATTGTATTGTATTTATTTCATCCTTTGGAACATAATACATATGTTATAGGACACGTCAGTTCAGGTTACAAAGATAAATATAAAAAGTTACATAAGACTAACAACTGTAACAGATACAGGATCCAACAAAAGTCTACAGTAGAAAAAGCAAATAAATATAAACTATATAAAGACCATAGAGAAATGCTATATAAAAGTAATTGTTCACAAATGTGGAGTTTACTCTACTTCATAATTTAATTTAATTCAATTCAATTTATTTTGTCCTTTTGATTGATATCAGACACGTCATAGTATAACAATTACATTAATGGCTAGTCATTATTTGCAATCACTTAGAACTAATTAACATTTAAAAATTCATTTACAGAATAAAATGAATGTTGCAGTAAAAAGAGTTTTACTCCCTTTTTAAAATGTATAAGGCTCTTCATTTGTTTAATATTTTCTGATAGTCTGTTGTATAATCTTATACCTTTATTGATAGCACTAGACCTGAAGATTTCCGTTCTACAACTTTGAATGTGAAAGTCATCTTTCTGACGTGTATTGTATTTGTGAATATCGGCATTTTTGTAATTTTGTATTTGTAGTTTATTTTGTTTTACATGGATCGCTAATTCCAAAATATACATACATGCTTGAGGTAATATTTGATGTTTTTTGAATAATGGCCTGCAAGATGTTTTGTTATCCACCCCACTACTACTACTTGTGTGTGGTTATGACCAAAATAAGCAGTAACAAACATAGAGAAATTGATGTTTTATTTCAAGAGTCAAGACAAATGAACTTCTAATGTTAAAGCGGATATGAGATAAGCAATACACTAAACTGAGACAACAGAAGCTCACTGCTGTTATGACCCACACACAAGCAGTAACAAACATAGAGAAATTGATGTTTTATTTCAAGA
The DNA here is from genome assembly GCA_030765055.1 of Mantis religiosa. Taxonomy (NCBI): domain Eukaryota; kingdom Metazoa; phylum Arthropoda; class Insecta; order Mantodea; family Mantidae; genus Mantis; species Mantis religiosa. The sequence continues at coordinate 203,136,752 of CM060953.1, forward strand.
GTCAAGACAAATGAACATCTAATGTTAATGCGGATGTGAGATAAGTGATACACTAAACTGAGACAACAGAAGCTCACTGCTGTTATGACCCACACACAAGCAGTAACAAACGTAGAGAAATTGATGTTTTATTTCGAGAGTCAAGACAAATGAACATCTAATGTTAATGCGGATGTGAGATAAGTGATACACTAAACTGAGACAACAGAAGCTCACTGCTGTTATGACCCACACACAAGCAGTAACAAACATAGAGAAATTGATGTTTTATTTCAAGAGTCAAGACAAATGAATGGCTAATGTTAAAGCGGATGTGAGATAAGTGATACACTAAACTGAGACAGCAGAAGCTCGCTGCTGTTATGACCCACACACAAGCAGTAACAAACATAGAGAAATTGATGTTTTATTTCAAGAGTCAAGACAAATGAACATCTAATGTTAATGCGGATGTGAGATAAGTGATACACTAAACTGAGACAACAGAAGCTCACTGCTGTTATGACCCACACACAAGCAGTAACAAACATAGAGAAATTGATGTTTTATTTCGAGAGTCAAGACAAATGAACATCTAATGTTAATGCGGATGTGAGATAAGTGATACACTAAACTGAGACAACAGAAGCTCACTGCTGTTATGACCCACACACAAGCAGTAACAAACATAGAGAAATTGATGTTTTATTTCGAGAGTCAAGACAAATGAACATCTAATGTTAATGCGGATGTGAGATAAGTGGTACACTAAACTGAGACAACAGAAGCTCACTGCTGTTATGACCCACACACAAGCAGTAGCAAACATAGAGAAATTGATGTCTTTTTCACTACTGACTAGTTTGTAGCTATACTGTGTAAAGTGCAAATACAGTATGTGTTTTTAGGTAAAAGTGTGGCAATAATAATTTCTAAACTCTATTAAAAATATTTGGTGATATAACTGTCTTTTTTTATATTTTTCTATCATTCTTTCGATAACCCAGAGTTTCATTAACTCAGATTGGCCCTGGTCCCAGTTGATTAAGGTAAATGACATTCTACTGTACAAACCTTACCTTTATGTCATCCTGAGTTAAGGCATCTGGAGCTAAATCTGTGCAGTACTTTACATCTGTCATTGCTTTGTTCTCCCACATCAGTTCTTCTTTAACTTCTACCTTCATTCCCACTCTACCATGAATGTACAAGTCTGGATCATTCTTGCATTCCTTTTCAACATTTCCCTCACTCTCCAGGTCCATATGAAGAACTTGAGGTACTTCTGATTCAAATTTGGGCTCATTCAATATTACTTCTTGGAAATTATATTTCATTTCAGTTGTTGCATTCAGCTTATTGCTAGTACTTGTCTCACATTCCACTTGGAAGTTCTTCTCCTGCAAGTACATATCTCCAGGTTCTGACTTGAGTGTAATTTCCAGAAACTGAGGTTCTCCAGTTTCTATTTTTGTATCCAATTTATCATTAATGGATGGATCCACTTCATCTTGCAAGTGGGCAGCGTGAGTGTCTTCCAACTGCAAATGTCTTTCATGGCAACAAGATTTCTCTTCAATTCCTGTTACAATATCCATGTTGTGCTCTGAAGAAAACAAAAGATACAGTTACATAAAGAGTAAAAGAATGCCTTTTTGCTTTTTTACTTCAAACAATTCTGGTAAGGCAACACATGTGTAAAAATAAAAATCAGAAAAGACTATACATTTTTTCACACTTATTGCTTTAATTGTTTTACCATACACATAGTTTTTTTTTTAATTTATGTCCTCCAACATTAAGTCATATCGGACGATGAATGAAATATGTTCAAATGAATACAGGGTACATAGAGCTTAGAGTTACTAGACATTTATCTTTCAGGATAAAAGAAAACCTCCAATGTTAAGTCATATTGGACGATGAATGAAACAATGTTCAAATGAGTACAGGGTACATAGAGCTTAGAGTTACCAGACATTCATCTTTCAGGACAAGAGGAAACCTCCAACGTTAAGTCATATTGGACGATGAATGAAATGATGTTCAAATGAGTACAGGGTACATAGAGCTTAGAGTTACCAGACATTCATCTTTCAGGACAAGAGGAAACCTCCAACGTTAAGTCATATCGGAAGATGAATGAAATGATGTTCAAATGAGTACAGGGTACATAGAGCTTAGAGTTACTAGACATTTATCTTTCAGGATAAAAGAAAACCTCCAATGTTAAGTCATATTGGACGATGAATGAAACAATGTTCAAATGAGTACAGGGTACATAGAGCTTAGAGTTACCAGACATTCATCTTTCAGGATAAGAGAAAACCTCCAACGTTAAGTCATATTGGACGATGAATGAAATGATGTTCAAATGAGTACAGGGTACATAGAGCTTAGAGTTACCAGACATTCATCTTTCAGGACAAGAGGAAACCTCCAACGTTAAGTCATATTGGAAGATGAATGAAATGATGTTCAAATGAGTACAGGGTACATAGAGCTTAGAGTTACCAGACATTCATCTTTCAGGATAAGTGAAAACCTCCAGAGTTAAGTCATATCGGACGATGAATGAAATGATGTTCAAATGAGTACAGGGTACATAGAGCTTAGAGTTACCAGACATTCATCTTTCAGGATAAGAGAAAACCTCCAACGTTGTCATATCGGACGATGAATGAAATGATGCTCAAATGAGTACGGAGTACATAGAGCTTAGAGTTACCAGACATTCATCTTTCAGGATAAGTGAAAACCTCCAAAGTCAAGTCATATCGGACGATGAATGAAATGATGTTCAAATGAGTACAGGGTACATAGAGCTTAGAGTTACCAGACATTCATCTTTCAGGATAAGAGAAAACCTCCAACATTAAGACATATCGGACGATGAATGAAATGATGCTCAAATGAGTACAGAGTACATAGAATTTAGAGTTACCAGACATTCATCTTTCAAGATAAAGGAAACCTTCAACATTAAGTCATATCGGATGATGACTAAGTCTTTTAATACTGCCTAACATGTTTTACGGTTTTTTCATATCATCATCAGTATTCTCCAACTGATGCGGTTGGAGATTACTATTTTGATACCAAATAGGAAACAAAACTATAATAATAACCATCAATAGAATCTTTAGTAACAGTTTGCCACATGGAACTGACACCCATTGGGATTGACCCCAAGTGGTAAACAATATTCAATAGCAAAAATGTCCAAACTAAGCATTGAGTATATGGATGTATTTAATGTGAATATGGTTAAAGTGTACAATAGCGGCGTAGCAATATGGCGGGCATGATGTCATGGCTTGAGTGTTGCCAACATCCAACGTATGCTTTCGCGGAAAATACCAACACTACGTAAGCAAACTAGCGATACAAGGAACCTGAAAGTGCATCATTGTTTACCCACTCTAGTCTCGCCAGCTTCACAATAAATGATAGAAAATTGGTTATTAATATTATTGTCATTACTATTATTAATTTATTCGCGTATTTCAGAACTGCGCAACTGACTAGTTCCCGTGACATCATTCCGTACCTGCATAACTCTACGTAGCTATTGTGCACTTTAACACTGAATAGAACTTTTTGTTTAGTTTGCGCATACTGAAATAAATTAATAGCACAATATTAATAACGTTGGAACCAGCCACAACTTAACTAAATGCTGCATAAGAAGTAATACGTAGTTTTTTAAGTACGGACAAACCAAGTAGATTAGTTGTGATCATTTGCTCGACATTGGACAATTCTGCTGTGGTAGGATCTCTTTTTCGTATTGCTAAGAGATAATTTATTCAGCATGAAATAAAATACATAGCTCAGGAGTGCTGTAATTTCAGAAATAGTTTTCTACGGTTCAAGGCAACAATAGTGGTACATAAATCTGAACACAAAATTCATTTACCGTATCTATTCTCCATAAGAAAGATTAACAGTTCTATACCAAACCCTTTTATTGGTTTTCTGATCAGCTGATATTTGTTTTATCTAGTGAGGAGCTAAATATCACTCACTACGTGTGAGCTTATCACTGTGTAAAAAAAAATCATGCGGTCACTCCTATTTCCAGTGATCACAGAAAGTGATTGAAAGTTGTTGCAGTTAAGAAATACTTCTCCAGTCAAGTTTCATCTCGAGGTTACATAGAATTGAGCCATTATAACCTAAGCCACATAACAATACACGAAATTGTCTCCCTCTTGCGATGATGTCATTTAAAATGAATTTTGAAGATGGAAAATCCTTTGGTGCAACGTGGATGAAACTGTCACGTAATTTGATATTCCATATTCAGTGAAGAAAAAACATGTGTAATGTGGGTAAATTTTAGCCACTAACAAAGGGAAATTTTACAACGCTTAACAACATTCCATTATTTCGTATTCCGACTGTGCGAGCTACATTGACCAATTATAGGCATAATTTCTAATAGTTGGAAGGGAATTTAAAAAAAATTAAGTTTTCACAAATTATTTTATAAGGATTCTGCAATTTTTGAACATTTAAGCTACTGCGGTTAGGTTATGTGAATAAGATATTTACCAAAACAGTTATGGTCGTCCTGCACTTGCTAAGTTGTCATCTGCCTTGGTAAGCAATGACGTAATGGTGTAAGATGTTATTGCCAACTGCGGACTTATGAAATACACCTAGATAGCGAAATGTTGCCAGTCCATATTCTTTTTATTTCCATTTATTCGTGTTATTATAGCATAATCATTACTACACTGAATGAAGAAAAAATGCAGTTTTGATTGCAATGTGAAAATAGATCAGTAAAGTTAAATGCCATTTTTTTAAACAAGATATGTTAAAGAAATTGCATTCACCTACAAATTCAAAAGTTTTCATCTTATAAAAACATTGTTTTCAACAATATTTAATTTATTAAGGACTATCAGGATATCTCAAATTTATACCATCCTCCATTCAAAATAATGAAGTTCACTTCCCTCATGCCATTTGGCATCCAGTGATGCGCTATCATTTATCTTATTTTGAGGTCACTACTTTATTTGAATAAAAGGAATCCACAGTTAACTTAATCTATCCATTTAAGTACTGGCAATGTTCCAGCCACCCCAGAAAAGAAACCATTCTTGTAGCAGAGAGCCACCAAAGTGCAGGATAACCAAAATAAGTTTTTAAACTGAATATTTTCAGAATTTGAAGAAGCGTATTACTATAAAACCTATGCTGTGCCACAGTTAGACTGCTTGACTCTCACCTGGCTTCAATCCCAGGCAACCGCATGTGAGATTTGTGGTGGACAACACGCGCTGGGGCAAATTTTCTCAGGGATCTTTGCAGCCCGTCTTGGTGAGAGTCAAGTGGTCTAACCAATCAGCCAAGGCATGGCCTTCTGAACAACGCTTAAAGGTCTAAGGGATTGAGGGAAAATAATATAACACCACGATAGTGGTACAACTAGGGAAGCTGAAATATCACTACAAAACCACAGACACTTATGACTATTGGTGTCTGAGGCAGGGCAAGAGCGCACATTTGTTTTTAATTAATGTACTCTTAACATAAGCTATATGCACAATGCAGTAAATGGGAAAAATGCTGCTGAAATGTGCTGAGAGTCCTTAGAGCTTAGATTTATTTCCTTTTTTTTTTCTTTGGTAATTTACGTCCTCCAACGTTAAGTGATATTGGATGATGAATGGAATGGGTGAAAGCCCAGGGTCCATAGAGCTTAGAGTTACCTGATGTCTGTCTTTCAGGATGAGGGAAAACCCTGGAAAAAACCTTATCCAGGTAATACACCCTGATCGAGATTCGAACTTGGGACCTCTTGAACGTGAGGCAGACACCCTGCCACCAAGCTACCCAGGCGGGCAAGTTTAGATATAGAAATGGATAGAGAACATCTAAAAAACTGTGCAGGTTTACAAAATTGTCAAGATATGACTTGTAAGTACTGGAAGCAAGACTTCATTGTTGACTCCAGAGCATAAGCAACATACATACATATATGTGTTTGGAGGAATTTAGTAACAGTGATGTCAAAATTAATCTCAGAAACTATTTGTAGTTGGTTTATTAATACTCGTCACTTACTTGTTTATATATATGAGAGACTAGTTTCAAAGGCATTCGCCTCCATTTTCAATCTCTTTCCAACTGAATTTAGTAACAGTGACGTGATGTCAAAGTTAATCTCAGAAACTATTTGTAGTTGGTTTATTAATACTCGTCACTTACTTGTTTATATTTATGATAGACTAGTTTCAAAGGCATTTGCCTCCATTTTCAATCGTTGGAAAGAGATTGCACCTTTTTGTTAAAAAATATGGTATATATATCAAATCAATTGAATCAATGACTGCAATGACTGTAGTCAAATTTATATTGGAAAAACAAAAGTAAATTTAGAAACAAGAGCAAAGGAACACTTTAGAAACATAAAATATAAACAATTAGAAAATTCAGCAGTTGCCACACATTTTTGGGAAAAAAACCACAACATAAATCCAGAACCAAAACTACTAAAACATACATCAGGAAAACAAAAACTATTCACATGGGAACAAATCTTCATTTCAAAAAATAGGAACAAAGTATTCAATTTCGACATCCCCCAGAAAGATTTGTTCAGCAAGTTCCTTGAACCGCCACCACAGGAGACCGATGACAAAATATCATCAACTACACCAACGAGAACCGGCTGATAGAGGCAAAGCCTCAGAAACATGTTCTGGAAAAATTTAAAAGTAAGTGTTGTTTAGTGTCTTTAATCGACTCTCTTTAAAGTTAATTTATCCCAACAACACTGTTTTCAACACTTCCAAAAAGGAATTATGTCAAAAGAGTTTCACATTTTTTTCAAGGTTGAAGATTCATGCTTTGCTTCATAGTGACAAAGGATCATATGAGTGGGAAAGCTGTAGCTTGTTTGTGATAAGAGCTTTAACAAGATGAATTACTTGAGAAGGCATTGTTTTAGAAGACATAATCTGATTCATCAAAGGAGAAAAACTTATAAATGTGAATTGTGTGATAAATACTTTACCAAAATGTCAAATTTGAAAAGATATGAATTTACTCACAATGGCAAAAGACCATACAAATGTGAAACTTGTAGCAAGGGCTTTGCACATGAATGAGATTTAAATGCACACAATTTGGTACATGGAGGTGAGAGTACATATCAGTGTACAGTTTGTTTGAAGAGCTTTACTTGAGCTTCAAATTTGAGAAGGCATAATTTAACACATGAGAACAAAAAACTGCACTACCCCCACTGAAGTTTATCGTCAGTTATGCGAAGTCTATGGGCCACAGTGTATGGACGTCAAAAACTTGCGAAAGTGGGTCGGAGAGTTGAAAGACAGATGTACAGACGTCCATGATGAACAGCATTCTGGTCAGCCTTCGGTTTCAGCTGAAACAATTGCAAAAGTGGAGCAAAAACTGCTTAAAGATGAGCGTGTGACAGTTCGCAAGCTGTGCGAACTTATTCCTGAAGTCAGTAAGACTACGATTGACAAGATTTTGACCGAACATTTGCATTATCGCAAGGTGTGTGCAAGGTGGGTCCCCAAAATGCTCACCGAAGACCATAAATGGCAACGTGTTGAAGCGGTCCACCGTTTCCTGGAGCGCTATGCAGAACAGGTCGAGGAATTGTTGGATTCAATTATCACTGGCAATGAAACCTGGGTGCACTACACAACACCAGAAACTAAAGAACGTTCTCGTCAGTGGTGGCATTCAAATTCGCCGAAGCCCTGAAAGTTCAAACAGACAATTTCTGCCGGCAAAGTGATGGCCAGTGTGTTCTGGGACAGAAAAGGTGTATTGTTGTGCGAGTTTATGCCTACCGGCACAACAATAAGTACCGCTAGCTACTGTGAGACTTAAAAAAAATTGTGACATGCCGTTTAAAATTGAAGGAGGGGAATGCTGACAAAGGGAGTGATTTTTCATCATGACAACGCTGGTCTCCATACTGCACATGCAATGGCTGATCTCCTGGCCCAGTTCGGATGGGACATCCTCAGTCCAGACTTAGCACCTAGTGATTATCATCTGTTTTCTGAGTTGAAGTCATACCTGGGTGGAACACATTTCCAGACCAACAATGATTTGAAAAACGCAGTTGAGCGCTACCTGCGCAACTTGGCGGGATAGTACTATGACAAGGGTATACAAAAACTGCCACAGTACATGCAAAGTGCATCGATCGCAATGGTGATTACGTTAAAAAATAGCTGTAAGTTCCACCTTTCCATCAATGTAACATTCATTGACAATAAATATGTTTTCTATATTAAATAAAATTGGAAACCTTATTTTACGGACATGCCTCGTATCAAACTTAAAATGACATGGTTTGATTCATGCAGGGATGAAACCACATAAATGCCATGTTTGTGAGAAAAGATTTACACAGCTTACACACTTGAGAAGACATAATGAAACGTACCACAAATAACTGTGTACATATGAAGTGTTCAAATACCAGCGTTGAGGGGAAAGTTCACAGCCAACTTGCTACTTCATCTAAAATGTGTAGTGTTTAATGCTGCTTTCACTACATATGGCACAGCAGGCTGTGACACTGATGATACATGAGATGAAGATGGAGCACCAGTAAAATGAGATGGCGGGGGAACCTGGAGATCCCAAAGAAAATCTGCCCCAGCACTGTGTTGTCCACCACCAATCTCACTTTGCAGTCACCTGGGATCAAACTCAGGACGCCTTGGTGAGAGCTGAAAGGTCTAACCCTCAGCCATGCGTGACCTTACTTCATCTACTTGCTACAGGATAGTTAAATAATAACACTGGGAAACAATGAAAATGTTTCGGGCTTAAAAATGGCGAATTTATATGTATTTCCATCTGCTGAATTCAAAGTCACCATAAAAATGATAGATTAGCTCTTGCTTTGAAGATAAAGTGACATTTCATTTTTTAGGATGAAGATTTTAAATTTGGGGAATTTCTTTGGGAGTTGGCACACCTGTCAAATAATACAAAAACATTCAGAGAGAAATTTTGGAAGTTAAGTGATGCAAAAGTTATGGAAGGCAGTTTTGTTGGAGAACTTGTAAAGGATTTTGCATTTGATCAAATTTTGGAGGGGAAAGAAAAGGAAGCTTGAGAAGCCTTAAAGGGTGTTGTTCATGGATTTTTAAGCAACAAAAGAGATGACAACTACAAGCATTTGGTGACAGTGCTCCTGCAAACCTTGGATGCAACATGTCCCTTACCACTCCCACCTAGACTTTTTCCCTCCTAGTTGTGGAGCTGTTAGTGATGAACAAGGGGAGAGATTCCATCAGGACATTTCTGTTATGGAACAAAGATATCAGGGCCATTGGAATGAAGTAATGCTTGCGGATTACTGTTGGTCTTTGTATAGGGATTCTGCGGAACTCCATAACAAAAGGCAAGCTAAAAGATGACGAAATCAATACATCACCACATCATTCTCTTCAGACACGACTATCTCCGAAGTATTTTTCCATAAATTAAGAACTCTTAGCATGTAATAACCAGTTAAAAAAATCAAATGCACTTTCATTGTTGTTAGCATGTATGTAATTAAAATGTATCCATTTCTCTCAATCCGTTCATATTGTGACTTTGTGGGTTCGTAGAATTAAAAGGCCGAGTTGCAGTAATTAAAATGTTCTGTATTTGCGTAGAAATACACTGTTCAATTCTCACATAACAACATCACATCACATATACACAGTCTTCCACGGTCGATGACAATAACAAACAGTGACAGCAGATTACATCATTAGCTCTCGTTGCAATAACACTTCCAGCTGTCTCTTGTTCATAACACTGTTTCACAACTTGCAACTAGACTACTGGCCAGTCGTTGCCTCTTTAAATCCCAGCATCGATAATTCTAGATTGTTCTAAAATAAACCAGAAACTGAATAACCTCTATCAGTCCAGAAGTAACCAGAAATTTCCATTTATCTCAGTTTGTTTGTTTCGGCAGAGCTACTAAAAATTTTTCATTGTTATATTTGTTTTTCTGAACCCAAAATTAGTAGGAATTGTCTCATGAAGTTACAGTTTTTAGTTTTATGTAACTTTTTATATTTATCTCTGTGTCTTGAACTGACGTCACCTATAACATATGTATTATATTCCAAAGGATGAAATAAATACAAATCAATACAACGAAGTGCTCAAAACATTCAAAAATTATTTTTTTGCTGCCCAGTGTAATCGAACACACTCACCCCTATCTCTAGTGCACAAAATGGCCAGCAGTCGCGGGAGAACTTATGCTGGTAGAGGCGGATAATAGAATCCTTAAGTATTGTGACTTTGTGGGTTCGTGAAATGAAAAGTCCAATTACACCACTCAAAAATGTTCTTTATTTCCACCGACTTACAGTTAAACACTTGCCAATTACACGGAATTACGTAATGCACACAATTATGATTCACCAGTTCGTCCGTTACAATTCCACTGTACGGTCACAATTACGTAAATTCTTCCGTTGCACATACACAGTCTTCTCGTCCTTACACTAGCACTGCACTCTTACGCTGATTGCCACGAACTCTGACTGACTGTCTCATTGAAGCCCTTTTTATAGGAATGTCACTGTTTTTCTAGAAGTCTCTGGTTTTCTGCCGATCACAACGAAAGTTCCGGAGGACAGGAGAAGGGGAGAGAAGCGTCCAGGGATGAGTGACATTTCGCTAATCACCCCTCAGTTAGTGACAGATTAATGGGCGGGGGGCGTGGCTCGGCTGCCTCGGTCCCTTCCAGCTGTCGCCGGTCGTACCCTACGCTATTTGGGTGACACTGCTCCCTCCTCAAAGCTGGTCGTCCCGAACAGCACCATCGTAGCGGGCTAGGCGATCCATGTGTACCACCAACATCTTCCCTCGGGGAACCTTCTGGATGCGGTAGACCACGTCGTTAATCCTCTTCACCACCCGGTACGGTCCTTGCCATGGCTGCTGGAGCTTCGGGCAGCGTCCCTTGGTCCGGGTAGGACGGTACAACCAGACCAGGTCACCTTGCTGGAACCCTTGGCTGTTGGCTTGCCTGTCATACCTGGTCTTCATGCGGTCGCTCGCCTTCTGGATGTTCTGGCCAGCCATCTCGTGCATGTCGTGGAGATGGTCCACCAAGTTCTCCACATACTCGGTCGCTGGCTGTTTCGCTTCCGGAGGGCTTCCAACAGCCAGGTCACAAGGGAGGCGTAACTCTCGGCCGAACATTAAGCTGGCTGGCGTCATCCCAGTTGTGTCGTGTGTAGACGAGCGGTAGGCCAGCAAGAACAGTGGCACCTTGACGTCCCAGTCTCGCTGATGGCTGGCCACGACCTTCCTCAGGTGTTCCTCTAAGGTCTTGATGTACCTTTCGACCATGCCATCCGATTGGGGATGTAGAGGCGTAGTGCGAGTCTTGTTCACCCCAAGCCTTTGTAGTGCCTCCTTCATTACGTTGGACTCAAAGTTGGTACCCTGGTCACTGTGTAGCTCTAACGGCACCCCAAATCGACAGAATACTTGCTCCACGAGGCAGTCTGAGATTGTCTTTGCCTCTTGGTTTGGGATGGCATACACCTCCGGCCATTTGGTGAAGTAGCCCACGACCACCATTAGGTACTTGTTGCCTCGGTCGGAAACTGGGAACGGTCCAGCAATGTCAACGGCGATCCGTTCGAATGGCGCATGCTGCATGCGACCCCGGCTCCTAGTCTGGGGGCCACGACTCGCCGCGCACACGTGACACTGACGCACTGACGGCACCATCTCTCAGCATCTGCTCGGAGTCTCAGCCAGTAGTAGCGCTGCCGAAGTTTGTCGATCGTTCGGTTCGCCCCCAGGTGTCCTCCCGAAGTACCGGCGTGCACTTCCTCCAAGACTTCCGGGACCTTACTCCGGGGAAGTACCAACTGTTCTCTCTGCGTCTTCCCATCGGGTGTCTCCCATACCCGGAACAGCACGCCCTCTCTGGTCTTCAACGAGTCCCATTGGGCCCAGTACGACTTGTAGGTGGCGTTCCTCGGTGCGATGTCCTCCCAGGTTGGTCTCGTCCCTGCCTCCACTTCCCTTAAGATTGGCCTTAAGTCTGCGTCCGCCAGCTGCTCCCTCCTCAAGCCTGCGCTATCCCAGCCATCCGCAGGCACTGCCGTGACTACTCGGACTGCTGCGGCACGCTCTTTCTCCTCCACTCTTGTGCACTGGCCGCACTCTTCTGGACAGGGTCTTCGGGACATGGCGTCAGCGTTACCGTGGCTCTTCCCTCTACGATGTTCCGAGGTGAAGTCGTACTCCTGCAGCCTCTGGACCCAACGTGCTGTCTGGCCTTCCAGGTTCTTAAAGTTCAATAGCCAGTTTAGGGCGGAATGGTCAGTCCTCAGGTGGAATGGCTGACCGTACAGGTACTTGTGGAAGTGCCCCAATGTCTTTACTACCGCCAGTAACTCCCGCCGGGTGACGCAGTAGTTCTTCTCTGCCTTGGATAGCGTCTTGCTGTAGTAGGCTATCACCCTTCATGGCCATCCTGGATCTGCGATAGGACACCTCCTATGCAATGGTCGCTGGCGTCGGTGTCCACAATGAAGGCGCCACCCAGTTGCGGGAAACCCAAAATTGGGGCACTGCACAGGGTTTCCTTCAGGTGCTGGAAAGCGACTTCGGCGTCCTCCGTCCACACATAAGGTAGGTGTTTAGCTGTCAGGCGGGTGAGGGGTTTGGCGATGTTGGAGAACCCCTTTATGAAGCGGCGGTAATAACTGCACAGCCCCAGGAAACTGCGCAGCTCTTTCTTATCCCTTGGGCGAGGCCAATCTCTCACGGCCTTTGTCTTCTCCGGGTCTGTGGCCACTCCGGTTGCTGAGACTATGTGGCCCAAGTAGTTAACTTCCTTGCGGAAGAGCTGGCACTTCTTCGCGTTCAGCTTCAAGTTGGTCGCCTGCAGTCTCTGTAGCACCTTACTCAGGTTCTCGAGGTGATCTTCAAAAGTCTTCCCGACGATGATGATGTCGTCCAGGTATAGCAGGCAGGCATCGTAAGTCAGCCCTCTCATCACTGACTCCATAAGGCGCTGGAAGGTAGCTGGTGCGTTGCAGAGGCCAAAGGGCATAACCGTGAACTGCCAGAGCCCTTAGCCCGTCGAGAATGCGGTCTTCTCCTTGTCTCTCGGGTCTAGAACTACCTGCCAGTAGCCCGACTTCAGGTCCAGGGTCGAGAATCACTGTGCACCAGCTAGCGTGTCCAGGGTGTCGTCAATCCGGGGTAAGGGAAAACCGTCCTTCCGGGTGACAGCGTTCAGCTTTCTGTAGTCTACGCAGAAGCGTAGCTCGCCGTTCTTCTTCGTCACCAAGACTACAGGGGAACACCAAGGGCTGTCAGACTCTTCAATCACTCCCCTGGATCTCATGTCCTCCAGCATGTCTCGTACCGCCCCTTGCTTCGCCAGCGGAACGCGCCTATGTGGTTGCCGAATAGGCCGGGCGTCCCCGGTGTCGATGCGGTGAAGCACTTTGTCCGTGCGGCCGTAGTCACTATCACCTTGGCTGAAGACGCGCTGATACCGTCTTAGCAGTTGTCGAACCTTCTCCAGCTGTTCTGCGGTCAGGTGGTCGGCCGCCCTCTCCAGTAAGCCTTCTAGCCGGGGCCCCAGGTGTTGCTTCGGCGCCGGCTCCTGTGTCTTGTCGATTGCTGTTACGCTCACCTCGGGCTCGCACGTTCCCAACTCCGTTCCGGCCTGGACGTCGTGATCGGTGTCCGTTGGATTTAGCAGACTCACTGGCACCTCCTCTCGGCAGGGCAGCAATGCCCTGGTTACACACAGTCCGTGTACAGGCGTCTTCTGGTCCAGCATCATGTTCCTGGTTCTCTGGCCCTCCAGTCGCGCCGTCACCACCACCTCGCTCCTCGCGGGGACAACCACGTCTTCTTCCAAGACGACCCTGCAAATTCCAAGGCGCTCTTCGGGTTGACGGAGTATAACCTCTTCTCCGTTAAGCCGCAGGACCTTCTTGCCGACGTGGACCGTCGCCTCATGGCTCCTGAGGGCATCCAGTCCCAGGATCACCTCCTCAGCCACCTTCGCGACGAACACCCACAGACGCACGGCACTCCGTCCCAAGTTCAGCTCCAGCAGGGCCTCCTTCTCCACAGGCAAGGTGTCGCCCGATGCCGTGACAAACTGGTATGGTATGCTCGGCTTCCTTGTCGGCAAACCCTTCGCCACGTCAGGTCTGATGATGGTCACGGCCGCCCCGGTGTCCACCAGCACGCGGCACGGCTTTCCTCTTACCCAACCGTCCGCGATGAGGCTGTCATCCATACGCCGGCTGACGGCACGCAGTGTCACTCGAGGGGATGGTGGTGATGGTGGTGATGGCGCCGACGTGCCCCTCTCCACGACGGCCCTTACTCGTTTTCCGGCTGCTCTTCCTGGTGTGGGCAGTCTCTCTGCAGGTGTCCGGGCTGTCCACACCCCCAACACAGGCCACTAGGTGTTCGCCGGCGTCCCTCAGCTGGTCTTCTGTCTCCGGCGTAGCGGACCCTCCTCGTTCTCGAAGTCGGGATAGATGTTACTTTGGCCGCCTCCATCCTTAATGCCGCTGTCAGCGCCTCGTGGATGGTTTTATATTCGCCGAGTATTAGGCGCTGACAAATCTCCGTGTCCCGTACCCCGTCGACAAAATTGTAGGCGGCTTCCCGGGATACGAACTCCAGTGGCAGGTCAACCAAGGCCTTGCTAGCCAGCTGCTCGATCGCTATGGCGAACTCCTGCAGCGTCTCCCCCGGCTGCTGTGACCTTGCCTTTAGCTGGCTGCGGTATGCTGCGGCTAAGCGGTGGTTCCCGAAGCGATCCTCCAGGGCCTCCCAGATGTCCTTGGGCGCCTCCGTTGTCTGCACCGCGTTTAGGACTTCCGCGGCCCGTTCCTGGAGGCTGGCTATTAACTGTGTGGCCTCCTCCTCCAGTGACCATCCGTTGTGCCTGGCCACTGTGTCGAACTGGCGGCGGAAGACCTCAAACGTTGACGCGCCGTCGAACTTGGGAGGTTTGACGCGCGCAGATATTGTGTCGCGTCCCGGCGCGTCGGCCTTCAAATCCTTCAGCTTCCTGCCGACGACGTCCTCCACCATGGCGTTCAGGGACTTGACGCTGCTGTCGGCCTTTCCCTCCAGGTTGTTTACGCGGTTCGCGAGGTCTTCGACGTCTTCAACCATGGCGTTCAGGGACTTCACGCTGCTGTCGGCTTTCCCTTCCAGGTCGTTAACTCGGCTCGCCAGGTCCTCGACGCGCTCGTCCACTTGGCCCATCCGCTTGCCCAGCTCCGTCACGTCATCCCTCACGCCGGCCAACTGTTCTTCAAATTTGGCGGCGAGAGCCTCGTTCACCACCTTCATTTCCGTGGCCAGTTCGGCCATCTTCGAGGTCATTGTCGTGGCCAACTTGTTGTTAGCCGTTTCTGTCTTCGCTGTTAATTCGGCCTTCATTTCTTCCATCTTCCCGGTGATGTTGTCGTTGGCCGTCTTCATTTGTTTCAACTCTGCGGTGATGTTGTCGTTGGCCGTCTTCATTTGTTTCAACTTGGCGGTGAGGTTGTTATTTGCAGTCTCCAGCTTCGCGGCCAGGCTGTTATTTGCCGCTTCCGTTTTTGTTGTTAACTCGTTCATCTTCGCCAAAAGCATTTCCAATGCCGATTCCATGGCCGTAATATTCGGTGGTTATCGTCCCGCTTCCTGACACCAGTGTGACTTTGTGGGTTCGTGAAATGAAAAGCCCAATTACACCACTCAAAAATGTTCTTTATTTCCACCGACTTACAGTTAAACACTTGCCAATTACACGGAATTACGTAATGCACACAATTACGATTCACCAGTTCGTCCGTTACAATTCCACTGTACGGTCACAATTACGTAAATTCTTCCGTTGCACATACACAGTCTTCTCGTCCTTACACTAGCACTGCACTCTTACGCTGATTGCCACGAACTCTGACTGACTGTCTCATTGAAGCCCTTTTTATAGGAATGTCACTGTTTTTCTAGAAGTCTGTGGTTTTCTGCCGATCACAACGAAAGTTCCGGAGGACAGGAGAAGGGGAGAGAAGCGTCCAGGGATGAGTGACATTTCGCTAATCACCCCTCAGTTAGTGACAGATTAATGGGCGGGGGGCGTGGCTCGGCTGCCTCGGTCCCTTCCAGCTGTCGCCGGTCGTACCCTACGCTAATTGGGTGACAATATCAATAAATATGATTTCTCTTCTATCACTAAACACATGTACAACTGTTTAAAGCTAAACATGTGAATTATTGTAAGTTGATTTCCAATCTTTAGAAAGGGGTTTCATTAACCAACAGGTTTAGTTTTTGAATGATGAATCTTGGTTTCATTTAAGGGGGTTTGGAACGGCTAAAAATCATAAAATTGTCATATGTTATATTTTTTACTCACATTAATATGCATTTTTATACAATTAAAGTGATATATAATACATATAGTATAATATAGAAGCAATTTAAATTGCATTTGTTCTATTGAAATGTGCCCGTTATTTTCACATACTATCCAGTAACCAAAACCCTTGGCCTGGATTGTGTGCTTTATCTTGGAGCATTTTTATTACTTTTATATAGCATTTCTCTATGGTCTTTATATAGCTTATATTTATTTGCTTTTTCTACTTTAGACTTTTGTTGGATCCTGTATCTGTTACAGTTGTTAGTCTTATGTCACTTTTTATATTTATCTTTGTATCTTGAACTGACGTGTCCTTTAACATATGTATTATGTTCCAAAGGATGAAATAAATACAAATACAAATTTCTAAGGGTGAAGGAGGTTGGAGAAGAATATGACCACAATGATCACTTTCATCTACCAGTAGCATGGATGAGTGAAATGAACTCAGTATTTAGAGATCCAGCCCATTCAGATTTACTGAAGAAATGTCCACATTTTGTGAAATTTAAAGTCCAATTGCACCACTCAAAAATGTTCTTTATTTCCACCGACTTACAGTTGAACACTTGCCAATTACACAGAATTATGTAATGCACACAATTACAATTCACCAGTTCGTCCGTTACCATGCACAGTGCACGTGCACAGTCTTCTCGTCCGTTCACTAGCTCGTCAAGTGCTGACTTTTCTCCAGCCCGACGCGTTGCTTATATAAGATCAACTGGCCAATCTAGAAGGTTCCGGATTAGATGAAATATCCCGTAAGTTCGAGAAATCAAGGGGAGCGGAAAGAGACAGCACAGTAATGTTTTTCCAGCCACCCCTCGTTACCGCTATAAGACAAATGAGTGGGCGTGTCCAAACACCCCCGTCTCCTGCTGCTGCCGCCGACCGGTTCTATAGGGAGTTCCAACATTCGGGTGACAATATGGTACACAAAACACAAACGAATCACTATATAATGTTATATGCACCAGGCTACCAAAGAGTATTTTTATTGGAATGAGTACGTTGCACATGGTTTTTTTTGATGCAATGGCAACTTTCAATAAAGGAAATATAGTGAAATGTTTGGTCCTCAAGAAACTGATCATGAAAATTGGACTCAATTCCATATTAGCAATGAAGAATTTGAATGCTGTTTGAGTTAAGTGAACAGAGAGGGCAGTGTAAGAGATAAATAAAAAGGCAAGGCAGTTTTCCAACAGAGCTAAAAGGAAGTTATGACTATGTTTGAAGAGGAGAAAGACCCAGATGACTCATCATATGGCCCAGGGATGCACTAATGTATGATAAAATCTACTACAAACTTTAAATGCAATATATAGAATAAGTGGAGAAAAGTATATACAAGGTTGACTCATTTGCCTAATTTTAAAAGCAATTTCTGGAAAATCACATTTCTTCAAATATCTGACTCGTTTTATCAGCTTCTGTATCAGATACCAAGCTACAATTTTTACTACATGTTTTGTATATACATACACAACTTTAGACAGAGTAAAATTTATTTGCAATAATTATTTTCTTAAAAAAAGGAAATAAACTAATATTTTTTAATTTCAATATTTTGGGTCACATTAAAAAAATGATAATATATACATTTTTCAAGTTAGTCCAAATTCCTCCAGTCTAAATCACAAGGAAACAATACATAATTTGTGGTAAAAGTTTTATCCCTCTAGGTGATTGGCTGCTAAGATAAATGGGTCTTGAATTTAATATTGTCAAGATAAGGAATTCCGAACCCTACAACTGTATGGTTGAGCACTCACAACAGTCAATACTGTGCTACTGAGTGAAACACCTCGTTATGATCAAAACATTTGTGTGTGCGATAAGTGCTAGAAGAATAATAGAGCCCATATTCTGTGATAAAACAATAAATGCAGAGCGATATCAGAGTTTAATTCTGATGTCATTCTTCTGTCACTTGACAGAAGAAGAGAAATTGTATGATTGGTTCCGGAAAGATTCTACAATAGCACATATGGCTGTCAAATCATTAAATGCAGTAAGAGAAGTGTTTGATGACACAAAAATTAGATTTAATTTGTAGCCCTCTTGTTCTTCTGACCTAATGAGTTGTGACTTTTATTTATGGGGTTATTCAAAAGACAAACTGTATCGTTCCAGTCCTCACACACTAAAAGAACTTAGGGAAAACATTGTGCAAGAAATCATGAGAATGCCTTCTGCTGAACTTCAGAGAGTGAGCGAGAATATTTATATGAGATATGCTGTCTGTTTGAGAGTAGAAGATAAACATTTCCAACAACTATTATAAGGTTAGGATTCTAGTCCGCCTCTGCCAGTCTCACACGGTAGAGAGAGGCCGTGAGTGGGTTTGATTATAATTTACCCTGTACATAATTCAGTTGAATTCAATGAACTTAGAAAAGTGGCTCAAGGTGGTGTCCTAGCTGTTCCGATCAAACATTGGAACCTTGCAACACTGGTTTTCATATCTTCCAAGACTGTAGGTTTTCATATTAAAATTGGTGCTTGTTTTTTCTAGTTTGTCTCTTTATCTTTATAAAAATAACTACTAATAAAGGGATAAGGTGGATTTTGTTCTTCTGAATCATCCTCTCCTCTGTTTGTGTTATGGTCACTGTGAATAGCATAATGTTCATCTGCAACAGAATCACATTTATCTGATATATCAGCTTTCATAGAAATTCTTCTAAAATTGATAACACCTTGCTCATATTCATCAGAATATGGAGACCATTGCGTTTTACCTTCTCCTGGACCTGTAAAACAAATACCTAATCATATTGCGAAAAGATAAAAGGTTCAAATAAATAAGTTAGCAGTAAAAATAAGTACATAAATATACATTATATGAAAGGTAGATGCAAAATAATTTATTTTTGAAAAGGAAGAAAATCACAATTAAAGAAAATGTTATAAACAGAGTAACATTGATGTTTTTTTCATTTAATTATAACGTAAGTGTATTATAGTTTGTAATTATTTTATGTAAGTATATCAAACATGGTGATAAGAAACCGTGCAAAAATTTCTTACATTAATTACTTTATGGGCTGGATTCTACAGACCTACAACATACACTAAAGAATACACACAAATAGCAAGCCTCTTCTAAGTGTGCACAGCTGCCGAACATGTACGGACAGGAAGGTACTAAAAGGCACAGATCAACAGCTGACGCCATCTCTGAGAAACTTAGGGAAATGTTACCGACTGGGTCTCACATACCCAAACTGTTATCCAAAGTTGTATTTGTACATTTGTAAGTTGTGTAACTGCATAGAAATATTGTACAATTGTTTCTTTAACAGTATTTTAAGCAGCATACTTATATTTTTTGTGTGATCAGAAGTGTTACCATGTAATAAGATATAAAGAAAGAACAAAAATTATAAGAATATCGTTGACCTTGCAAGTTGTATTGTGTATGTGATGCAATTCTGGACTGCTGTGTACGAAGTGTGTTTCTAAGGAAATAAAGTGCAATTTTTGGTGTTCGTAACCTGGACTTTAAATTTCACAAACCCACGAAGTCACAGTATAATGTGAAAACTGAACTCCCTTATTTATTGCTCTTTCAAGTACTCCTCATATATTATACCCGATCCTATTTATTTTTGAAGTTATGGATCCTGCTAAGCGGCATATGTGAGTTACGCGTTTCTTGAATGCTTTATAATGGATAATTTGTAGAGCAGTTTATTGAGGAGGGCTTGATAACTCAGTACATAAGTATTGTATGGAACAAAAAGCAATCACTATGTATGTCGACTCCAAAAACATCATACCCAGACACAAAGATCTGCAGTAGCAATTTTAAATGAGTTTAAAAACTGTGCATGATTGGAGGAATCTAGTAACAGTAACAAGGCCTTGTACATGTCACTACTGAGAGGTCACGTGACATGATGTCACGTGCACCACCATAATCAAAATAACTACTGACAATGCACTATTTAAATGAAACAAAACAGCTACTTGTAACAATATATAACCATTATTAACATTAGAATTCTTGCCTTTTCACTCAAGATCAAATAGAATATTATTTAAGACACTGTCAGATTTGATCCCATGAATTAGTAAATCAGTATCAATAACAATGTTACCATGGATATAATTAACAGTTAAAATAAGAAATTTCCATGGGTAAGTATGAACAAATGACAGTTAATTACACATTAATTTTTCATGTTGACTCTATCAATCCAAAACCTTAGCCTATATACGGCTAGTGTGAAGAAATTAATAATTTCCATCAATTAACTAAAATAATAAGAGTTAAATGATGAAGCTTGGGACTCAAGTACTTACAATGGTAAGTCACCACAAACGGTATATCTCAGATACGAAAGTCCCTAGTGGTTTACCAGGGAAATGTACAAGTCAGTTCGAGAATTTAATGTCATGACGGCATGTTGGCCATGGTAGCTCAATGGATAAGAGCGACTAGACGGAAACCAGTAGATCCATGGTTCAAACCCCTGCCATGGCATTAAATTTTTTAGGTTGACTCTATCAAGACATATATAGATATAAGCAAAGGGCAGTCAAGGCAGAGAGAAAATGTCACTTTTACTCCTTTAGGCTGATACCTCTGCATATTTTATTTAAAATTAATGTGTTGCAAGACTAATTATCTAAGAGCATTATTCAACTCTGTAAAAATAAAAGGGTGTTGCATTTAAAAGTTGCCATCACTGTTGGTTAAACTGGAAGGATAAAAAAATTGGTAATATTCATATTCATATTTATTCACCAGGAGATTCTTACAGAATTTTGGGCTTCGTCAAAATAATATAAATAATTTAAATATATACAGTTGTAAAAATATTTAACTACACAGGATACATGATAATTCTATAAACATTAGTCCTTTTAACAATTAGTGTGATTTAACTGTATTGGAACACCACAGTAAAGCGAAAAATTATTAATTTTTAGATGAGTCATATTTATTACACATCTGCTTCACTTTCGTACCTATTTTGAGGACATGTTTCGCAAATCATCGTTTGCATCTTCGGCTCTTATGCGACTAAAGTTTGATCCAGCGGTGTGGGTAATTCTGGGGTTGCTGCTGCCATCTGTTGATTTAGTGATGAACTTAAATGTGGGATTCTCTTCTGGCGGGATTTCAAAGTTCATTTGTTGGTTTTTATGTTTTTCTATGTATATCCTCTCCCATATGACGAGTTCACTATGTTTTTGTACGTATTTTAGTAATTCTGTGCTATCTTCAATTTCATGATTTTCAGACCAGAAATGAGCTGCTATTGCGGACTTATCAATATTTTTGTATCTTAAGTGCCTGAAGTGTTCTTTCTTTCTAGTGCCTATGTTTCTTTTTGTCCTCCCTATGTAAATTTTTTCACAGTCTTTACACTTAATCTTGTAAATGCCCGACTTTTCCTCTGGTTTTATCTTATCACTATTATTACTGTGAAGTAGGTTTTTAATGTTGTAATTGTTTTTTGGTGCCAATGTTATATTGTATTTCTTGAATATTTTTTGGAACTTTTTTGTGGCCCAGGGGTGGTAAGTAAATTTAGCAAAGCTAATTTCTTGTTTTATTGGTGTGAGAGCTGTGATCTGTTTTAATCTCTTTTGAAGTTTGAATGATTTTAATTTTTTATCTACAAGGTTTTTTCCATATCCATTTTTAATTGCAGTTTTTAAGATTTGATGGTATTCGTTTTGATATTCTTGCTGGCTGAGAGGTAGATTTACTAATCTGTATGTGAGATTGTTAATGGTTGCATGTTTGTGTGGAATTGGGTTGAAACTATTTGCTTTGATGTAATTATTTGCATGTGCTGCTCTTCTATGGATACCAAATTCTAGTTTTTCTTTGCTTTTTTTTATTTTAAGGTCTAAAAAAGGTAGAGTACAGTCCTCTTCAGTTTCCACTGTGAATTGTATTCTGGGTTCTTGCAGGTTGAGTAGTTTCAAAGCATCATCTATTTGTTTGTAGGGCACTATTGCAAAGATGTCGTCTACGTATCTGTACTATGTTTTAAACATATGAGGGAAGGCTTTAGTTATATGTGTTTCAAAAAAGCTTGTGTATAGATTGGCCAAAAATGGTGATAGCGAGCTTCCCATAGCTAGTCTTGAAATTTGTTTATAATATTTTCCATCGAAGACAAAATAATTTTGATGTATACATATTTCAGTCATTGCCAAATATTCTTCTATTGCATTGGCATCTAGGTTTATAGAATTTAGCCATTTTTTCAGTTGAATCAAAAGTTTGTCTAATAGAATGCTAGGGAAGAGGGAGCGGACATCAAAGGATACTAAAGTGTCATGAGGTTTTAGTTTAAGATTTTGAATTTTTTCTACCAGGTCTAAAGTTTTTTTTATGCTCAGAGTATGGAATTGTGGAAAGGACTGAAATTTTTTGGACAGCCATTTTGCCAGAAGGTAAGTAGGAGTGTTTATATTATTTACAATGGGTCTCATGGGTATGTTGGGTTTGTGTATTTTAGGCAAACCATATAGTCTTGCAAGGGTAGGGTTGTCCGGTTTGATAGTTTTTTGTTCTGCAGTTGTTAAAATATTACTATTAATGATGGTTTTTTGTACATCTTTTATGCATCGGTTGAGTGGATTAGAGTCTATTTCCTGGAATTCTTTTTGTTGTAGTAACTCTGACATTTTTTCCTTGTATGTAACTGTATCTAAGATTACTATTTTGTTCCCTTTATCAGCCCCTGAGAAGATTACATCCTTTTTCGTTTCCTTTTTTGAAACACATATAACTAAAGCCTTCCCTCATATGTTTAAAACATAGTACAGATACGTAGACGACATCTTTGCAATAGTGCCCTACAAACAAATAGATGATGCTTTGAAACTACTCAACCTGCAAGAACCCAGAATACAATTCACAGTGGAAACTGAAGAGGACTGTACTCTACCTTTTTTAGACCTTAAAATAAAAAAAAAAAGCAAAGAAAAACTAGAATTTGGTATCCATAGAAGAGCAGCACATGCAGATAATTACATCAAAGCAAATAGTTTCAACCCAATTCCACACAAACATGCAACCATCAACAGTCTCACATACAGATTAGTAAATCTACCTCTCAGCCAGCAAGAATATCAAAACGAATACCATCAAATCTTAAAAACTGCAATTAAAAATGGATATGGAAAAAACCTTGTAGATAAAAAACTAAAATCATTCAAACTTCAAAAGAGATTAAAACAGATCACAGCTCTCACACCAATAAAACAAGAAATTAGATTTGCTAAATTTACTTACCACCCCTGGGCCACAAAAAAGTTCCAAAAAATATTCAAGAAATACAATATAACATTGGCACCAAAAAACAATTACAACATTAAAAACCTACTTCACAGTAATAATACTGATAAGATAAAACCAGAGGAAAAGTCAGGCATTTACAAGATTAAGTGTAAAGACTGTGAAAAAATTTACATAGGGAGGACAAAAAGAAACATAGGCACTAGAAAGAAAGAACACTTCAGGCACTTAAGATACAAAAATATTGATAAGTCCGCAATAGCAGCTCATTTCTGGTCTGAAAATCATGAAATTGAAGATAGCACAGAATTACTAAAATACGTACAAAAACATAGTGAACTCGTCATATGGGAGAGGATATACATAGAAAAACATAAAAACCAGCTAATGAACTTTGAAATCCCGCCAGAAGAGAATCCCACATTTAAGTTCATCACTAAATCAACAGATGGCAGCAGCAACCCCAGAATTACCCACACCGCTGGATCAAGCTTTAGTCGCATAAGAGCCGAAGATGCAAACGATGATTTGCAAAACATGTCCTCAAAATAGGTACGAAAGTGAAGCAGATGTATAATAAATACGACTCATCTATAAATTAATAATTAGTGTGATATTAATAAAGGTTTTAAAGCTAATACACATCATCTTAAGTCTTAAAATCCACAGGGTGAGGCAGGTCCAGGCGTCCACATCATCTTCCTTGTTGTTTCAGCATGTAGTCTCAATCGTATGTAACAAGCAATTTACAAATTTGGATTAGTGCTATGTCATATAGCCTATGTCACATATACATTACAGGTTTTTTATTTAGCATATATACAAATATTCATCTATATCATAGAAAGCACTATTGATTAAATAATTTTTTAACTGTTTAGTAAACTCTGGACCTGATGTTTGTTTAATATTGAATGGTAATTTATTGTATAATACTTTTCCAATCACAAAGGGATTCTTGTCAAAAAACTTCTTTCCTTTCCCTTCCCTATACATATTGCTTTTGGTTCTAGTATCGCATGTGTGTACATTGCTATAAATCTTTATATCTGATTTTTGTCTTACTAAAAGAATAACCCTATAAATGTATAATGACACCACATTAATATTCTTTCATTTTTAAAAACTTCCTTACAGGAGTCCCTGGAATTTAGTGAGCATATGGTTCTTACACATCTTTTCTGTAATATGAGTAGCTGCTTTAAATTATCTTTATACGTTGTACCCCATAATTCAATACCATAATTTAAATGAGAGTGTATAATTCCAAAATAAATCCATTTTAATTGAGTTTTATCCATGTAATGTGCCATATAATTTAACAAATAAATACCCTTACTAATTTTATTACATACAGAGTTTACATGATTTGTCCAAGATAAATTTTTGTCCATATGTAGTCCAAGGAATAAGTGATTGTCTGATGTTTCTATTTCTTCATTTTCAATTTTAATTCTTATATTACTAGACAGGAGTTTACTGATTTTAAAATATATTATGCTTGTCTTATCTAGATTATTAACCAGGTTGTTGCTAACCAGAAATTTGGATATTTTATCTGTGCCTGAATGTATATTAGTAATTAAGTTATCTTCTGTTTTACCACAGCAAATAATTGATGTGTCATCAGCATATGACACAGCTTTAACATTATTAGGAGCAGGTAAGTCATTTGTATACAAGGTAAATAATAGTGGTCCAAGCACCGACCCTTGTGGGAAACCACATTTTACAGTTGCTAAGGTGGATTCATATTTTGTTTCTGTTTGATTCAATTTACATGTTATTTCTGTACTTTGTACCCGTCCTTCTAAATATGTCTTAATTAACTGGCCTGCCGCCCCCCTTATACCATATCTGTCCAATTTTTTAATTAACAATTGATGATCAACGCTATCAAAGGCCTTAGATAAATCCAAAAAAATCCCCATAACCTGATTGTCATTTTCCATTTTAGTAACTAGTTCGTCCATAAATTCTACGGCAGCTGTAACTGTAGAGAAGCCATTTCGAAAACCATGCTGAGATTTAGATAGTATATTATGTTTGTCCAAGAAGCTCATGATTCTTTTTAATATAATTTTTTCAATGAGTTTAGCAAAAGTTGAAGTCAGCGTGATTGGCCTATAATTGCTCACATTGGTAACATCACCCTTTTTATGTAATGGTTTAATAACACCCTTTTTTAGACATTCGGGAAAAACACCTACAGATAAACAGGCATTTATCAAATGCAGTAGGACATCGGCCAATTCATCCTTGCATTGTTTCAAAGTTTTAGATGAAACTTCATCCCACCCAATATTGTCGCAAACCCTTATCTATGATAGCGCGGCTACTGTACACAAAGAGCCGGCAAATAAAAATAGGACTTGCCGGCACAGATAGGGTTTCACGTTTGGAAGGTGCTAGTGATATCTGGATTGACAGAGAACAGTTGTTTTCTTATTCGTTCGAGAAATCTCTCGACTTTATCAATGAGGTATTTAAGAAGGCGACGACTCGCCAAGAGGAGAGGTAAGCAGTAAACAGCTGTAGTGTGTTATAATGAGAGCTGATGTTTGTTATTGCCATCGACCTTGGTAGATTGTGTTGTGTATGTGACGTAATGTTACGTAAGAATTGAAGAGTGTATTTCTACGGAAATAAAGAACATTTGGAATATCTGCAACTCTGACTTTTAATTCTACGAACGCACAAAGTCACAATATTTTTTGCAGTATTCTGTTCACGACTATCTTTGCACACTGAGTTTTGTGTTGATAAGCCACATGTTTCAAGCATTATCTAGAGCTAGTGCAAGACTTTTAGATAAGCTTACGATGATGATCATTTCTTTTAATTCTTTTGTATCAAAATTGTCAGTGTGTGAAACATTGTGTGATGTTAAGTTTTTATTCGGGAATTGTTATAATTTTCCTTCTGACTTTTTCTGTCTACTAAAATAATAGCAGTACAAATACAAGAGTTTTTTTTTTTTTTTTGTGTAATTTACGTCCTCCAACGTTGTCATATCGGACGATAAATGAAATTGGTGAAATGATGCTCAAATGCGTCCACGGTCCATGGAGCTTAGAGTTGCCCGACATTCGTCTATCAGGATAAAGGAAAAACCCGGAAAAACATTATCCAGGTAACTCACCCTGACCGAGATTCGAACTCGGAACCTCTCAAACGTGAGGCAGATATGCTACCATCTATGCTACCGAGGTGGGCAACAAGAGGCTGCTGCATAGGAATTAGTGGCTGATGTTTCAGATTACTTAACTGTAAACTATACATTTTAGAGTTTTAATCGTTTTGCAATAATTAGTATTTTGTGTACATGCCTAATTTTTCAGGAATTGCTTACGTCCGATAATGCCAGCTCTGAATATGAAAACCAGATTTACTATTTAGTATCGATAAACTACAGTAACGATTAAGAAGGCAGTGTAGAATAGGTAAACTGATTACGAACTATTTCAAGTCGAACTTTGTAAGTATTGTATGCCATTTTACGTTGTATTTTTAAATTTTCTGTACTTTTCCCGAAAACTGGATGTTGCGTCAAGCGTCCGGGTTCTACGCTTCTTTTCTTCTTCTTTTGGTGCAGCTTTTGCAAGTGATACATTTGCTGACAGAGGCGCGTGTTAATGTAATGGACCAAACGAAAGTTTTGAATCATCGATTGCGAAACGATAATTTTCCAGCATTACATTTCTACTAAAATCTTTTACTAGTTCTTTTTTTTTGGGGGGGGGGAGCGGATAATGCTCTCTCACAATCTTATTTAGAAGTTTAGTGTTAGAAAAATCGACCGCATCTGAGGTGTGAAAATGTGCTCACATAGGTAAATCGACTTGTTTCCTACGAAATGTATGTGAATCAACCTTGTTGCCAGACGAAAGGCTTGTATGTAACTGCTGTAATAGGTATTATACATAAATCTGACAACACTGTGTATTTTAAATGGTATTAGCGTGCGTAAACATAATGGGAGCACTAGAAAATGTTTACGTAGCACATTCCTCTTGTTCACCTTCTTTGATGGCCAGAAAGTATGTTCGCAGTAACTACCAAGGTAACAAATATGTACATATTAGGATATTGTCAACTCTTTAAATCTAAAGAATAGTAAAACGTTAGGTAACTTGAAGATATACTGCCAAAAACTGTATGTGTCAGTGACTCCAAAGAACAGACAAAGATTATAATGAGTGTGACCCTATTGCCGTTAGGTGTATTATAAAATATAAGGTATGTTCAAAAAGAAACGAGCCGGAGACATAATTACGGAAACCAGTGCCTGTATGTTAGAAGTATTGGCCCTGACTGTTGACCTGCGGTGCCGTATGTAGTAAAAGCGGGCGTTGAACACTACTACACTGGCTGTTGAGACACTTGTCTCACTGTTACACGAGGCGGTGAACTGTCTCATAAAAGTCCCGAGGCTGCGATGTGAGCCAGTTCCGGAAGTATAGTTGGGCTGCTCGAACCGTTACCATAGATTTATCTTTGTTAATATGAACCTCTCCAGCAGACCAGCAGAAAATGCGAGTTTCCCAGGTTTACCTGGGCGGGGTGTTTGCTGCCGCTTAGTGCGGCTTTATCTGGGCAGTATAAAATAATCGTTTTTGTCTCAAGTGGTTGTCTTGGGCAGTAGTATATCTAGGCATATGTGGGCGCAAGTGCCCCGCGGGGTGTTTGCGCCCAGCCAAGTGGAGTAATCAGTGCGTTATCTGAGACATATCTATTACCAAAGATAAATCCATGGTAACCGATCGAGGAGCACGACAATAGAGCTGGACGTCGTCGTTCGAAGTGAATCATTTGCCTCAGAGCCTTTTTAAGGGGACCAAAAATGGTATTATCACAGGGAGAGAGGTCTGGACTGTATGGAGGGTGGCCGAGAACCTCCCATTTGAATTTCTGCAGGAGTCCTGCGAATATGTGTTGGTCATATGAGGCTTTGCATTGTCGTGGAGCAGAATGACCCCACGGGTGAGATTGCCTGGTCGTTCTGATTTGATCGTTTGGCGAAGATTGGTTAAGGATTGCGAGTAACGCTGGGCATTCACTGTTGTCCCATGCTGCAGGAAGTGTATCAGAAGGGGGCCATCTTGGTTAAAGAGAACGTCAGCATAACCTTTCCTGCACTTTTTTTTTTTTTGGTGGTAGTGGCCCTGGATGCTTCCACTGGAGGCTTTGTCGTTTTGATTCTGGTTCAAAGTGATGACACCATGACTCATCTCCAGGCACCACTCGTGCCAGGAACTCATTCCCTTCCCTAGCATAGTGCTGCAGATGACCAAGACAATGGGCCATTTGACATGCTTCCTGGTGTGGTTGAAGACTGTAGGGCAACCATTGGGCTCACAGTTTGTGCAAGAGCAGTCGTTCCTTCATGATGGTGTGAACACTTCTGACGTCCAATCCGACCTTGGAGGCTATGACTTTCACTGTGACTTGGCGGTCTGAGTGCATCAACCAGCTGGATGATGTCATCGGTAATGCAGTGTGGTGCTGCAGCCATGCATCATCGGTTTAACGACATCCATCCTCCCCTGAAGCACTTGTGCCATGCCTTGACCCTTGCAAGGGACATGTCCGTTCCCCCTACTCCTTCCGCTGTCACAAAACGAACACCCCTTTGCTCTTCTTTTGATGTCTCCATTGCACTGTTTGCAATGCGGCTGGCAGCGTTGGACGATTGATGCATGCTGCTAACTATGTATAGTCACGTGACGTGCACGCATGCCCTCTAGTGACGGCCTATGAACTTCCATGCTCTGGTCGGAAGAACACTTCATTACACATGCCACGATATTACCATCCTGTCACTGGTTTGCGCATATCAGACTCCGGCTTGTTACTTTTTGAATGCCTCTCATACATAAATATAAACAAGAGTATAAGAAGTATACTGTTTAACTCAACTTTATATTGAGCAAATTATGGAATTTAGAACTGACTGTAAAGTAAATTTTATTGGTTAGCAAGGCAACAGTATGTTACAAAAACATACAAGATAATGTTGAAGCAACTCAATAGCTAAATTAATGAGAAAGATGGATAGAAATAAAGAATGAATTACCTTATCAGTATTTATATTGTCATATAACAGCAATAAGCATAAAATGGATAAAACAGAATATTGGTTTCACAGCTTTTAAAACATATTTGTACTCCTAGACTATATTTGTGCTGTTTAATATAGTCAGATAGAATGTAACTCTGCTACATAATTACCTATTCAGGAAAGCAGAGACTGTCTCGCTATTACAATGGTAGTGGATATGAAAATTAAAACACATTCTAGTAGGATGAAACTTTTATGAGAAAGAAACTGCATTAGTGGGTTCATTATACAATAACTGTATTTTGAAAGCTTTAAAAATTACAAAAAATTTAAACTATAATGCAAAATTAAAATTTAGTAAAACTATTAAAGATATTTCATTAATACAAAATAATTTAAATCATATACTTACTTAACCAGTGTTTAATACTTTGCTATGACTGAAGCAAAACATTGATAAGTTAAGTAATGTATATATTGTGGGTCGTGTGCCGTGGTGTAGTGGGTTAGGGCATTGTGCTTTGGTTTCTGGCCACGGAAAGCACCCAGGTTGATGCCATCCTTGGGGGTGCAGATTTCAAGTTCCTGACATAGGATCCTTACCCACTCACATCGTGAGGAATTTGAGGAGGTACGATAGGTAGCAAATCTCAGTCAGGAAAGCCAACTTTGCAGCTGGGGGTGCCGTGATGCTGACCACATTCCACCTCGTATAGGTTAGCTGTAGACTTGTTTAAGAATTAACTTGTAATTTATTTATCAAAAATTAAATCAACATTGCTAACTGAACAAAACAAAAACAAAAGACAGATGCTAAATAAATGTATACTACACCATTGGAAAAGTGTTTAAGCAAGTCCATGTCACATGCTACCATAGATCGCCGACCTCTGCCTTGTGTGAGGCTGGCAGACTCTGGGACGCCTGAAAGAAGAGTATACTGTAATAGAAGGAATACATAGGAGGAACTCCTTTATCTGTCGTTAAAGTCATTCTCTTTTACACAAAAATGGAATGGTTCTTTAATGTTTTTTTATACCTCTGTTTCATGCACCGACTAGTGATGATAGTAATCTCTAATGTACACACAAGTTTAGCTTTTACATGGAACTGCATGCCGACTCAGAATATTCGCTGGAAAACTTCTTTACTGAAATGTTCAGGCTGCCCGTCGATTCCTCACCACGGAGCTTGGAGCATAGGTACTCTCGGAGGCTAACGCACTACTCCCTCAGCTCAACTGACCAAATCACTGACTCATGAACTCAAACACTACTCAAACTCCCTCACTAGGCTTCACATCAACTCTTAGATGTATACCCTGCTGGTGCATAAAGAACATTCTGATGATAGAATGTTTTCAAATTACAGTTTAGAAGGGTATTTGCGCAAGATTAATGCAGCTTGCTTCCCTCTTCCGTCAATAGACACCAAAGGTGGAGCAATTCATTTATTCCCAACTCAACTCTGCAGAAAGAATATATTATATTAATAATCAACATTAAAAATTAAAATTGAGGTAGCATTATGTAGGTGTTTTTATCAGTTATTATTAAACATTATTGAAGCTATGTTAGTCTAGATGGTCCAGTTGTTTAGGCTATAGTTTGGTTTACTAATGCTGTGGTTTAATTTACCAATGCTAAGGTTGAACCAGGCCAATGGTTTTTAGATGTTCTAGAATGTGACAGCTCATCTCAGTAGATTTACTGGCATGTAAAAAGAGTCCTGCAGGGCAAAATTCTGGCATCTATCAATGTGATCCTGCCAATTGATAGCATTGTTCAGCCTACTTCAATGTATATTTTGCACATGCTCTCCAGATGTTTGGGTCAAAAAAGACCCAGTTTTCTTCTGTTTCTGGTAAATGAAATGTGTAGTGTTTAATGCTCGCTTTTACTACATACGGCACCGCAGGCGGTGACACTGATGATACATGAGATGAAGATGGAGCACCGGTGGAATGAAATGGCGGGGGGAACCGGAGGTCCCGGAGAAAACCTGCCCCAGCGCCGTGTTGTCCACCACAAATCTCACTTTGTGGTCGCCTGTTTCTAGTAAATATAATTTTACACATACTTTTATTGAAACCATGAATAAATTCATAATTTAAAGATTTTAATGCATTAATCATTCAAACTACATAATGAAATAGTACAATACAGTAATCGAGTATTAATATGAAATAGGTTCATATTTTACTGCCCTATGGCTAACCTTTACTAACAATTTGTACATGTGTATATCAAATGTTTCTTGCAAGCAAACCTTTTACATTTGCTTTGAACTTTCCTGTTCTGGAGTATCATTTGAGTCTTCCAGTGAAGATTAAGGGCTAAATTCGGAAATATGATCTTTAACCGCCGAAATTACTTTTTCTCTCTCAGATATGTTCCATTAGTACATCTGCTGGTTCATCATCTTGCAAAAAATCCTTTATCTTGTGGCAAAACATTTTACAAAATGTTGAAAACATTTGAAGAATTATTTTTTTTAATTCAACTAAAGGTTGAAAACAAGTGAAGAGTTATTTTTTTTTAATTTCTTCCATTTATACCCCGCCTTTAACTACAATGGTCATATCGGCGGCCGTTCTCCTTTGGAAAATATCGAAGGTGTTAACTTGTATTCGTTGGGTTTTAATCGTTAAATCATGCACACATTGGCACTCTCATTCATACTTCCAGACTCCGTAGATAATGAGGTATTATCTTGGTCAGAGAAATATTCCCACCTCCATCGCCGGGAATCTAACCTGGGACCCCTAGCACAGCAGGCAGGAAGTGAAGAATTGAATCACATTATGAAGTGATTTACATACAGCTCTTTCACCATAAATTGATATTCCATTTTTCAAAACAATACTTTAGTTCTTTATATCTACCTTAATGAGCAGATACAAATGCTATTGCTGACAAATTGAATGTTGTCAGAATTTGCTATAATAATGAAAGTTAAGTTACATAAGGTCTAAAAAGGCCCAAACATCTTGAGAAGGACCATCTCTATGAATGCCTCTCTAAAGCTCTAAACTAGTTCTTTTTCTCTCAGAATATACCTAAATGAGAGGCAAATGAAGTCATTGAGGGAATTTATTTAAACCAAATATTTTCACAATTATAGATTATCAAAGGTTCTTGTGGGTGAAAGTAGAACCTGAACAACTTATGAAGGTTAAGAAACAAAATCATTTTTTTAAATAATGCTGGGATGTCAATGTACAATTGTTTCATATTGATAAACGCTGTAGGTGTGTGCTATATTTTGGTATAGCCTTTAAATTATAACACAATATTATCCCTAACCAGCTGAAGTGCTATTTATACAAGAACGTTGTAAAAAATAACATTTAACTTTGTATCATTTTGTATGTCATTTGGAAATATTCAAGTAGAAGCAACAAATCCCTAGTTGCAATGATTATCTATAATATGATTATCTATAATAGTGATGTGGAATACTTAAAAAGACACATAAAAAATATTGAATTTATTTTGCATCTTAATTTTAATTTTCAATGGCTGAAAGTGTATTTATATAGTAATAAAACTTGAAATGTATCATTGCATATATAATTCTATTTATGTATTTCTTTAAAAATATTTGTTTTCCAGATCTTACTTGTGAGGCAACAATAATATTTATCTTAACTCACAAACGTAAAATGGATGCCGTAACAGAAATAAAGAAGGAACCACATTGTGTGGAAAGAATATCAAATGAAATGAAATCTACATCAGAAGCATCAGAATCAAATTTACAGTTTGAAACAGTTTATATAACAGATTGCAACAATAGCAGTTGTGGTGACTTGGTTAAAGAAACAAAAATCAAAGAGGAACCTTACGTGGAAGAAACATCGAATAAACCTGAGTCTGAATCAGAACATTCTCAAGTTTCACATGTGAATTTACAAGATAAGATGGCTCCACAGTCTAGCAAGAGTGGGTTGGGTACAAAAATAGAAATAAAAGAGGAGCCTATGTGGGAGGATCAGACCAGACCAGATCCAGATCTATCACAAAATAACATGAAGGTAAGGTTTGTAATATGGGCATATCAGTATTAGTAAATTCTTTTACATTGTTCAATCCATCAAAAGTAATTATTGTTGCAACAATTTAAATCAATTGTCTGAAATGTTGCTTCCTTTGTTTATAACATATGTTGTGTTTTATATAACGTGCATTCAAAAAGAAACGAGCCAGAGACATAATTACAGAAACCAGTACCTGTATGTTAGAAGTATTGGCCCTGGCTGTTGAGACACTTGTCCCACTGTGACATAAGGCGGTGAATGGTTGTTGCATAAAAGTCCCGGGACTGCAGTGTGAGCCAGTTCTGCATGTATAGCTGGACGTCTTCCAAGATGAATCGTTTGCCTCTCAGAGCCTTTTTAAGGGAATCAAAAATGGCGTAATCCCAGGGAGAGTGGTCTGCACTATATGGAGGTTGGTCAAGAACCTCCCATTTGAATTTCTGCAGGAGTGCCGCGACTTTGTTGGCCATATGAGGCTTTGCATTGTCATGGAGCAGAATTACCCCACGGGTAAGATTGCGTGGTCGTTTTGATTTGATTGCTTGGTAAAGGTTGGTCAAGGACTGCAAGTAATGCTGGGCATTCACTATTGTCCAGTGCTGCAGGAAGTATATCAGAAACGGGCCATCTTGGTCAAAGAAGAACGTCAGCATAACCTTTCCTGCACTTGTGTGGATGGCCTTGGCTTTTGTTGGTGTGGTGATGGTGAATCTGGATGCTTCCACTG
This sequence comes from Mantis religiosa, assembly GCA_030765055.1. NCBI lineage: Eukaryota > Metazoa > Arthropoda > Insecta > Mantodea > Mantidae > Mantis > Mantis religiosa. The sequence continues at coordinate 203,171,275 of CM060953.1, forward strand.
GAGACTTTGTTGTTTTGATTGTGGTTCAAAGTAATGACACCATGGCTCATCTCCAGCCACCACTCGTGCCAGGAACTCATTCTCTTCCCTAGCTACATTAGTACAATCCTAATATTTAATATATTATTAATAATATAATATATAATATTTTAATATTTATAATAATGTAATATTTTATTACAGGATACTGGTTCATGCATAACCGGTATAGATGAGGACTTCCCATGTGCAGAATCAAGGTAAGACAGTTGCACCATAAGATTGAATAAGCTATAGGTCTAGTAGTAATAAGCAGACAACAATGATGACTTCAAGTTAACTGTATTTGAATTTACCTTCAGTATGTACTGTTTACAATACGATAAATAGTTCTGTCGTGTTGCAGCTGTACATAAATATCATGAATATTATAAAATGTGTCCATTCAAGGACCTATTGAAGAAAAATAGCCCACCTGAAAATAACCAAGTACATAAAATGTACATTAAGTATTTATGCTTTGTCCCCATTATGATATCGAATCCCATCTTCTTGTAATAGACAGCATTTAACGGGAGATTTACTTTTGAGACTTTTAGAATATATATCATGATGTACTGTACGCTAATTCTGCAACCATAAAACCATATAATGACAAAAAATGGACCAATAAAATATTTAGATCAATGAACATTCTATTTTGCAATAAACGTTTCATATTTCTGTTACAAATACTATAGATATACTTACATGGTACCATGTATTTTATTGTACGTCTGAAATATCAAATTAAAGTATGTCAATTTGAATATATAACTGGTATATAATTTTTAGGTGTAAAATGTGTATATGTATAAGCAATAAATTAATTATGCATATAAATTATTTCTCTAGATGAAAGATGTATCAGTCAAAATAAGAGTGCACAGAGAATTACAGACTTTATATCAAATCATTTTGAAGTATGTGGAGTTGTTGCATCACATTCATTTCAGCTTGTTTTGACTTGCTGCTCCCTCTCCCTTACTGACTTTGACAATTCAAGTACAGTAAAGAGATCCCTAAATGTAGTAAGTATACTTATACCTAATCTGTTGTATCGGTGTCCATCTGTGAATGTAATAAATAATCTCTGTTGACTCTAAAGTAAAATAGTATCATTACAAGTCATTATGGCAAGGCTTTAGGGTCAGAAATAAATACAGAGATGTCTTACAATCAGTTTATCAATGCACACTATGCTTTGTTGATTTTGATAAGCCAAATGTTTCACATAATTTAAGCTGATAGTAAGATTCTGAAGTATGTAGTCAAGAGTGTTCTTTACCCTTGACTAATTTACCTTTAAGTTAAACCTCATAGAGGTAACGTTGGAGTCAGTGTTCTTACAGCACTAACATTCCTACCTTACTATCAGTTATAAGCAAACAAAATGTATTATCAGAAACCATTTGTTGTTGCTGTTTCTATTATTTTGCTATATTTAGTCTTGTACGTCTTTTCTTCTCTCAGGACGTTAATTTGTTAGGCTATTGATGACTACATGTTTGTGAGGTCTGGAGTTGAAACTATTGGCTTTGATGTAGTTGTCTGTGTGTGTCTCAGTTGACTCATTGTATAGCTTTTAATTATTACATTACTGTACATTGTTAATTCCAGTTTGCATTTTCAGATTTAAATACAGTTTGACCTGCACTTGTTTAGGGTTTATCTGTAAGCCTGTTACAGAGGCTTTCAACAACTTATCCATACTTTCAATGTAATTTCAGTAGTATAAATGGTTTACATGCAAGCATAATTAACCTCTAATTTGAATTTTTTATCTGCCAAAAATGGCCTCTTAAATGACGGCATGGAATGGAATAAAAGACTCTCCTTGTATAGCATACAGAACCATATACAGTACACGCAAGATAAGAAGAGCGCTGGATTTACGGTGTGGTGCGGGCAGAGGAGAAGAAGCGAAAGCTAATGCTCTTTTGTTTCTGCAGTCTGGTCAACCTTGAAAAACAGTTCAGCAAAATAGCGTGTAAGATAAGCAAAGATATCACAAGTATTGTTGCATCCTCTGAAAACATTCCTTAGTTTTGCCCACGCCAGCTCAATTGCATTCAGATCACAGTTATACGGAGGTACACGAATAATAATGTGTCCCTTTTTGAGAGCCATAACATCCACAAATGTTCATACAAATATAAATCACATTCAAGTAAATGCTGACGTACATTACCACCACACTCGTAACAAGGATAAAGCACACCAAACGAGCCTTTATGAAGGAAGCTTTAACTACAAAGGGATAATGTTATATAATAAACTTCCAAATTCATTTAAACAAACTGCATTGTTAAAACACTTTAAGAATAAGGTTAAGAAAATTTTGTATGTACACTGTTTTTATACGGTTAATGAATTTTTAGAACTATAACCATGTAAATGAGTACTGGGAGCATAGTACATTCACAAACCTGTAATATTTATTTTATGACATTTCTTGTAGTAAATTAGTCTATGCAAATACCACATGAAACCATAGAAAAGCTGCTTACTGTGTATATTGTATGTAATCAATTTGACTTTATGTATATACTGTATTTATACATTTTGACGTGTCTCATAACATCTATATGTTGCCAAGGGCGAACTAAAATTCTAATTCTAACATATGATTGTTATAAACTGGTCAGCTAATTAACCTCAAAATTGATCAAAATGAAATATAGTGGACATGATAAAGCTTAGCGTATTAGCCGCTAGATGTCAGTGTATAGCACATTTCAAATTTCAAAGTTGTCATCTATGTTTACGGAGCTAAATGAAACTTACTGAATTATGACTTGGAACTCGATCGCTCTTCTTATTGCGCGCATGTAGTATGAGGGCTGTTCAATAAAGAATGATCATAATATCTTTTTGACAACGCACCTTTACTCATCCTCATAATTTTGATGGTCCTCTCAAAATAGTCTCCCGTGAACGCGATGCACTTGTCCCAGCGTTTCTGCCAGACTTCAAAGACATGCTGGAAACCATTTTTTGAGAGATCCTTCAATATCACCTCCGCAGCCTTCACCACTGCTTCTGATGATGGACATTGCCTCCCTAGAAGGCGTTTCTTCAAGTTAAGGAATATAAAAACGTCACATGGGGCTAAATCCGGACTATAGGGAGAGTGAGGGATGTATTTCATGTTGATTTTTACAAGATAATCAGCAACAACAGTGGCAATATGCGGCCACACATCCAGCCTGCTTCACAGAAATGTGGTCTTTTGCGCCTGATATGGACTTGCAATGTTTTCAGGACATTGCTGTAGTATTGTCCAGTTACTGATGTGTGTGCGAAAGAAACTCCGGATCTTCCTCTAACATCAACTTTAACCGCATGTTACCTCCATTGCAGCGGTAGGCGATACTGAACATGCCTGAACTTGCCTGGTTCTCAAAGGCGGGAACCAGGAGTACCAACAATGAAACTACTACGGCGTGTTTGTTTCACATTAAGCTAACAGAATATAATAAGATTGAATTTTAGTGTGAAAAATTATGACCGTAAAAAAATTATGATCATTCTTTATTGAACAGCCCTCGTACCTTTTAGTCCATGTTGTGTCTGCCTCATGTTCAAGAGGTCCTAATTTCAAATCTCAGTCAGGGTGAGTTACCTGGATAAGGTATTTTCCAGGGTTTTCCCTTATCCTTAAAGATGAAAATTGGCTAACTCTAAGCTCTATGGACCCAAGGCTCATTTTAGTATTATTTCACCTATTTCATTCATAGCTTATGATGTAACGTTGGAGGATGTAAATTTTAAAAAATATTTGATGTGCCTTTTACCACTAAAGACCAATATTTTGAATCCCATTTGTAATAAATGCATAATGTTATGCTTCATTGGATTATTGATTTTGTGTTGTAAAATGTTCTGAATGACCTTCACCATTTCTGTGGTGCACGTTGTAGAACTTGATATTTGAAGCTGGAGCTCTTGCTGATCAACATGATGACAAGGTAGCTTTTAACATTAACACATGCTATGGCTCCCATCACTGATAATTCCCCTTATAACTTTTCAGGTTAACTGCTGATATATCAAACAATGGTTTCCACGTCACTTCAGCATTAGAAAATGAACACAGCTTAAGAATGAGAGATTGCAGTTCTGATACATTTGAAGTTTCTGAGAAAACTATCAGTGACCCTTGCTCTTATGGAAACAGCTCTAGTCAGAGTTCCAATATGAGAACTAATACTTTGCTTAATGACACATCTGGACCATTTACATGTGGAACGTGCAAGGAGAGTTTTTGTAATATAGCACAACTGAAAAGCCACCAAGTGGTACATTTGGGCAGCAAAACATTTATATGTGACATTTGTGGAAAGAATTTCAAGCACAAATCAAGCTTGAAAGCACACTGTTTGTCTCACACAGGTGTAAAACCATGTGTCTGTGCAATCTGCGAGAAAAGGTTTAAAAATGTAGCACTGTTGAAAAGGCATCAATTAATACATTCAGATGATAAACCACATAAATGTGACATGTGTGATAGGAGCTTTACTCAGAGAGCAAAATTGAAAAGCCATGCTTTAGTTCACTTTGGCACAAGACCCTACAGCTGTGACATCTGTCAGAAGAGGTTTACTCAGTTGATACATTTGAAATGCCATATGGTTGTTCATTCAGGCAGTAAACCGTTTGTGTGCGACATCTGTGGGAACAGTTTTAAACACAAGTCAAGCTTAAAAATACATAATTTGTCACACTCAAGTGAGAAACCATTCAAGTGTGGAGGTTGTGAGAGGAGGTTTAAGAATGTAGCACAGCTGAAGAGGCATGAACTGATACATTCAGATGACAAGCCTTACAAATGTAATGTCTGTGAAAGGACCTTTACTCAGAACTCAATCCTGAAAATTCACGCTTTAGTACACTTTGGTACAAAACCATACAAATGTGATATCTGTGAGAAGAGGTTTAACCAAAAATCACTGCTGCAAAGGCATAGTTTGACACATTCAGGCAAAAAACCACATAAATGTGACGTTTGTGACAAAAGCTTTGGTCGTCTATCAAACCTTAAAAGGCATAAGTTAATACATTGAGGGAGAAAATCAAATCTGTTGTAATAGGAAATGATACTAAGGTAACAAGTATTAGATTAAAGGCCAAGGGATGTGTGCTCGCATGCGATACAGATTAGCTGGATGCAGAGTATGAATGACATCAGATGTACAGCACGATCAACAAATGTGCAAACTGCCACTAGAAGCAAATGTTGAAAACAATGTAACATAATACTCTGCAAACTAGTGAAGCATTGCCTTGCAAACAACACTGCAAAGCTTTCAATATTTTATGATATGACAGTATCGATTCCTCTGCTGCCAAAACCAATACAGTAGAGTCTTGGTTATTCGACTTTTGGTAATCCAACATTCCGTATTATCCGACTCTCACCAGAGCTTGGTCAACAAGATGTGCATCCTCAAATCTTTAGTGCGTGTGCAGGAATAGCTTGGGTGCGGATGATATTGTTTTCATTTCCTGTGAGTCCAATATGACAAGTAAAAGAAGAAAGTGGTTCCAATGTGTAAGGACTATGATACAATTTTGAATTCACATAATACAAAGGAGATACCCACAAACAAAAAATCAAGTGTGTACCAGATAAACTGCAAAGGCTTGTGACAGCTTTTACATTGGAAAAACAAAAAGAAACTTGAAAATTAGGCTTAAAGAGCATTTTAGGAACATCAGGAACAAAGAAATAGATAAACCAGCGGTAGCGTACCAGTTTTGGAAGGAGAATCATGAAATAGAACGAGAAATCCACTTATTAAAAAGTGTCCAAGGTCCAGCTGCATTAACCACGTGGGAAAAAATCTTCATAAAGGAATATGAAAGAAAATTGTTTAATTTCGACACTACCTTTGAAGAAAACCCAAACTTCAAGTTCATCAAGATACCGACAGAAACGCACCTATCACCTTCAATGAGTTCACCAAACCAACATCTATTAGTTGACAACAGCTGATGATGTTAGGAAGATCCTAACGAAACATATTCTAGGTAAATACTAGCAATAAGTGGAGCATTGAGAATTAGTTCGACTCAAAATTATAGTAAGAAAGTGGCTGTTTACATGGAAGACAAGTTGACAGTATTAAAGAGACTGGACAAAGGGGAAACTCTTCAAAAAGTAGCGTCAGATTATGCATTGGGCATGTTACACTGGGAGGCTGGAAAAACAAGAGAAGAAATTGAAAAATGGTGTCTGCCAGAGCAACAAGCCCTAAAACACAGGAAAACAATGAAACAATGTGAATATGAAAAAGTTAGTTGCTTTGGTTCACTCAAAAACGAGAAAAGGGTCTACCAACAACAGGCTGCACTGCATTTCTGGAAACAGTTCAATGAAGGGGATCCTAATTTTACTGTCAGCATTGGTTACAAGCGTACTACAAGCGTAGTAAGGAAAGGGTTACTATTCTTGCCTGGAGTAATATTATGGGGAACTTCAAAGCTAAATTCCTAATGAGCATTTAAAAATATTTCTGTTAATGCTCTGCCAGTGCAATACATTAACCAGAATTCTGCCTGGACATCTGCTGTCATCTTTAAAGACTGGTTCTTTACACAGTTTGTGCCATCTATAAAAGGGTTTCTAGATTCCAATGACATCCCAAGAAAAGCTCTCCTTCTACTATACAGTACCCATCACAGCCAAATGTAGAAGAACTTAGAAATGGTAATAGTAAGATAGTAATTTATTTTCTCATCTTTCCTTTTACATCAACAAATGGAAATACAAAATCAAGATTACAATTATAAAATCCATACTGTAATATGCCATATATTCCTAAATCCTGAAAATCCTATCATGTTGCCATGTTCATCATGTTGAATAGTAATTCGGTCACCATACACCTAACCCTGGGTTTTTGTGTATTGGAGGCCCTCTACTTTTTACACATTTTGCCATTTCACCTATCCCACTCTACATTTTTCTCTTAATTGTTCTTAGCCATCTCTCTTTAACTTTCCCTAAATAATTCCGTATATTTCTCCTGTTCTTTTCCCCTTTTACTGACAACATTTTTCTAATTACTACTTCACCCCCCAAATTGTCCCATTTACGTAGCCAAGCCTGCTCTCTCCATATCTTTGACTACAGTATAATATACAATGGAAGTCTGCATTCTCTTCTCCACACAATGGGCATTTATCTAGCGCCCTCTCTTGACCTATACCTTTCAAGTTTCTCACTCCTATTCTCGCCCAAAACCTTCTCGCCCTAACTTACTACATATATCTATATATCCTTCCCTCTCCCAGGTTGTTTTTATTTCTCTATATAATCTCAGTGAGCTTTTGTCACTTGTATTGGCAAAAATGTCTTGTCTGTCAATATCTTCTAATCTTAGCTTAACTTCTTTCCAAAAGCCTCTATACCCATACTCTGCATTTATCCAAGAATGACCCATACCTATCTGCTTCAACACGTCTTTCATTTTATGTGCCCAAGAACCACCCCAGTTACTTCTCCTTTGAATATGAAAACATTCTTTAATTATATTGCCAACTTCCAAGTCAGTGATTCTGTATAGATATTTCATTGCCCTTGACAAGATTTTAATTTTAGTAGAATGCTTGCCTAGTTCTAATTATGCTGCCCCATTAGGTGATGCTATCGGTAATCCCAATATATATTTACAAAAGGATCTATGCACTCTACCAGTCTCTCCAAGCCTCATCTACTCCCCAAACCTCTGATCCATGTAACATTCTATTTTCTACTACTGCCGTATAAATCCTCTCCAACCATTTGACATTTATATCTGGCAGTTTACTGTAGCATGATCTTATCACACTCATGGCCATTTTATCTTTTGCCACAGACATCTTTTTTTGTTCTTTCCAGCTGCCATCTGAACTCAACCTTGTACCCAAATAATCAAATCTCCTTACTACCTCTATTTCTCTTCTATTAACCTCCCATTTCTCATCCTTACACAACCTGTATCCTTTTTTGAAGACCATAATCTTTGTTTTGTTTTCATTCACTTTCAAACCCCATTTATTGCAATAAGAATTGGCTGCCTCGATTGCTCTTCTCAGCCCTCCACTTGATATGGACCCAACTACTAGGTCATCTGCAAACAGTAGCCCCGGTATTTCCTTATTATTAATAACTGGTGAATGTACTCTACAACTTTATATCTCCTCTAAAATTCCATCGATATAAAGATTAAATAATACTGGACTAAGTTTACATCCCTGCCGTACTCCTGCCTTACTCGATATAGATTTAGTTACTTTGTTGCCTGGTAGTTTTATACACAACTCATTCTCTTGGTATATCATCTTAATTACTTCTATAAATGCCTGACTTATCCCCTTACTACTTAATTTTATCCACAATGCATCTCTATTAATAGAATCAAATGCCTTTTCTAGATCAATAAATATCATGTATACCCTTCCCCTTTTATTGCTCAGATATTTGTGTACAATTGTTTTAATAATAAAGATGTTGTCCGATGTTCTCCTGCCCGGTCTAAAACCTGCTTGGAACTCTGATAGTTTATTCTCCTTCTCAACCCAATTTTGCAACCTATTTGCTAGAATTCCAGTGAAAATCTTCCCTAGAATAGACAATAAACTAATCCCTCTGAAGTTAGCTGGGTTATTTTTATCTCCCTTTCCCTTGTAAATTGGCAATACCAATAGGAATTTTCTTTTCTTCCATTATTTTATTGAATAATTTTATCACTATTTTCCTCCTAGTTTCATCAAGTGCCCAAGCCTTCCAAAATTCTCCTGGTATACCATCAATACCACTAGGTTTGTTAGTTTTTAACCTCCTTATTTGTTCACAAAATTCAGCATCTGAGATATATCTATCTAATTCATTAATTATTTGCGGACCCCCTAACAAACTTCTTTCCACTCTGATATAATTATCTTGTCCTAACAGTGATTCAAAGTTTGCACACCATTGATCTGTGCCTATATACTCATCTCTCCCCACATCTTTATATAGCCCTCTTATTATTGACCAAATTTTCTTAGTGTCATATATTCTTGCTGCTTCATTTAGCATTCTGCCTATTTTCTCACCCCATTCCCTCTTTTTTTGTTCCATTAGACACCTGTATGCCTACCTCAAGATCAGGAAATTTTCCCTTTCCTCTTTTTCCCCTGATTGCCGCCAGTTCTTTAATTCCTGTGCTACTCTTGCCTTCGCCACCTGGCAGTCCTTGTCAAACTACTGCCTACTGATGCCTTTAGAACCCCCCCCCCCCTTTTCATACCGGCCCCTGCCCTTTTAACAATATATTCCAGTACCTCTAAGGCTTGCTCTATTTTATTCTCAGTTAAGCTTTGTACCCTCACTTGTAAGATTTTACTACTCTCTGAATTCAATTCATTAACAAATGTTTTATGCAACTCTTCTTTCCACTTATACACTTCTACCACACTGAGACATTCTTCATCAAGCTTCTTCATACGCTTGTTGCCTTCCCCTAACTCAATCTTAATGGAAAGTGACGCTTGATGTTAAAACATTCATAACTTCAAAATCTAGGATCCATTCATCAATTCCTACAGAATACATTAAAATATCTACCACACTTTGGCTATTTTTATTAGCAAATGTGAATTCCCCTAGAAATGGTAATATCAAGGTCTTGTTTCTCCCACTGAAGGTGACGTCATTGTGCCAGCCAATGGACAAGGTATGCTGGAAGCACTGAAAAGAAAATATCGGCTCCTTTTATGCCTTTTAAACTCCTTTTATTCCTGATAGAGAAAATGGACAATGGCAAGGACATGATGGAAACGTTAAGATCTATCAGCATGAAAGATGTTCCATACTGGGTGGCTCAGGCTTGGGAAGCAATTGAAATGACATTAGCAAAGTCTTGAACCATACTGTTAGGTGATAATGAAAATAAAGAAGAGAGTATAAGAAGACATGGGTGACATTGTTCCCTTACTGAACCGCATTCCTTCATGGCTGTGAGGATGCTACGGCTCAAGATGCGTGTTGTGCAGATCAACAGTTTGACCTCACAGACTCTGATATTGTTGAATTCGTAAATGGTAACGACAATGAGGATGAAGCAGGATAGAAAATTGAAGAACAAAACGAGAAGAAGAGTCATGCTGAAGGTTTAAGTGCTTTAGAGATGGCATTAAAGATATGTGGACAACAGGCGAAGGCAAGTGCAACTTGGGTAATGATATATACAAATATAATAATTTGTAACTTAAAATATATCACTTATCTTATAAGAAATGATGAAAGCGACGGTAACATTAACAATGACATTGTTGATGGTTCAAGCTGATGATGTGAATAAGCTATTCATGAAATCACGATCCTAGTCAATTTGTAAGAAAACAGTCATCATTTCTTATAAGATAAGTGAAGTTTTGTTTTAAGTTACAGATTATTATATTTGTATATATATGTTTGCTTCACTGTTAACAGCTTAATATTTTACATATTTATGAGTTATTGATATTTCGTCGATGGCAAAATCTCGCAGCAAGAAAACGTCATTCAGCGAACAAGCAGGCTAGACTTTATTGAAAAGCTTCTTTCCTGAAGACATTTGGAACTTGTTTTTTTTTCAATATTGCATGTAGAATTGATTTGATTATTCAGTAAATACTGCAAAACCAAGAATTGTTTTAATAATACAGTATATCTACAATGTTTTACTACATTTTCCACCTATGTTGTATTATCCAACATTTTCGGTTATCAGAACTTGTCCAGGTCCTGTTTAGGTCGGATAATCGAGACTCTGTTGTAATTACAAGATGGGGTAGTTGGATAGAGGTAGTCATGCAATACATTCCAAGGAAACTGTAAATGCTATTAGCACTCTATGGTTGTAGATTCATCTGCTATTGTAACTCCAAAGTCTGATATCACATGAACTATCTGAAAATCTTCAGTTCATGCCCAACAATTTTGCAGTGTTGTCCAAAGCTATTAAAGAATTAGAAAGATTGGGTTTGGAAATGTCTAACAGCATGGGCTAACACAAGACTTGGCTAATTCAATTATAGGGTACCTCTTGTACTAGGTATCGAAAAGATGAAAGCTAAATTCCAGAACATTCTAAACAAAAACAGTGGTTATCAAGCTATGTTTGGAAGTTGGAAAATTAGTAAGGAAAACAGGCCAGATGACAGAGTGAAACTCTTTACATTTGCACCTTTGACATGGTGTGATGTCAGAAGTTTTTCACTATTTAAAAACTGCTCCAGTGATAGGCACAAAAATTGCACATTAAATAGTTTAAGAACATAGGCTGTAACCCAGTGTGATGCACTCTACGACCATGTTATAGCTAATAAATAGCAGTATGTATAAGCGTTAAAGAGAAATTCCAGAATACATAGTTTGATGCTTGTAAGTTGTGCTGCAATGAGGCTGTACCTATCTGTAGTTGTTTACATGCATTAGTGAAATCAGTATAGTCCATGTGTAGTATACCTATGGAAAAGCACGTGCATCTCTGGCCTTTACAATAGATTATCAGCAAAGTTTCCTAACCTGCAATGGTACCAATTTCGGTTTCTGATGCAAAGAATTCTTTGATAACCATTTCAACTGCTTCACTATTTTGTGATTTAAGCAGATGGTAATCTGGTGGCACCTGATCAAGGTTACTTTTGCTTCAAAACTTCTTGAGCTCATTCCATTTGTTGGGAATAAAGATTCACATCAACTGTACATTACATCTACTTAGAATAAATTCCTAGTTAATCACATGTTCAGAACTCTACAGACACACGAATTATTTTGGAGTGTAACTGATTGTTATGACAACATTTGTAGCCTGATGGCACCCAGTGGCGAGGCATGACACAAGAAGCGAGGAAGCTCCAAGTAATAAGTTTCATTAAAATAAGAAAGTATAATGACGCGGGGTACTTTTCAGTTCTTTTTATTGTACAGTCCCATGCAGACCCTTCTTGCTTGCAAGAGTGCTCACACCACAGTGAACATATCCCTGCTTCCCCTCTCTGCTCAGATGTTCCAATTTTTCCTACAGCTGGCCCACACTGCATGAACTGTTAGCCTAATATGGAGAAAAGTATGCAATTCACACACTTTTCCTAATAGCTTAAAACTTCGCAAATTTCCTATTTCTCACTACTAAATACCAACCTATGTAAAATACTATTACTACTGCGACTATAATGTAGTTACAGTTTTATTTAAGAGCACCACCTGAAATAAAAACAAATAAACTTTTCATCACAGGCTACAGAGACTTCAGTGACAAAATATGTCGATGCTTCCTAGCTACTGAAGAGTCGCGATTGCTTCCAGAAACCAACAAAGCTTGGTATTGTGACTTTGGGGGTTCATAGAATTAAAAGTCCAATTTGCAGAAGTTCAAAATGTTCTTTATTTCCGTAGAGATACACTCTGATCGATCCTTACAGTAGAAGAATTACGTCACATACACATTTACAATCTACTAAGGTCGTCAAACAACAAAGAGTTCACACACCTGTTTCAATTACAACTCTGTTTACGACCGTCTTTTCCACTACTATGCTGGTGTGTCGCCTCTTACATATACCACTACTGATATCACTAGACATTTCTGGAATATTCTTTAACAAGAAATGGGCTGTTATCTGTCAATCAAGATATCACTAGAATGTTCCATTTACCTCACGTTATCTGATTTGGCATGCCTTTTATCTCTGCGCTATGTTTATCTGCTTAGGCAAGCTGTTTATCTCCGTGATACACTATCCTCCGTTATCTCTCTGCGCCGAACCTTTTGTGCGCATTGCAGTGACAGTATTTAAGGTTATGAATACATAAATACAGAAATATTCAGTATTGAATGAACTCGCCGAACTGGTCACTGGAATCTGTCATTGTCTGCAGCATCAGGGATGTTCACCAATAAATTTTTAAAATGTATCCAAAACAAATAAAATATTGCTTGTCATACATTTTATTTTATTCTTCTTTTTGTCCTGAAATTCTTGGGGAAGCGGTGCTTGCAGCGCTACACCAGACCAGAAATTATTTTTGAGCACAACTGACTTTTGATGACCACATTTATGACCTGATGGGTATCCAGCCGGTTTTCGAGGTGTCAGGTATCATATGTGACATTGCTCCCGACAAGTCTATTATCTTAAGCATTAGCAGTAAGCTGAAGAAGATATCTTCTCTGATTTTCATCAAGTGTAATTCATTTACAGTTTCTGAATAATTCTTAAACTGTCCTAGTATAACAAAGTATGGTATCCTTCAAACCACAAAACTCTGCTGACAACTTGGGAGTGGTTGCTTGTGGGATTTCTTTCAAAGCTTCGTATGTATCCCTAATATTCCACAACTTGGGTCTCCAGAACAATGTAAACTTACCTTCAACTTCACACATTCTTTGAGCTACGTTAGCATTTTTATAATCACCTGCCTCTGTACAATACGTGGTAACGTGCGTGTCTCACTTTCAAGAGGGCCTCAGTTCGAATCTCAGTCAGAGTGAGTATCCGAACAACTTTTTCCCTCTTATCTTGAAAGATGAACTTTGGTTATTTCTAAGCTCTATGGAACCTGTACTCTTTTGAACTTTTCATTCATCGTTGGATATAACTTACCATTGGAAGATGCTAATTAAAGGGGGGGGGGACAAAATCAGGGTACTGTAGTGCAAAATTACAGACACTTCTGTAAGAGTATTATCTAGCTCTAAGTACTTTATCCTGACAGTAGGTGATAGCCGAAGTTCTTGTCAAATAATGAAAAGAAAAGTATAGTCCTTGAGAGGTCATTATGAACACTGCAAGTTCTAAAGGTAAATGTTACAGGTCACAAGTCAATACTGTGACTTTTTGGGTTCGTGAAATTTAAAGTCCAGTCTAAAAACACCAAAAATTGCACTTTATTTCCGTAGAAACACACTTCGTACACAGCAGCCCAGAATTACGTCACATACACAATACAACTTGCAAGGTCATCGACCACAACACGGCTGTTCACGCACGCGAGTTCAATTAACGACTGACTGACTTGACCATGACCATGACGTGCTGGCTGGCTGGCTGGCTGTATATAGCCAAAAGGTTTTTGCTGCGTGCCCACCCGTTAGGGTTTTACCGCAGGTAAGGTATTCGTACGGGATTTTGTAGGATGGATATGGTGTAGGTTTTGAGATTGAAGAAATTTTGTGAGGCTACAATTGTACCTTCGGGATGAAAGGCGGGCTCCTTTTTATATAGACTACTCACATTCCAGAATGTTCAACAATCGAGACGGCTGGAATAAAGAACTAGAACTCTCGAGAAAGCGTCCCGTTCCCCCCAGCGTTTCGGAGAGCTTTCATCTACACACTACACTCCGTCTCTGAACTATCCCGCCCGCACCATCTCGATCAACAATGGGCTCGCGACAATATTGATTTTTGCCAAATTTGCAGTGATTATATAGAATGAATAATAGACGTTATAGGAAAGATTGTGGAATTATTTTTGTGCCGAAAGTTGAGATTAGACTAAAAATATACTCTTCAACTCTTGCCGTTCTAGTGTTATAACTACCTTCAACTTACAATCGAAAATACAAACAAAACTCCTGCTCCTTCAATACCGTAATGGGTAAATGCTTGTTACACCGTTCTTCTTACTATTGCAGCAATGTTCCGTTATCATGATTACAATTGTCATACCGGGTTGGGATAGAAATAAAGCGCTATAATTACGATTGCATATTTACTTAGGTCAACGTTAGGACACAGTTATCCTATAGTTCGACTTGTTTACCTTTAAATTAACATACAACTAGAGATAAGGTAAATATAACATTACATTTTACACATTTAATTTTGTAATTCATTCTTGCGATACGGCGACGTATATCTTTCTATAAGAGAAAACCGTTTTCAGGAAAAGTGACACAAAATGAGAACTTGCCAATAATAAAACTGTTACTATTACTAGGTCGGATGAATCGGCAATATCACTGCCCTGGAGATACTGTGTAATGCTGGATCGCCAAGGCGGTAAACAATTGTACAACAGCGATTTTAAATTTAAAAAAAAAAAATGAAGATCCACCGATTGGGCATTTCTTTAAATGCAGTAAGTTTGAGTTATTTTATTCGTGCCGCTGCTCTGTTCGATGCATAATTAAAATGTGTTATAATGTGGTATTGATGCAATCGAACTAAGACACAGAAGTAGATTGTCCACCTGGAAATAAGAATGTTTGTTTGTTAAAGACGTTGTCAATGGCAAAAGTACCAGCGCTTCCGGCATGACAGAATTTCGTCCCATAAAAGATATTTTACATGTCAGTACGTGTATTGACACGTGGCTATCGTTTTCAGCACAATTAAAACCATTGATCAGGAACAGATTTAAACCCGTGATCTTGAGATTAGCAGCCCTGCGCCAGTTCAGTTGAGTAATGTAGCCTATTTGGGGGGAGGGAAGGTAAAACCTTAGTATGGGCTTCTTGACACATCGAATTGACAGGGTCTATGGAAGGCTCCAATCATTGTGAGACATTTCTCGTCTGGGTTGGTTCTCAGGTTCATCCTGTATAGTATGGCGTATCCACTTCCATTGCGTCTTGAGTCCATAGGACCAGATGCGGGGGGGGGGGCCCTTTGTTAGTCTTTAGGTCTTGCCCTATGGAAAGCCCGACAGGCGCCCTTCGGGTACAGCCCGGTATCTCCCTGGTCGTTACAGGGGGGTCAGTCTTCACTTTGTGTGGATTGCCCTGGTAGAGATACCCTCGAGTTTATATATTTATATATAGAGTACATTGTACAAACAAATCAAAGGGCTTTATTAATCTTGTTGTAACTAAGCTTTTGTTTCATTTTCTTCAGGACTTGTAACACATTGATAACCTTAACATTGATCGAATAAGTGAAATGAAAGAACCACTCCATAGTACAGAAATATTATCTGAAGATGTTAAATCCAAAGAAGAAAAGTCTCCATCAAGCTGGCAGTTTCAAGCAGTTTATGTAACAGAGTCTAAGATTGTGAGCGATGATACATTAGATATGAAAATAAAAATA
Source organism: Mantis religiosa (assembly GCA_030765055.1). Lineage (NCBI taxonomy): Eukaryota > Metazoa > Arthropoda > Insecta > Mantodea > Mantidae > Mantis > Mantis religiosa. The sequence goes on from CM060953.1 coordinate 203,187,342, forward strand.
AAAGAAGATCCTGTCCTAAAACAATTGCTGAATGAAGTGTATTGTGGAGCACAAGCTGTACATGCAGATGTACAAGAAAATGTTAATTTTGAATTACAGGGTAAGAATGACATAAATGTTTCCAGTGATGAACTGGGTATAAAAATTGAAGTCAAGGAAGAACCGATATGGGAAGACAAAGGATTATCCCATGATTTAGACTCTGTTCCACATGACGACATAAAGGTAAGAGATGCTATAAAAGAAATATACTGTATATGAATTGCTTTTTTGTGATCTAGATTACTATAGAAAAATAATACTACAGGTCCACAAAAATAGAATTAGATTGACTAAATTTACTACCATTATCTTGATGAATAAAGATTTTCATTCAGATTTAGTATACAACACTGTACTCACTGCAGTATGAGTCAGGTAGTTTCTTAATGTTATCCTTCCCATGTTACTTACTGTTAGGACTGCACTGTGAAATTGGCAAAATTTACTTGGAAAATACCAAAGTCTATTTCGCTAAATAATATGGGTTATGACATCTTGCATATTCTTCAGTTTAAAACAAAAATATAAGTAACTACATGATTGAAGTGAAAATAAAACTTCCATTTCATACATTCAACACTTACGCTTTAAATAGTAAAAATAAATTTTCTTAAACAGAATATTAAAATTTTATCATATTGTGACTTTGTGGGTTCGTGAAATAAAAAGTTCAATTACCATACTCAAAAATGTTCTTTATTTCCACCCTATTCCAATGTCACAATTACATAGAATTTAGTAATGTACACAATTACAATTTCGCCAGTTCGTCTGTTCACGTACACTGGGCGCTCCTTACACACACTCGCCACGACTGACTCAACACAACTCAACTGCCCGTCGCCTCTCCTGTATTGATCGGCGGCCCGAGGTTTCTCCAGTATTCCTTTTTATGGAGGGGGGAACATTCTCGATGCTTCCCCCTCCTCCCGGCGGCAGGAGGAGGGGGAAACGAACACCTAGCCACCCCTGCGGTCTCCCCTCCCTCCACCGGCCTTTATTTATTGATCGGCATCGTCGCGTTTGCCGCTTCGGTAACACTGCTCCCTCCTCAAGGCTGGTCGTCCCGAATAGCACCATCGTAGTGGGCCAGGCGATCCAGGTGTACCACCATATTTCCTCGGGGCACCTTCTGGATGCGGTAGACCACGTCGTTAATCCTCTTCACCACACGGTACGGTCCTTGCCATGGCTGCTGAAGCTTCGGGCAGCGTCCCTTGGTCCGGGTCGGGCGGTACAACCAGACCAGGTCACCTTGCTGGAACCCTTGGCTGTTGGCTTGCCTGCCGTATCGGATTTTCATGCGGTCGCTCGCCTTCTGGATGTTCTGGCGAGCCATCTCGTGCATGTCGTGGAGGTGGTCCACCAGGTTCTCCAACATACTCGGTCGCTGGCTGTTTCACCCCCGGAGGGCTTCCAACGCCAGGTCGCAGGGGAGGCGTAACTCTCGGTCGAACTTAACGCTGGCTGGCGTCATCCCCGTGGTGTCGTGTATTGACGAGCGGTAGGCCAGCAAGAACGGTGGCACCTTGACGTCCCAGTCTCGCTGATGGCTGGCCACGACCTTCCTCAAGTGCTCCTCTAAGGTCCTGATGTACCTTTCGACCATGCCATCCGACTGGGGATGTAGAGGTGTTGTGCGGATCTTGTTATCCCCAAGTCTCGCTAGTGCCTCCTTCATCAGGTTGGACTCAAAATTGGTGCCTTGGTCACTGTGCAGCTCTAACGGTACCCCAAATCGGCAGAACACTTACTCCACGAGGCAGTCTGTGATTGTCCTTGCCGCTTGCTTCGGGATGGCATACACCTCCGGCCACTTAGTGAAGTAGTCCACGACCATCATCAGGTACTTGTTGCGTCGGTCGGATATTGGGAACGGTCCAGCAATGTCAACGGCGATCCGTTCGAATGGCGCTCCGACGTTGTACTGTTGCATGCGATCCCGGCTCCTAGTCTGGGGGCCGCTACTCGCCGCGCTGACGTGGCACTGATGGCACCATCTCTCAGCGTCTGCTCGGAGCCTCAGCCAGTAGTAGCACTGCCGTAGTTTGTCAATCGTCCAGTTCGCTCCCAGGTGTCCTCCTGAAGTACCGGCGTGCACTTCTTCCAAGACTTCCGGGACCTTATTCCCGGGAAGTACCAACTGTTCTCTCTGCGTCTTCCCATCGGGTGATTCCCATACCCGAAACAGCACGCCCTCTCTGGTCTTCAACGAGTCCCATTGGGCCCAGTACGACTTGTAGGTGGCGCTCCTCGGTGCGATGTCCGGCCAGGTTGGTCTCGTCCCTGCCTCCACTTCCCTCAAGAGTGGCCCCAAGTCTGCGTCCGCCAGCTGCTCCCTCCTCAGACCTGCGCTATCCCAGCCATCCGCAGGCACTGCCGTGACTACTCGAACTGCTGCGGCACGCTCCTTCTCCTCCACTCTTGTGCATTGGCCGCACTCTTCTGGACAGGGTCTTCGGGACATAGCGTCCGCGTTACAGTGGCTCTTCCCTCTGCGATGTTCCGAGGTAAAGTCGTACGCCTGCAGCCTCTTAACCCAACGTGCTGTCTGGCCTTCCAGCTTCTTAAAGCTCAATATCCACGTTAGGGCGGAATGATCAGTCCTCAGGTGGAATGGCTGACCGTACAGGTACTTGTGGAAGTGCTCCAAGGACTTTACTACCGCCAATAATTCTCGCCGGGTGACGCAGTAGTTCTTCTCTGCCTTGGATAGCGTCTTGCTGTAGTAGGCTATCACCCGCTCATGGCCGTCCTGGATCTGCGATAAGACGCCTCCATTGCAATGGTCGCTGGCGTCGGTGTCCACAATGAAGGCGCCACCTGGTTGTGGAAATCCACAAATTGGAGCGCTGCTCAGGGTCTTCTTCAGGTGCTGGAAAGCGTCTTCGGCGTCCTCCATCCACACATAAGGTAGGTGTTCAGCTGTCAGGCAGGTGAGGGGTTTTCCGATATTAGAGAACCCCTTTATGAAGCGTCGGTAATAACTGCACAGCCCCAGGAAACTGCGCAACTCTTTCTTATCCTTTGGGCGAGGACAACCTTTTACAGCCTGTGTCTTCTCCGGGTCTGTGGCCACTCCGGTTGCTGAGACTATGTGGCCCAAGTAGTTCACTTCCTTGCGGAAGAGCTGGCACTTCTCGTTCAGCTTCAAGCTGCTCGCCTGCAATCTCTGTAGCACCTTACTTAGATTCTCGAGATGGTCTTCAAAAGTTTTACCGACAATGATGATGTCGTCCAGGAATAGCAGGCAGGCGTCGTAAGTCAGTCCTCTCATCACTGACTCCATGAGGCGTTGGAAGGTAGCTGGTGCGTTACAGAGGCCAAAGGGCATAACTGTGAACTGCCAGAGCCCTTGGTCTGTCGAGAATGCGGTCTTCTCCTTGTCTCTTGGATCTAGAGCTACCTGCCAGTAGCCCGACTTTAGGTCCAGGGTCGAGAACCACTGCGCACCAGCTAGCGTATCCAGGGTGTCGTCAATCCGGCGTAAGGGCAAGCAGTCCTTCCGGGCGACAGCGTTCATCTTCCTGTAGTCCACGCAGAAGCGTAGCTCGCCGTTCTTCTTCGTCACCAAGACTACAGGGAAACACCAAAGGTTGTCAGACTCTTCAATCACCCCTCTGAATCTCATGTCCTCCAGCATGTCTCGTACCGCACCTTGCTTCGCCAGCGGAACACGTCTAGGTGGTGTCGATGCGGTGAAGCAATTTGTCCGTGCGGCCGTAGTCACTATCACCTTGGCTGAAGACGAGCTGGTATCGTCTCAGCAGTTGTCGAACTTTCTCTAGCTGCTCTGCGGTCAGGTGGTCGGCCGCCCTCTCCAGTAGGCCTTCGGGGACAACCACGTCTTCGTTCAAGGCGACCCTGCAGATTCCAAGGCGCTCTTCGGGTTAGCGGAGTATAACCTCTTCTCCGTTGAGCCGCAGGACCTTCCTGCCGACGTCAACCGTCGCCTCGTGGCTCCTGAGGGCATCCAGTCCCAGAATCACCTCCTCAGCCACCTTCGCGACGAACACCCACAGACGCATGGCACTCCGTCCCAAGGTCAGCTCCAGCATGGCCTCCTCCATAGACAAGGTGTCGCCCGATGCCGTCACAAGCTGGTATGGTCGGCTCGGCTTCCTCGTCGGCAAACCCTTCGCCACGTCAGGTCTGATGATGGTCACGGCCGCCCCGGTGTCGACCAGCACTTGGAATGCTTTCCTCTTACCCAGCCGTTCGTGATGAGGCTGTCATCCATCCGCCGGCTGACGGCGCGCAGTGTCACTCGAGGGGATGGTGGTGATGGCGCCAATGTGCCCCTCACCTCGACGGCCCTTACTTGTTTTCCGGCTGCTCTTCCTGGTGTGGGCAGTCTCTCTGCAGGTGCCCGGGCTGTCCACACCCCCAACACAGGCCACTAGGTGTTCGCCGGCTTCCCTCGGCTGGCCTTCTCTCTCCGCCGTAGCGCACACTCCTCGTTCTCGAAGACGGGATAACTGTTACCTTGGCTGCCTCCATCCTTAATGCTGCCGTTAACGCCTCGTGTATTGTTTTATAAGCTGCGAGCATTAGGCGCTGACGAATCTCCGTGTCCCGTACCCCGTCAACGAATGTGTAGGCAGCTTCCCGGGATACGAAGTCTGGTGGGAGGTCGACTAGGGCCTTGCTAGTCAGTTGTTCAACTGCCAGGGTGAACTCCTGCAGCGTCTCCCCTGGCTGCTGTGACCTTGCCTTTAGCTGGCTGCGGTACGCTGCGGCTAAGCGGTGGTTTCCAAACCGATTCTCCAGGGCCTCCCAGATGTCCTTGGGCGCCACCTTTGTCTGTACCGCGTTCAGGACTTCCGCGGCTTGACCCTGAATGCTGGCTATTAACTGTGAGGCCTCCTCCTCTGGTGACCATTTGTTGTGCTTGGCCACTGCATCGAAATGGCGGTGGAAGACCTCAAACGTTGACGCGCCGTCGTATTTAGGAGCTTTGACGCGTGCAGGTGTGGTGTCGCGTCCCGCTGCGTCGACCTTTAATACCTTTAACCTCCTGCCGACGACGTCCTCCACCATGGCGTTCAGGGACTTTGCGTTGCTGTCAGCCTTTCCATCCAGCTCGTCAACGCGGCTTGCCAAATACGACGCGCTCGTCCACTTCCATCCGCTTGCCGAGCTCTGTGACGTCATCTCTCACGCCGGTCAGCTGCTCTTCGAACTTCACGGCAAGGGCCTCGTTTGCCGCTTTCATCTCCGTGGTCAGTTCGGTCTTCTTCGCGGTCAGGCTGTTGTTTGTGGCTTCCATCTTCTCGGTAAGGTTATCGCTAGCTGTCCTTATTTGTTTCAGCTCTGCGGCCAGGTTGTTATTTGCCGCTGCCGTCTTCGCTGTTATTTCGGCCTTCATTTCTTCCATTTTGTGTAAAATCTTTTCCAGTGCCGATTCCATGGTCGTTGTCCCACTCCTGACGCCAGTTGTGACTTTGTGGGTTCGTGAAATAACAAGTCCAATTACCCCATTCAAAAATGTTCTTTATTTCCACCTTATTCCAATGTCACAATTACATAGAATTTCGTAATGTAGACAATTACAATTTCGCTAGTTCGTCTGTTCACGTACACTGGGCGCTCCTTACACACTCTCGCCACCACTGACTCAAAACAACTCTACTGCCCGTCGCCTCTCCTGTATTGATCGGCGGCCCGAAGTTTCTCGAGTATTCCTTTTTATGGAGGGGGAAACATTCTCGATGCTAGCGCCCAAATGACCTTGATGTCGACGGGCCCTAAAACCCCACTCACTCACTCACTCACTTCTCGATGCTTCGCCCTCCTTCGGGCGGCAGGAGGAGGGGGAAGCGAAGACCCAGCCACCCCTGCGGTCTTCCCTCCCTCCACCGGCCTTCATTTATTGATCAGCGTCGTGGAGTTTGCTGCTTGGGTAACAATATTTAGTTTAATACAAAGTAAAGTTAAGTAATTATGTTTTAAAAAAAAGCATGTATTTTGCATTGTGTTATTTTATAAACAAAAGAGCATGTATAAATATTGTCAATAAGAATTTTCAAGATAGGTGCTACTTTACAACTGTTAAAGGGCAAAATTTCTTAAAACGTTCTCACAAACCATTATTTCCAGATGCATTACAATTCTTTAAGAATGATCAGTAAAACACTAATATGTAAAAAGCTTTCATTTTATGTGGAGGACTGGACGTACTGTTGAATTATTCGGAAGTACTGAAGAGGTTATGATAATGTAAAATATTACTTGGGCATCGATAATTTAGATGAGTTAATGTGAAGATTTGTTTTTATTCACAAATGGTAAACCACAAAAATATGTATGCTGTCTATCAAGCCTCTTTAAGTGCTGGCTTATAAGTTAAATGCAGTACAATGTACTCATTTTATTACAGGGTACTACTTCATATATTACTGGGATAGAAGAGGACTTTCCGTCAACAGACCTCCAGAGGTAAGGGTACTAAAGACAAGTTATAAAGCTGTTGAATGAAACTGGAATTCTTCTTTGGTTCTGTTTAATTTAATGTATTTGAAAAGACATAACATCTTGGCCAGTAACATTTTGAATCAAAATTTCTCCTTTACCTTTGTATGGTTGGTATCTAATGTTAAGCAGTTGGCAATGAAGTCATTCGCTCTCTTGCACTCCAGTATTTTGATCTTATGTTTACTGATGTTTTCTTTGAAAAAACGTTCCCACCCAAAAATTTGAATGGCAGATAATTTTACTCAAGGAATATTTCTTTTTCCAAAGAGACATCACTTTTTCTGGAGTGTTTTTATTTTTTTACAACCATTTAAAATTGGGCACAATACATGGCACTTACATCACCCATAAGCAGAGAAAGGAATGAACAGGAAATATAATTAAATGTTTCCCTAGGCCTAGAATAGTCTAATACCATTGGGGTTAAAAAAACAAGAGTTTAGTCAAGGATGACTGAATAGGAAAGGTCAGAGGGAATCTGATCACAAAACTGTGGTCTGCATTGTGCATTACATTCTGGGTTGCCGCAAAAAATGCAGCACATTGGGTATCCCGTGAACTTTCCGAGGAGCAGCGCTTTGCACTTGCACAAGATTTGTTGGACCAGTACTAAAGGGAACGTAATGAATGACTTTCTTCGATGAATCTGCAATTCGATGTTGCTTGTGCTGGGTGTGAGCAACAGTAAATTTTGTATACCTAGTGCTTTGCATTCTTCTTAATAGGCAATTAAAGTTTGTTTAATACAAAGGATGTTGTTATTTGTCACCAAACTAATTTGTAAAGTATGTAGTATAAAAATAATACCCTGTAAATGGCACTTACGAATGTCTAGCGAAGAGGTAGGGTTTGCTCTGTTTAAAGCAAGAGCTGAGGTTGCCAGAAACATATGATAGCTGTCAAGCAAATAACAACCTTATTGGACATAAGTTCATTTTCCCTTGAGGTCAAATGACATGTGTACACCTGAAAACAACCTTAAGTAATATCACCTATAAGAGATGCAAGAACTGAGGAGCTTCATTTCTCTGCTTATGGTAGAAAAAAGATGATACATTTTTCTCTTTCGTTATTCGAAATGTTTGTTTAACATTCTTTAAGGGATGCTTTGATCTTCCCAGTATACTTTGCATATCTGAATACTCACTTGTATTGCCATATCTTTCCTATAGCAAGCTAATTTATTTAGACTTGAATACAGTGTATAAAAATTAATTATTTCTGTGAGGTGCTGGTCAGCCAAACAAGATCACACATGCTAAACATATCTTCCGTTCAAGAGATAACAATGGAGCATTTTCAACATCTTTGGATTCATGCTTACTTTTACTCTTGTTTCTGAAGCTCCATAGTGTACACAACCTGAGGAATACATATTATACAAGGGTTGGACACAAAGTAGTGATAACACTGCTCTGTGGGTCAATGAACTGCCATATGTGTTGACAAATCGAAGGCCTGTTAGACAACTTTGTGCAGCGAGTGAAGACAGTACTTTGTCACTCTAATACAGTGTGCAGACTGTCAAACTTCAAACTTCATAGCGGTAGTGTAACCGTCCTAACATCTTGTTTACAAAGGCAGAGCAATGCTCTTGGCTCAAAATTGAAATGATACAAAGTTTGAGTTTGCAAGAATGTTTTCAGGGACTACGTGAAGCTTGTGGTGATGGCATGTTGGTATACACCACGGTTGTTTGATGTGTTAAAGCGTTCAGAGGAGGTAGAGGAGCTGTGAAGAATAACCCCTGTACAGGACGATCCATGTGTAGAACAATGCAATTCCTTATGCTTCCTTGTTGCATGTTAAGTGTCAGTGGACTGTGTATGAGTTGGCAGCAGAAGTTGGAGTATGCCACAAAACTGTGACCAACATTGTGCATGACATTCTGGGTTGCCGCAAAAATACAGCACATTGGATACCCCTAGAAATTTCTGAGGTGCAACAATGTCACTGCTTTGCAGTTCCACAAGATTTGTTGAACCAGTACTAAAGGGAAGGTAATGATTTTCTTCGATGAATCCTCACAATGGACAAATCCTGAGCATGCTCATATGAATCACAATTAAAACACCAATCCAGTGAAGGAGGCATCCCAGTTCTCCTCATCCAAAGAAAGTGCATGGTACAGATGGTGAGGTGAAAGTGATGTTCATTGTGGCTTATGACAATGATGGGGTAATACCCTTATCATACCAAGGGTGACAATAGATCCTGCCTACTACTGCACATTCCTGCAACACCAATTTCGTCCAATGCTCAGGCTAAAGCAACCACATTTCATGGAACAACACTCCATTGTTCTTCATGACAATACAAGATGCCACACTGCTGCTGTTGTCCAGGATCTCTTGTGATGCTGCCAATGGGAGATTCTAGAATATCCAATGCACTCACCCAATTGAGTCCCTGTGATTATGATCTCTTTGCCAAAATGAAAGAGGCACTGTGAGGGATCTGATACAACACCAGAGATGAAATTATCCAGTCAATAGGGCAGTCACTACAGGATATAAACAGAAATGGATGAGGAACATGTTCCTAACATTTGGCAAAAGGTCATGAATAATGGGAGTGATTATGTTGAATATGTCAATAAAGGAATTTTTAAGGAAAAAATTAGTTCTCATTACTTTTTATCCAATCCCTGTATGCCATTCCCTAAACTTCCCACCGGTTAAAAGAGTAATAAAGTGTATCTAGTTCACTTAAGGAAGTGATGGAACAAACATTACAGATTAAAATTTATTGAATTTTCTCATGCATATAAGAGTTAAAGAGTAAGTTCAATAACATATTTACTAGTATATTAAACCAACACATGTTTACATACATAGAATATACATCAGGGGCGGCTTCTCAATGGGGTAGCATGTTTGCGCTACAACCAAAATGCTGTGTGTCCCTTTAATGCAAGGACATGTTCCATTTGGAGTTCAGTTCGACCTTATCTAGTGCAGTGGGCCTCAGCGCGCCGTATTGTTTGCAGGTGCCAAGTAGTTCACTTTCAGTTGCAAACCACTGATATTCAATGGGGAGGTATAGGGCAGGATGAACCTTTGGCGTGATGAGGCAAGTAGGGGGGAAGGGCGGGGCTTATGGCTGCATAAGGTTGCTTAACCTAGCAGCCAGAGAATAGTGAATGCCAAGCCTTCTCCTGTTTTCAGCGCCACCTATTATTCTCATATTAAATTTTCGCATCGGTCAACTATTAATTACCACAGACTACTATTACCTACCAGAGCATAGCCACATGTTTTGTGCCGTGTTTTGTTAGCTGTGTCGTGCTTTGAGTAGTGAATAAGAGTGATTTATTTAAATACAAGTATATTGTGTTCTATAAGGAGAAACAATGAATTCCATAAAGGGTCTATTAGCACATCCTTTTTCAAAATGAGCTTAGAAGAAAAAACCGAAAATAAGCAACTTGGAATTCCCACGCCAAATATAAAAATCACATAGGTAGTCAAAACAAAAACAAGATATTTGAACAGGAACTTTAACAACAATGTATATGAGAAATATAATTTGATGTGTGGTTGTAATATTAAAAATTGCCTGTTTTGCTTTTCGTGCATTCTGTTTGGCGGTGAAGATCCGTGGACAAAACATGGCGTGAATGCTTTGCAGCATCTTCATGATCGCTCTAAAAACAAAAACTGCACATGAAAAACACAGTTTTGCTATGCTTGGCAATGTAAATAGGGCAAAGCAGATGGACAGTGCATATCGGATAACAATTGAAGAACACAACCAGAAAGTGGCTCAAAATAGGTATGTTTTAAACATTATTGTTAACTGCATTAGGTTTTGTGGAGCTTTTGAGTTAGCTCTACGAAGACACGATGATTCAGCTACGTCAAGCAATCCTAGTATTTTTCGAGGACTGATAAACTTCAGTGCAGAGCTAGACTGTGTTCTGAAAAACCTATTTGGAGAATGCTACAGTGTTTAAGGGAACCTCCAAGACAATCCAGAACGAAATATTGCAATGTACACTTGAAGTCTGCCATGAAGAAATATCAAGTCAATTTTTAGCTGCATAAATAGAAGAGTGTTATGCTCTAGAGTGTTTCTGAAATACGCATGTAGTGTTATACGCTGTGAATTACCGCTAACTTGTGTATACAGCAGTCTATAGTGGCAGGCTTAAACAACCGTTTGTTACTTTAAAAAAATTAAATTGCATGGATGAATTTGTGAACCACCAATTTTCAGAGCCACCAGCCACCCCTGATATACATAGAAATAAATGAACATAAAATATGGTGTACTGAGTTCAAAACAGTACATAGAGCTTATTAATATCAGCCCAAAAGCCTTTTAGTTTGTTGGAATGTAGAGGGTTTAAAATACGAGGCATGTTCGTAAAATAAGATCTCCAAGGCGCTGAAGCCATGAGAAACGCTATTACGCGAGATCGGCAACACTGGCGTGTAGCTTGGTTTCACCCCTTCAAATCCCCACCACAACAAAGCCGTTGCAACCATTATTCTTGGCTGGGCAGCCGTTTGCCATGGAGTTTCCTATCACTTCCGCCGCCAAGTGCGAGTTGTGTGCAGTGATCCATATTTAGAGTGCCAAGGGCACTATCCCCACTGAAATTCATCGTCAGTTATGCGAAGTCTATGGGCCACAGTGTATGGACGTCAAAAACGTGCAAAAGTGAGTCATAGAGTTCAAAGACGGGCGTACAGCTGTCCATGACAAAGGTTTTGTGGTCGGCCTTTGGTTTTAGACGAAACAATTGCAAATGTGGAGCAAGAAATGCTTAAAGATCGGCGTGTGACAGGTCGTGAGCTGTGCTAACTTATCCCTGAAGAAAGTAAGACTATGATTGACAAAATTTTGACCGAATACTTGCATTATCGCAGGGTGTGTGTGAGGTGGGTCCCCAAAATGCTCTCCTGGCCCAGTTCGGATGGTTCCTGACCCATCCTCCCTACAGTCCAGACTTAGCTCCTAGTGATTATCATCTGTTTCCTGAGTTGAAGTCACACTTGGGTGAAGTCACACATTTTCAGACCGACGATGATTTGAAAAATGAGGTTGAGCGCTACCTGCGCAACTTGGTGGGAGAGTGCTATGACAATGGGTATACAAAAGCTGCCACAGCGCATGCAAAAGTACATCGATCGCAATGGTGACTACGTTGAAAAATAGCTGTAAGTTCCGCCTCTCCATCAGTGTAACATTCATTGACAATTAACATGTTTTCTATATTAAATAAAATGAGAGACCTTATTTTATGGACATGCCTTATAAAAAATAAAAAGTTGAGAAGTGTTCACAGTGTTAAGGTTAATAGATTTAATAAACAGTACTGGAATGATGGGCACTGATGCTACAAACATGCCAAAGGAAGTTGGAAAGGAAGATCTGAAACAGCAGCCTAAAAGATAAAATGAAGAATGAAGTGCTGCAAAGAAAAAGCTTACAGTAAGCTAGGGTGGAGAGGAGTGAAGAGAATTAGGAAACAAACATTGTGATATAGCCAATAACTGATAACATTAGTTTTAATTAACAATAGATAAGTAGGAAATTAATGACAACCAGTACTAAGAACTGGTATCTTTCTGGGATTTGCTCAACCTGTAAGAAATGGCTGAGCTGAGCCCAGCATTGGGTGGGAGTACCGTGTCCTTAAGGGATGTTATGGGCTATTTAGTTGTTTATTTATTCACTGAAATGATGAAAGGCGGTGACAAAGTAGAGTTGGATGAGATTTAGTTTATCAGTAAGAGTGTCTTAAGGAAGAGCTTATGGGGAGAGTTTTCCAAACATATTAAGGAGTGCAATTAGAGGCTGGTGAGGATAATCAAGTAATACCGTTGAAAATACATCAAGTTAAAGGCAAACCCTTGTTTAGGGTATAGTGTACAATCTGGTGACATCATCTAAGTTGTTTTCTGATATTAGTGAAGCTAAAGCAAATTTAAGGTTTAAGTACATCAATGTGGAATTTATAGCAACGAGTGGGTACACGAAAGTCAATTAAGTTCATTGTTAATGGGATGTGATTGCTGGTAGGGAATAGATGGAAGAAGGGTGCAAAATCTAAAAGAGCTAGGGGTTCATTACACAAATAACCAGGGAATTGTGTATAATGGGCTCCAATATAAGTAGATATTAGACTCATTAAAATTGGATATGAAGCAATCTTTTATATTATATATTGTAACCAATTTAGCAAATACAATTCAGAAATATAATTGATAGCTGTAATTATGAAATGAAATTAAACTATTCATCTATTCATAAGAATTTCCTTACAATTAAGGAAAATTTGATTTTTGTATATGTTTTCTTCTATTTATAATTTTCATTAAATATTTCAGATTGCCTGCTGATACATCGTGCAGTAACAATGAAAGTTTTACTTTTGTCACCAGTTCAAATGCATTACAAAATGAACAACTGAAAGAAATAAACTTTGATTTTGAGAACATTAATAATGAAATGAATGAAGTATGTGTTAGTGAAAACAGGTGCACACAGACATCACCTCCAGAGGAACCAGTTCCCTTTAGCTGCTTGAAATGTGACAAGAAGTTTAAGATAAAGTCAGGACTCTATAGGCATGAGACGACACATTCTGGAGTAAAACCATACAAATGTAGTGTTTGTGCGAAAAGCTATGCCCTGTTGTCCTCTTTGACTCGCCATTTTTATACACTCAGGAATTGCATTCTACAAATGTGATTGGTTCTTGTGATAAGAGTTTTAGAGAAGAGTACATGTTGAACCATACTTTGACTCATTCCGGCATAAAACCACATAAATGCAACATTTGCCAGAAGAGTTTTCGTACCAGGTCAGTTTTAAATAAACATATTCTGATACATTCAATCCAGCAAAAATCATACAAATGTGACATTTGTGAGAGGAGTTATAAAGGTCTACCTGAGCTGAAAAAGCATAAATTGGTTCATTTGGGCATAGCACCACAATAACGCAATATCTGTGATAAGAAATTCACTCTGATATCAGATCTAAAAAGGCATGTTGTCATTCATGCAAGTACCAAAGCATTTAAATGTGATATTTGTGAAAGGCATTTTGTAGATAAAACAGAATTAAAAAAGCACACTTTGGTTCATTTGGAAACAAAACCATACCATTGTGAGATTTGCAACAAGAGCTTTACTTTGAAGTCAAGCTTGAAATCTCATACTCTAATTCATTCTGAAACCAAACTGTTCAAAGGCGGCTAACCAAAACATCACCAAGGAAATGGAAGAAATGAAGACCGAGTTAACAACGAAGACGGAAACGGCAAACAACAACCTGGCAGCGGAATTGAAAGAAATAAAGACGGCGAATGAAACCTTCGCTGCGAAGACGGAAGCTGCAAACAAGAGCCTGCCCGCGAAGATGACGGAACTGACCACGGAAATGAAAGCTGCAAACGAGGCCCTCGTCGCTATGTTTGAAGAGCAGTTGACCGGCGTAAGGCATAACATCGCAGAGCTGGGTAAGCGGATGGGTCAAGTGGACGAGCGCCTTAACGAGTTAGAGGAAAAGGCCGACAACGCCAAGTCCCTAAATACCATGGTGGAAGACGTCGAGGACCTTGCGAGCCGCATTAACGACCTGGAGGGAAAGGCAGACAGCAACACAAAGTCCCTGAACGCCATGTACAGGACATCGTCGGCAGGAGGTTGAAGGACTTGAACGCAGATGCCCCGGGACTCGACACACCATCTGCATGCGTCAAACCTCCTAAATACGAAGGCGCGACAACTTTCGAAGTCTTCCGCCGCCAATTCGACGCAGTGGCCAAGCACAACAAATGGTCACCAGAGGAGGAAGCCACACAGTTAATAGCCAGCCTCCAGGGACGGGCCGCGGAAGTCCTGAACGCGGTACAGACAACGGCGGCGCCCAAGGACATCTGGGAGGCCTTGGAGAATCGTTTTGGAAACCATCGCTTAGCCGCAGCGTACCGCAGCCAGCTAAAGGCAAAGTCACAGCAGCCAGGGGAGACGCTGCAGTAGTTCGCCCTGGCAGTTGAAAAACTGGCTAGCAAGGCCCTAGTCGACCTCCCACCAGAGTTTGTGTTCCGGGAAGCTGCCTACACATTCGTTGACGGGGTACGAGACATGGAGATTCTTTTTTTTTTTTTTTTTTTTTTTTTTATTTTATCCATCGATCAGCAATTATGCTTTACAGATGTTTGTTATAAGATACATAGGAACAGGACACATAACAATGGAGGTAGCCATGAACGACTCCTCTAACTAAATGTGGAGGATAACTGTAACACAAATTGAGAACTTAAAGTCTGATGGTAGTAATCACGTGTCTGAGTCGTCTGTGCTGGAGACGTCACTTAGGAGAAGATCTTGGGGCAGTCTGCGCTTCAGGCGAGTTGGCTGGCGAGTGCGACAGCCGAGACGGTAGGTAACAGCTCCAGGGACCTCCTGGAGATGGTAAAAGAATGGACGTGCCAGGCGTCGGATGTATTGGTGAACGGGTAAAAGACCAAACTCATGATGAAGCTGCTGGTTTCGGATGAACCATGGAGCGTTTGTAACTGTACGAAGCACCCTGTTTTGTAGTACCTGCAGTCGGCGGAGATTAGTCTTACTGGTGCCACCCCAGACTGGAGCTGCATAGGTAAAAATGGGACGGACTAGAGATGTGTAAAGAAGCAGGGAGGATTCATAACCAAGTGAAGTGCGCCTGTTGAGTAGAGGGTACAGTTTTGATATCCGGGCAAATGCAAGCGTAACAGACCGACAGATGTGGGCGTTCCAAGTAAGTCGAGTGTCCAGTAACACCCCAAGGTATTTCACTGGCACATTGCTTGGTAACCATGAGAGCGGTTCCCCCAGCAGCCATAGTGATGGAGGATCCTTATAAGGTCGTAAAGAGAAGATCTTAACCTCTGTCTTGTTAGTATTGAGGGAAATGCGCCAGTGAGAGAACCAATGAGCTAATTGATCTAGGGCAATTTGCAGTTTCTGAATGGCATGAAGAATATTGACGTGAGAATAATAGAGAGCAGTATCATCTGCGTATAACGCCGTACAAACTGGAGCTATATCAGGAAGATCATAAGTGAATATATTAAAGAGGAGTGGTGCAAGTACTGAACCTTGAGGTACACCTGCTAAAATAGGCCGTCGGGTGGATGTGAAACCAGCAATGCGCACCACAAAGGTTCTATTGGTGAGAAAACTTGCTATGATTTGTATCAGATAATAAGGAAGACCAATGCGATATGTTTTAAGTAGTAGTCCACTGTGCCACACCTTGTCTAATGCCTGGGCGATATCTAGGAATGCTGCTACGGTGTACTGCCTGTTTTCGAAACCTTGAATAATAGACTGCGTGATTCTGAGCAATTGGTGAGTGGTAGCATGCTTCGGGCGAAAGCCAAACTGAAAAGACGGAATTATCTGATTATGGATCAAAAAATGAGAAATACGTTGATGAATAATCTTTTCAAAAAGCTTAGAAAGTGTAGGTAATAAGCTGATTGGTCTGTAACTTGAGGGAAGATTTTTTGGCTTGTTGGGTTTATGGAAGACTATAATTTCCGCATGTTTCCATGTAGATGGAAAATGACCAATGCGCAGAGCAGCATTGAAGATTGATGATAAATAAGCTAGGGCTTTGTTTGTCAAATTCTTCAGCACAACGTTAGGGATAAGGTCATGACCGGGAGACTTTTTAACGGGAAGACGATGGATAAAGCGGGACAATTCACGTGGAGTAGTGAACGAAATTCTGTTGTGCGCTGTAGGACGAAGTTGGTACTCAAGGAGTTCCCTGTCCACGGAAGAGGGAATATTAGAGTCAAGACAGGTGTTAGGCGTGAATGTACGCTCGTAGTGAGTAGCTAGAGCGTCACACTTGGCAGCAGAGTCACTCAAAAGGGTCCCATCAACCTGAAGAGGTGGAATCACTGTCGGCTCTCGGAGAATCCTCTTAGTGATGTTCCATAAGGTATGATCTCCGGGACGGATAGTGGCTAATTGTCGCTGGTACTCCTGAAATCGGTGTTGCTCTAGTGCGGTCCGTACTTGTCGAATGAGACTATTTAATCTTTGGCGCAGCCAGGGTAGACGCTGACGTTGCCACAGTCGACGGATGCGATGTTTCTCTTGGATGAGTTGAGTAATATGGATAGGCAAGGAGGGGAAATGACGAGGTTGAGGACTGCGGATAGTAGAGGATCGTACACTGGAAGAGAGGGCAGAGGTAAAATGGTGAACGGCAGTGTCTATGGCATCCGCAGTACCCAGTTGATAAGATGTGTGGAGTGCAGCATCCAGGTGTGTGCGAAAGATGTCCCAGTTGACAAAACCATCGATGAGTCGCGGGATTTGTGGCAAAATATTAGGAGTGAGGTTAAATGTGACCAACACTGGACAGTGATCGGAATCGAGCGCTGGCAGTGCAGAAATCGATGCAGGTAATCGTATATTGCGATGTACCCCAATGTCCAAAATGTCAGGAGCTACCTGTGGGTTGCCAGAATAGTAAGTCGGTTCTGTGGGAGCCAGTATGTGAAGACCAGTGGCATTAATAGTGTCAAACAGACGCCGTCCATTCGGGTTTGTGACTCTACAGCCCCAAGAAGTGTGCTTCGAGTTCAAATCCCCTAGCAAGAGAGTGCAGCTTTCTGCTGGGAAAAGGAAAGAGAAATAGTGAGTATTAAGCTTACTATTTGGGGGCTTGTAAGCACTCATTAGAACGAGATCGTTGCTATCGCGAAGAGAGAGTTTAATGCCCACTACCTCAAAACCGGGAATCACAGGTAGGAATATTTCATGATGAGTCAGAGAACGTTTAACTAGCACAGCTACTCCCCCAGAGGCGGTAGGTGCATTCCGATCAAATCTATAAATCTTGTAGCCTGGAACAGAGAAACGTTCATTCGGGAGAAGATGAGTCTCGGTGATACAGGCAGCATCTATACTGTGCAAGCTGAGAAAGGCAGCGAAGGAGGCACGTTTAGTGCGTATGCCATTAGCGTTCCAGTTCAGGAGAGTGAGTGATGAAAGAGATGGCCTATTACACGCCACCATTTCGGAAAATAGTTAGAAGAGCGTTTTGGAAACATTGTGTAAATTGCGGTAAGAGAGGAGTGAGGAACGTGGATAAAGAACTTAGAAGTTGAGTGAACAGGCTACTTAGCAGAGCCGAGAGAGAAGAAGAGTCAGAGGGATCCGGTTGTGTAGTAGTACGCCTCGTCGAGGAAGCAGAAGTTACACTGGCATAAGTTGCTGGTGAAGAAGTTGGAGGTACTGGTGATGCAGCTGGGGGTTGTAATGGTTGCTGTGCAGGATTGTCTGATTGTTGTAGGGGACGAGAGCGATGAGAATTCCCAGGCTGTTGCCTTGTGTTGCTATTTTGTGTTCTGAATTTCAGTTCTAAATAATGCCGACAACCTCGGTAGTTAGCTGGATGGTTTTCATGACAATGAACACACTGAGCTGGAGTGTCTCTCGGTTTAGTGCACTGTGAGAAGTGATGATTCTCTAGACAGCGAACACACCTCGGGGTCAGCTGACAATAGTTCTTTGTGTGACCGTAATTCTGACAGCGGGTGCATTGCGGTATGTCAGTGTTACGACGGCGATGTTCCACCTTAACAACACTGTAGAACAGGCGAGTTAGGTTGAGTATAGCTTTACCCTCATCGCTATTTAACAATTCCACCGCACAGAGAGGAATGGGTTGTTTCGACCGATTCATAAGTCGAGTGACCTTCCGCACTGGGTAGTTCTGTAAGCACAGTTCGTCATAGATTTCCTTATCAGTGAGCGAAGCAGGGATGTCTCGGATAATTACCGAGAAAAGCTTATCTGTCGGATTTCTGTAAGTATAGTATTCCTGTTGTATGGAGCTGAAGTATGTAGTAAGTTTACGGAAATCGTCAGAAGTAGAGGGATGAACCTTAAGGATAGACCCGCGAAGCTCTGTGTGAAATTCAGAGGTAACATTATTTTTTAGATCTTGTAATAGAAGTTGATAGTTACCAATGTTGCGCAAGCAAATTGGTGGAACTTTTTCCTTAGGTGTCTCGGAGTTGCTTGTCTCGTCCATGGCTGTGTTGTTTTCTAGTAGTGCGAAGCGGTTGTGCGTGGAAACAGAGTAAGCATAGCGCGAGGCAGTTGTTTGTTCTGATGGGGGAGCTGTACAGCGACGCTTACTCGGGCCAGCTGTGGCAGCAGCAGCGTGTGTAGCAGCGCGACTAGAGCTGGTTGCAGGTGAACTGTTAGATGGGGCAGTCTCATGCATGATAACGTCACTCGTAGTTTTAGCGGTAACTATAGCAGCAGTTGACGTGGTAAGATGTAATTGTGACGGGCGTAAGGGTGATTGACGCACTGGTGAATTAGGATTAAAAGTATTGGTGCGAGAAACCTGGGTTGGCTGCGTAGACACTGGTTGAGCTTGCTGTAGAGGCACTGGTAACTGTGGGAATTCACTAGTGGTATTATAAACCATATCGATAGCTGAGCGTACTAGATGGCCGGTAGTTTCCGGCGTGAGAGACATAATAGGTGAGGAAAGAAAAGAAAAAAATAGAGAAAGAGAAAGAAACACACCTGTACCCAAAGGGCACTAGTACACGTCAGTAAAAGAACACTGTTTGCACTGATTGTGAAAATACAATTCACTAGAAGATATCGTATTCCACAGTTAAACACAGTTACACTATAAACACTCACGGAAGCAGCGCGCACAAAACACGTCTATCTACCGCGACTGTCGGTACACGACTCTCAGACATGGAGATTCGTCAGCGCCTAATGCTCGGCGATTATAAAACCATCCACGAGGCGCTAACGGCAGCATTAAGGATGGAGGCGGCCAAGGAAACAGCTGTCCCGACGTCGAGAACGAGGAGTGTCCGCTACACCGGAGACAGGAGACCAGCCTAGGGACGCCGGCGAAGACCTAGTGGCCTGTGTTGGGTCTGTGGACAACCCGGACACCTTGAGAGAGACTGCCCATACCAGGAGGAGCAGCCGGAAAACGAATAAGGGCCGTCGCGGAGAGGGGCACGTTGGCGCTATCACCACCATCCCCTCGAGTGACACTGCGCGTCGTCAGCCGGCGGATGGATGACAGCCTCATCGTGGACGGTGGGTAAGAAGATAGCCGTGCTGCAGGCTGGTGGACACCGGGGCGGCCGTGACCATCATCAGACCTGACGTGGTGAAGGGTTTGCCGACGAGGAAGCCGAGCCGACCATACCAGCTTGTGACGGCATCGGGCGACTCCTTGCCTGTGGAGAAGGAGGCCCTGCTAAAGTTTACCTTGGGAAGGAGCACCCTACGTTGTGGGTGTTCGTCGCGAAAGTGGCTGAGGAGCTGATTCTGGAACTGGATGCCTTCAGGAGCCACGAGGCGACGGTCGAAGTCGGCAGGAAGGTCCTGCGGCTCAACGGAGAAGAGGTTATACTCCGTCAACCCGAAGAGCGCCTTGGAATCTGCAGGGTCGTCTTGAACGAAGACGTGGTTGTCCCCACGAGGAGCGAGGTGGTGATGATGGCGCGACTGGAAGGCCAGAGAACCAGGAACATGATGCTGGACAAGAAGACCCTGTACACGGACTGTGTGTAGCCAGGGCATTGCTGCCGCGCCGAGAGGAGGTGCCAGTGAGACTGCTAAATCCAACGGACACCGATCACGACGTCCAGGCCGGTACGGAGTTGTATACGTGCGAGCCCGTGGTAAGCGTAACAGCAATCGACAAGACGCAGGAGCCGGTGCCGATGAAACACCTGGGGCCCCGGCTAGAAGGCCTACTGGAGAGGCCGGCCGACCACCTGACGGCAGAGCAGCTAGAGAAAGTTCGACAACTGCTGAGACGATACCAGCTCGTCTTCAGCCAAGGTGATAGTGACTACGGCCGCACGGACAAATTGCTTCACCGCATCGACACCGGCGACGCCCGGCCTACTCAGCAACCACCTAGACGTGTTACGCTGGCGAAGCAAGGTGCGGTACGAGAGATGCTGGAGGACAAGAGATCCAGGGGAGTGATTGAAGAGTCGGACAGCCCTTCGTGTTCCCCTGTAGTCTTGGTGACGGAGAAGAACGGTGAGCTACGCTTCTGCGTGGACTACTGGAAGCTGAACGCTGTCACCCGGAAGGACTGCTTCCCCTTACCCCGGATTGATGACATCCTGGACACGATAGCTGGTGCGCAGTGGTTCTCGACCCTGGACCTGAAGTTGGGCTACTGGCAGGTAGCTCTAGACCCGAAAGACAAGGAGAAGACCGCATACTCGCCAGGCCAAGGGCTCTGGCAGTTCACAGTTATGCCCTTTGGCCTCTGCAACGCACAGCTGCCTTCCAACGCCTCATGGAGTCAGTGATGAGAGGACTGACCTACGACGCCTGCGTGCTATAGCTAGACGACATCATTATCGTCGGTAAGACTTTTGTAGACCATCTCGAGAATCTGAATAAGGTGCTAGAGAGATTGCAGGCGACCAAATTGAAACTGAACGGGAAGAAGTGCCAGCTCTTCCGCAAGGAAGTGAACTACTTGTGCCACGTAGTCTCAGGAACCGGAGTGGCTACAGGCCCGGAGAAGACACAAGCTGTGAGAGATTGGCCTCGTCTAAAGGATAAGAAAGAGTTGCGCAGTTTCCTGGGGCTGTGCAGTTATTACTGACGCTTCAGAAAGGGGTTCTCTAACATCGCCAAACCCCTCACCCAACTGACAGAGGAACGCCGGCCTTATGTTTGGATGGAGGAGGCCGAAGACGCTTTCCAGCACCTGAAGAAGACCCTGTGCAGTGCTCCAGTTTTGGGTTTCCCACAACCGGGTGGCGCCTTCATTGTGGATATCTACGCCAGCGAACATTGCATTGGAGGTGTCCTATCGCAGATCCAGGACGTCCATGAGCGGGTGATAGCCTACTGCAGCAAGACGCTATCCAAGGCAGAGAAGAACTACTGCGTCACCCGAAGAGAGTTACTGCGGTAGTAAAGACCTTGTAGCACTTCCACAAGTACCTGTACGGTCAGCCATTCCACCTGAGGACTGACCATTCGGCCCTAACGTGGCTATTGAGCTTTAGGAACCTGGAAGGCCAGGCAGCACGTTGGGTCCAGAGGCTACATGAGTACGACTTCACCTCGGAACATCGCAGAGGGAAGAGCCACGGTAACGCAGACGCTATGTCCCGTAGACCCTGTCCAGAAGAGTGCAGCCAGAGCAGAAGAGTGGAAGAGAACGAGCGTGCCACAGCAGTCCGAGTAGTCACAGTAGTGCCTGCGGTCGGTTGGGATAGCGCAGGCCTGAGGAGGGAGCAGCTGGCGGACGCAGACTTGGGGCCACTCTTGAGGGAATGGAGGCAGGGACAAGACCAACCTGGGAGGATATCGCACCAAGGAGCGCCATCTACAAGTCGTACTGGGCCCAATGGGATTCGTTGAAGATCAGAGAGGGCGTGCTGTTCCAGGTATGGGAATCACCCAATGGGAAGACGCGGAGAGAACAGTTGGTATTTCCCCGGAGTAAGGTCCCTGAAGTCTTGGAGGAAATGCACGCCGGTACTTCAGGAGGACACCTGGGAGCGAACCGAACGATTGACAAACTACGGCAGCGCTACTACTGGCTGAGGCTCCGAGCAGACGCTGAGAGATGGTGCCGTCAGTGTCACGTGTGCGCGGCGAGTCGCGGCCCCCAGACTAGGAGCCGGGGTCTCATGCAGCAGTACAACGTCGGAGCGCCATTCGAACGGATCGCCTTTGACATTGCTGGACCGTTCCCAATATCCGACCGAGGCAACAAGTACCTGATGGTGGTCGTGGACTACTTCACTAAGTGGCCGGAGGTGTATTCCATCCCGAACCAAGAGGCAAGGGCAATCACAGACTGCCTCGTGGAGCAAGTGTTCTGTCGATTTGGGGTACCGTTAGAGCTGCACAGTGACCAAGGCATCAATTTTGAGTCCAACCTGACGAAGGAGGCAGTAGAGAGGCTTGGGGTTAACAAGACCCGCATAACACCTCTACATCTCCAGTCGGATGGCATGGTCGAAAGGTACATCAGGACCTTAGAGGAACACTTGAGGAAGGTCGTGGCCAGCCATCAGCGAGACTGGGACGTCAAGGTGCCTCTGTTTTTGCTGGCCCACCGCTCGTCAACACACGACACCACGGGGATGACGCCAGCCAGCTTAATGTTCGGCCGAGAGGTACGCCTCCCTTGTGACCTGGCTTTTGGAAGCCCTCCGGAGGCGAAACAGCCAGCGACTGAGTATGTGGAGAACCTGGTGGACCACCTCCACGACATGCACGAGATGGCTCGTCAGAACATCCAGAAGGCGAGCGACCGCATGAAAACCCGATACGACAGGCAAGCCAACAGCCTAGGGTTCCAGCAAGGTGACCTGGTCTGGTTATATCGCCCTACTTGGACCAAGGGACGCTGCCCGAAGCTTCAGCAGCCATGGCAAGGACCATACCGTATGGTGAAGAGGATTAACGACGTGGTCTACCGCATCCAGAAGGTGCCCCGAGGAAAGATGTTGGTGGTACACCTGGATCGCCTGGCCCGCTACGATGGTGTTGTTCGGGACGACCAGGCTTGAGGAGGGAGCAGTGTTACCCAATCGGCAAACTTGCGGTCGGCTACGCGATGGGAAGGCCGGTTGAGGGGGACGTGTGTAATCGGTACCGCGCACTCGCCGGTCAGCTGCCGCCTGCGGAGGCGTGACAGAGTGGAGGGAGGGGAAATCACAGGGGAGGCTGAATTTTCGTTTCCCCCTCCTCCTGGCGCCTGAAAGAACGCGAAACCTCCGGAATATTTTCCCCTCCATGGTAAAGAATTCTCTAGACAAATTTACCCACCTATAAAAAGAGGGACGATGCGACCGAGAGGTCAGTTCTTGGCAAGCAGGCGTGAGGAGCGCCCAGTGACGTAACGTGCATCGGAGGAGTTGTGCGTGATCGCGAGTGCAGAGTGGGCCGGTGACAGACGTACTGGTGAATTGTAATTGTGTGCATTACGTAATTCTGTGTAATCGGCAAGTGTTCCGACTGTAATTCGATGGAAATAAAGAACATTGTTGAGTTGTGCAATTAGACTTTTAATTTCATGAACCCACAAAGTCACAATATTAACATTTAAGTGATACCACATACTTTTTTCTAGTGTAAACCTTAACACCATAATCCAAATGGTAAAATAATGTAACATTTCGTTTTACAAGTAATTATATCCCATATTCCAGATGCACGAAAGCATTGTATTACAGACATAAGAGGGCTGGTTTTGCAGTGTGAATTACTTTTGTCAGCGCATAACTATTTTACCAGTCTAATACAACTCCCCAAATCCCATATACTTGAATAGTTTCAGTCAGTTTATAAGTGTTAAAAGTCAGACAATTTTGACAGGTCAGTAGATACCGCTGTTACCCATTATTTAGAGATCTCACTATTAAGTCATTTCCTAATCAAATTGCATTTCTTGTTCATTTTGCTTTTTGAAATCCAAATTGTCATTTAAAAATGACATTTACTGCAAAAATACTGCATTACTGTTTAATACTGTTTGTCAGGCTTTCAAAAGACAAAAGATTCTAGTTCCTTGGCAACAGAACCTATCACGTTTATGAAGGACAAATGTCTGAACAAAAGCCTTACTCTAGATACTCATAGAATTTATATATATAAATCGTTTGGTGAATACTCTGGGCAGATATGATCAGAGGGACCTAAGACGCTTGCCATCCTTCATCCTCCCGAGAGATGTCATGGGATCTCTAGTTAAATCGAGCATTCCTCTGCCCCTGATGTTTCAAGCTATATGTAACCCGTAAACAATACTGAGTGAAATGTACCAAAGCGCCTCTCCCCAAACAGAGGAACGTTATACAACAGGTGTCTTCCGAATGTCAAGGGTCTTGCATATCAACATCCCTACAGAAATTACACACCAATGTTAGCCAAAACCTACCCACAGAAGAACATAAATTCCATCTACTCCTCTTGCAGGTTAAGCCACAAAGCGGCTAGATACTGCGGCAAATGACCCCGAACTGGGAAAAATCCTGGCCGACTAGCAAATCCTCTGTTGGCTTACTTATTCTCCTACATCATCCCCACCGTGGTCTATCACAAGAGGGATGACCAGCTGGACAAATGTTTAACCGTGGTATACCCGAGGGTTCGAAGACTCCGGCCTCTGTATACCCGGGAGCGATGGATAGATCCGGGGCTCTTTCCTTGGGGCAATACCTCGAGTCTAAAACGCCCCCTCCCATTCAAGACGGGTGGAAGTGGGTACGCCACTTACACGCGTCAACCCTGCAGGGCAGACTACCTAATACCTCGGTGGGGCCGCCTGGTGATCAAGCACACCTACTAGTTCTGCAGGCTAGTACCCGGGACTTATTAGCCAACCCTCTGCCCCCTCCGGGCGGCCGATGCCTGGCCGGGGGTACCCGATCTCCCACGGGTATTGGGAACACACTGCCCTCTCAAGCCCAACCCAATCAGAACAACTTCCATTCAGGGAGGTGCTCGAATGTTCGGCCCGAGGTTCCTCTGGTAACGCCAGAAGTACCACGAGTGCCAAGGGTCCGCAGCTGGACAGGGCGTATAAGGTGGTTTCCGTCCGAGGTCCGAAGAATAACAGTTCTAGTCCAGCAAGTCCTCGTAACTCTTCGACATGCCCTCCTCCACGTGTCTTGGGCATGTGTCCTCTTGTAATTAAACTACGTCAACAACTCTAATTCTTGTACCATGGTCTCGAGGCTGATGGTGATGAACAGTGGTTATGGAGCTACTGAGTTACGAGAACCTAAGTAATCTTCTTTTCCTCTAGTAAATCCATGTTAGAGGAAGTAAGATCTTCGGACCAAGTATTAAAATGTTTAGATAAGCATGGAGGCCCTTGGCACCATGAGTCCAAGGTCTCAAGTCGTTGTGTTGGAAGTCCTCTCGAAAGATGATCGGTAGCGTTGTCGATTTCACTGACTGTACGTGGTGGGAGTCAGAATCTCAATGTTACTTTAGAATCGCTCTAGTGGCTCCTGAGGAGTTAACTCCTGTCTCTTTACAGAAGTATGCGAATCAATCGAAGCTGCAAGCAACTCTAGCCTGAGTGAAATCATTCTCTTTAGAGGCGTTAGTCGGTTCTTACTGTAAGCGAGACGAACAGTTGTAGTACAGGTCATTGTAGATCGCACATACAAAGCTCACAGTAAGCTGTTTCCGAGGCGTCACTGAACAAGTGGATTATTTGATCGAGTTTTAGATTTGATGCACTAGTCCATGTCTGCCTTCTTTGGTCAAGTTCTAATGGCAGGATCTCTTCCCAGTGTAGGCCTTTACAGCAAGCATTCTGAAAAAGGATCTTGCTGACGATCAGTACGTGAGCAAACAAACCAAATGGGTCGTAAAATCTTGTGGTAATTTTCAGTAATTGACGTTTCATTCCTAGTTCCTCAGAAAAATCACGTGTGAATTCACTGGGAGCTATGAAAAGGTTGTCTGAATTGGCATTCCAATCTACGCCGAGTACACGTGATTCTGTTTTAATTTCTCGACCTTCTGTTTTCCATATGCTATTCAAATCAAGTCTGTCTATAAGAGAAATCCAGTTTCACGAAAGAGTGACAAAAGGACAACTTGCCAGTAATAAAACTGTTCCTAGGTGGGATGAATCGGCAATATCACCGCCCTGGAGATAATGTGTAATACTGGATCACCTAGGCGTAAACAATTACAAGGTTAGACAATAAACTAAGGTCAGTTAGCGACAGGGATTTTAAATTTTAAAAAATTGAAGATCTACTAATTGGATATTTGTTTAAATACAATAAGTTTGTGTTATTATATCCGTGCCGCTGCTCTGTTCGATGCGCAATTAAAATGTGTTATAATGTGGTATTGATGAAATGGAACTAAGACTAGAAATAGATTGTCCACCTGGAATATACAAATTTTTGTTTGTTGAACACGCTGTAAATTGCTGAAATATCAGCGCTTCCGGCATGACAGAGTTTCGTTCCGTAAGTTATTTTACATGTCAGTAAAACGTGGCTGTCGTTTTCAGCATACTTAAAACATTGAAAAGGAACAGATTTAAACCGGTGATTTTGACATTAGTAGCCCAGCGCCAGTTCAGTCGAGTTCTATAGCTTATTTGGGGGAAAAGGTAACAATTATGAAATTAATGGATATCCGTTCTTAACGACAGTTTGTAGAGTTTTTGTGTTATACAAGTAGTGGACAAGTTTCTGCTCTTAGACTATTCCACTTTTAACCATCTTAAGATAAACAGGATTCACTTTTGAGCCATCCTGCACACAATTGGCATATAAAAACACAATGTAAACACACTATCTAGCAGTTAAATGTTAAAACATATTTCCAAGTTGCTTGAAACTATCATTTGTTTGAATCTAAGTACTAAAACCTTTCATAGAAAAAATAGGTAATTGTTGAAAACCCATATTGTATTTTATAAAGAAGAATATAGGGCTATTGTTTACTACTAGGGGTCGGGGTCAATTGTTCACACTCTGTTAACCCGCTCACTGACTCAAGGCTTGTATAGTTATTTGCTAATGTAAGGAGTAGTCAGATTTTTGAGCAACTTTCCTTAAGAGGGGATTGTAATCCTCTCATATTTTTTGTCATTATTCCTGTAGAGATTGCTTGAGGCAAAGCAACTGCCTCATTTGTCTCAACTGCTAATTCTTCAGATGTTTTAGGAATCTAAGTACATGATTTATTTCAGTTCCTTAAGGAAAAATCGTCCGCTTAGCAGAGCTCTGCTTATTTATGGTTGGAGGAATTTAGTAAAAGTGACATCCAAATAAACTGAAAAAACTATTTTTGACTGAGTGTTTTAAATGGACTTCCAAGTATTGTTTTCAAAGCTCTGCTTACCTGGGTAAGGCTGGTGGTTGTCCAGTATCCAGAGATCCCATTTAGGACACAATTAGTCCTGTGCCATTCAGTCCCTTAATATGGGTTTCCTGACACATTGCGGTTGGGCTTAAGATAACGAATAAAGAACAGAGAATTTGTGAGACATTTCTCATATGGGTTCTCAGCTTCAGCCTGTCTAGTAGGTATGGGTAAATTAAATTAATTGGGAGTCGATTAATAACACCTATTGGTGTAAACCTATTTGGTGTAACCTCTGCATGCTAACTTTGTTAAACATATTGTAGTTCTTTATTTTGTATACAGTACACTGTACTGACCAATCGAAGGCTTTATTTAATCTTGTTGTAACTAAGCTATTGTTTCATTTTTTTTCAGGGCTTGTCACACATTGATAACCTTAACATGGATCGAATAAGTGAAATCAAAGAACCACCGCATAGTACAGAAATATTATCTGAAGACATTAAATCCAAAGAAGAACAATCTCCATCAAGCTGGCAGTTTCAAGCAGTTTATGTAACAGAGTCTAAGATTGTGAGCGATGATACATTAGATATGAAAATAAAAATAAAAGAAGATCCTGTCCTAAAACAATTGCTGAATGAAGTGGATTGTGGAGCACAAGCTGTACATGCAGATGTACAAGAAAATGTTAATTTTGAATTACAGGGTAAGAATGACATAAATGGTTCCAGATATGTACTGGGTACAAAACTTGAAGTCAAGGAAGAACCAATATGGGAAGGCAAACGATTATCCCATGATTTAGACTCTGTTCCACATGACATAAAGGTAAGAGATACTATAAAAGAAATATACTGTATATGAAATTGCTTTTTTGTTATCTATATTGTTATGGAAAAATAAGACTACAGGTCCACAAAAATAGAATTAGATTGACTAGCATTATCTTGATGAATAAGGTTTTTCATAAAGCATTTTAAAAGCCTGTGTGATGGAGAATTAATAAAGAATGTTCTTGGAAAGATAAAGTTGTATAGATAGAGTCAGCTTGAACAATTCAGTGCCACAGCAGGGATTTGAACCATGGATTTCCTGGTTTTCGTCCAGTCGCTCTAACCCATTGAGCTACCATGGCCAACTTGTCATGACATTAAATTCTCAAATTGACTTATATATATTTTCCCGGGAAACCACTAGGAGTCCTCACATTTGAGATACACCGTTTGTGGCGACTTCCTATCATAAGTACTTAAATCCCAGGCTTCATCTTTAAACTCTTATTATTTAAGTTAATTGATGGAAATTAACTTAAATTTGTATATCCTAATAATATAATTATGAGTCCTCTAACGTTAAGTCATATCATAATTTTGAGTACTGCATGCTCCATATATATCTAGTGTTTACCTAGAATGTGTTTCGTTAGGATCATCCTAACAACCTCAGCTAACGTTGATTGCCGAATTTTGATTTGGTGAAATCCTTAAAGGTGATGGGAGCGTCTGTTGGTATCTTGAACTTGAATTTTATGTTCTTTTCAAAGGTGGTGTAGAAATTAAACAGTTTTACTCCATATTTCTTTATGAATATCTTTTCTAACATGGTTAATGTAGTTGGACCGTGAACATTTTTAATAAATGGGTTTCTTGTTCTGTGTCATGATTCTTATTCCAAAAATGTTATGCTACCACCAACCTTCTCTATTTGTTTGTTCTTCATGTTCCTGAAGTACTATTTAAGCCTAAAGTTCAAATTCCTTTTTGTTTTGTCAACCAAAAGTTGTTACACCCTTTATGGTCCATTTGGTACACACCTGAATTTTTGTCTGTGGGTTTCTCTTTTGTATTATGTGGTTTCAAATTCTGTATACAGCACTGCACTCACTGCAGTATGAGTCAGGTAGTTTCTTAATGTTGTTCTTTCCACATTACTTACTGTTATGGTTGTAATGTGAAATTGGTAAAATTTACTTGGGAAATATCAAAGTTTATTACACTAAATGATATGAATTATGACGTCTTGCATGTTCTTCAGTTAAAAATAAAAATATTAGTAATAACATGATTGAAATAAAAATAAAACTTCCATATCATACATTCTACACTTACGCTTTAAATAGTAAAAATAAATTTTCTTAAACAGAATATTAAAATTTTATCATATTTAGTTTAATACAAAGTAAAGTTAAGTAATTATGTTTTTTAAAAAAAAACATGTATTTTGCATTGTTATTTTATAAACAAAAGAGCATGTATAAATATTGTCAAATTAGAATTTTCAAGATGAGTGCTACTTTACAACTGTTAAAGGGCAAAATTTCTTAAAACGTTCTCACAAACCATTATTTCCAGATGCATTACAATTCTTTAAGAATGTTCAGTAAAACACTAATATGTAAAAAGCTTTCATTTTATGTGGAGGACTGGACGTACTGTTGAATTATTCAGAAGTACTGAAGAGGTTATGATAATGTAAAATATTACTTGGGCATCGATAATTTAGATGAGTTAATGTGAAGATTTGTTTTTATTCACAAATGGTAAACCACAAAAATATGTATGCTGTCTATCAAGCCTCTTTAAGTGCTGGCTTATAAGTTAAATGCAGTACAATGTACTCATTTTATTACAGGGTACTACTTCATGTATTACTGGGATAGAAGAGGACTTTCCGTCAACAGACCTCCAGAGGTAAGGGTACTAAAGACAAGTTATAAAGCTGTTGAATGAAACTGGAATTCTTCTTTGGTTCTGTTTAATTTAATGTATTTAAAAAGACATAATAACTTGGCCTATAATATTTTGAATCAAAATTTCTCCTTTACCTTTGTATGGTTGGTATCTAATGTTAAGCAGTTGGCAATGAAGCCATTCGATCTCTTGCACTCCAGTATTTTGATATTATGTTTACTGATGTTTTCTTTGAAAAAATGTTTCCACCCAAAAATTTGAATGGCGGATAATTTTACTCACAGAATATTTCTTTTTCCAAAGAGTGATTACTTTTTCTGGAGTGGTTTTACTTTTTTACAACCATTTAAAATTGGGCACAATACCTGGCATTTACATCACCCACCCATAAGCAGAGAAAGAAATGAATAGGAAAGAAAATTAAATGTACCCCTGGCCCTTGAATACTCTAATACCATTGGGGTTAAAGAAAACAAGAGTTTCGTCGGATGACTGAATCGGAAAGGCAGAGGGGATCTGATCACAAAACTATGATCCGCAATGTGCATGACTTCTGGGTTGCTGGAAAAATGCAGCACATTGGGTATCCCATGACTTTCCAAGCTGTAGCAATGGCACTCCTTTGCACTTACACAAGATTTGTTGGACCAATACTAAAGGGAAGGTAATGAATTTCTTTGATGAAACCTCACTATGGACGAAACCTGAGCTCGCTCATATGAACCACAATTAAAACACCAATCCAATGAATGGAGGCATCCCAGTTCTCCTCGTCCAAAGAAAGTACATTGTGGCTTACGACAATGATGGGGTAGTACTGTATCACACCAAGGGTGACAATAGATCCTGCCTACTACTGCAGATTCCTGCAACACCATTTTCGTCTAACGCTCAGGCTAAAGCAACCACAGGCCGCGCCATGGCTCAGTGGTTAGACCGCTTGGCTCTCACCAAGGCGGCACGGGTTCGATCCCAGGCGACCGCAAAGTGAGATTTGTGGTGGACAACATGGCGCTGGGGCGGGTTTTCTCCAGGACCTCCGGTATCCCCCGCCATCTCATTCCACCGGTGCTCCATTTTCATCTCATGTATCATCTGTGTCACCGCCTGCGGTGCCGTATGTAGTAAAAGCGGGCGTTAAACACTAGACATTTAAAGCAATCACATTTCATGGAATAGCACCCCATTGTTCTTCATGACAATGCAAGATGCCACACTGCTGCTGTTGTCCAGGATCTCTTGTGATGCTGCCAATGGGAGATTCTAGAATATCCAATGCACTCACCCGATTGAGTCCCTATGAATATGATCTCTTTACCAAAATCAAAGAAGCACTGTGAGTGATCTGATACAACATCAGAGATGAAATTATCCAGTCAATTGGGCAGTCACTATGGGACATAATCAGAAATGGATGAGGAACATGTTCCTAACATTTGGCAAAAGGTCATGAATAATGGGAGTGATTATGTTGAATATGTCAATAAAGGAATTTTTAAGGAAAAAATTAGTTCTCATTACCTTTTATCCAATCCCTGTATGCCATTCCCTAAACTTCCCACCGGTTAAAAGAGTAATAAAGTGTATCTAGTTCACTTAAGGAAGTGATGGAACAAACATTACAGATTAACATTTATTGAATTTTCTCATGCATATAAGAGTTAAAGAGTAAGTTCAATAACATATTTACTAGTATATTAAACCAACACTTCGAGATTCAACTGTATTGGAACACCACAGTGAAGCGAAAAATTATTAAATTTTAGATGAGTCGCATTTTTTACACATCTGCTTCACTTTCGTACCTATTTTGAGGACATGTTTCGCAAATCTTCGTTTGCATCTACGGCTCTTGTGCGACTGACGCTAGATCCAGCGGTGTGGGTAATTCTGGGGTTGTTGCTGCCATCTGTTGATTTAGTGATGAACTGAAATGTGGGATTCTCTTCTAGCGGGATTTCAAAGTTCATTAGTTGGTTTTTATGTTTTTCTATGTATATCCTCTCCCATATGACGAGTTCACTATGTTTTTGTACGTATTTTAGTAATTCTGTGCTATCTTCAATTTCATGATTTTCAGACCAGAAATGAGCTGCTATTGCGGACTTATCAATATTTTTGTATCTTAAGTGCCTGAAGTGTTCTTTCTTTCTAGTGCCTATGTTTCTTTTTGTCCTCCCTATGTAAATTTTTTCACAGTCTTTACACTTAATTTTGTAAATGCCTGACTTTTCCTCTGGTTTTATCTTATCAGTATTATTACTGTGAAGTAGGTTTTTAATGTTGTAATTGTTTTTTGGTGCCAATGTTATATTGTATTTCTTGAATATTTTTTGGAACTTTTTTGTGGCCCAGGGGTGGTAAGTAAATTTAGCAAATCTAGTTTCTTGTTTTATTGGTGTGAGAGCTGTGATCTGTTTTAATTTCTTTTGAAGTTTGAATAATTTTAGTTTTTTATCTACAAGGTTTTTTCCATATCCATTTTTAATTGCAGTTTTTAAGATTTGATGGTATTCGTTTTGATATTCTTGCTGGCTGAGAGGTAGATTTACTAATCTGTGTGTCAGACTGTTGATGGTTGCATGTTTGTGTGGAATTGGGTTGAAACTGTTTGCTTTGATGTAATTATCTGTGTGTGTTGCTTTTCTATGAATGCCAAATTCTAGTTTTTCATTGCCTTTTTTGATTTTAAGGTCTAAAAAAGGTAGAGTACAGTCCTCTTCAGTTTCTACTGTGAATTGTATGCTGGGTTGTTGCAGGTTGAGTAGTTTCAAAGCATCATCTATTAGTTTGTAGGGCACTATTGCAAAGATGTCGTCTACGTATCTGTACCATGTTTTAAACATATGAGGGAAGGCTTTAGTAATATGTGTTTCGAAAAAGCTCATGTATAGATTGGCCAAAAATGGTGATAGCGGGCTTCCCATAGCTAGTCCTGAAATTTGTTTGTAATATTTTCCATCGAAGACAAAATAATTTTGATGTATACATAATTCAGTCATTGCCACATATTCTTCTATTGCATTGGCATCCAGGTTTATAGAATTTAGCCATTTTTTCAGTTGAATCAAAAGTTTGTCTAATGGAATGCTAGGGAAGAGGGAGCGGACATCAAAGGATACTAAAGTGTCATGAGGTTTTAGTTTAAGATTTTGAATTTTTTCTACCAGGTCTAAAGAGTTTTTTATACTCAGAGTATGGAATTGTGGAAAGGACTGAAATTTTTTGGTTAGCCATTTTGCCAGAAGGTAAGTAGGAGTGTTTATATTATTTACAATGGGTCTCATGGGTATGTTGGGTTTGTGTATTTTAGGCAAACCATATATTCTTGCAAGGGTAGGGTTGTCTGGTTTGATAGTTTTTTGTTCTGTAGTTGTTAAAATTTTACTATTAATGATGGTTTTTTGTACATCTTTTATGCATCGGTTGAGTGTATTAGAATCTATTTCCTGGAATTCTTTTTGTTGTAGTAACTCTAACATTTTTTCTTTGTATGTAGCTGTATCTAAGATTACTATTTTGTTCCCTTTATCAGCCCTTGAGAAGATTTCATCCTTTTTCCTTAAAGATTTAATTATCTGAATTTGTTTCAAATGTTTTATTGGCTTTTTATTTATTAAGTTTTCCAATATAGAAGCTGATTTTTTTCTAATTATATTTTTGTCCATGGTTTCCAAGCCTCCCGCTAGAAGAGAATCCCACATTTCAGTTCATCACTAAATCAACAGATGGCAGCAACAACCCCAGAATTACCCACACCGCTGGATCTAGCGTCAGTCGCACAAGAACCGTAGATGCAAACGAAGATTTGCGAAACATGTCCTCAAAATAGGTACGAAAGTGAAGCAGATGTGTAAAAAATGCGACTCATCTAAAATTTAATAAACCAACACTTGTTTATATACATAGAAATAAATAAACATAAAAGATGGTGTTTTGAGTTCGAAGTAGAATATCAGTCCAGAAGCATTTTTGCCTTTTGGAATGTAGAGTTTAAAACAAAAAATAAACATTTGAGATGTGTTTACAGTGTTAAGATTAATAGATTCAATAAACAGTACCTGGAATGATGGGCACTAATAAAGAAACATACTCTGATGCTACAAACATGCCAACGGAAGTTGGAAAGGAAGATCCTGAACATCAGCCTATAAGATAAAGTGAAGAATGATGTGCTGCGAAGAAAAAGCGGCCCAGAAGATGTAGCCACCAGAGCAAAGAGGATTAAAAGGCAATGGGCAGGATTTGTGGTGAGAATGCAAGACATGGACATACACCATAACAGTATGGGATGTGCAACAAGGGAGGAGAAGCAGAGGACATCCGAGGCTACGATGGTCCCAAGACTTCAAGGATGGGCTAGATGCAAAGTGGATTAGAATGGCAAAGAAAGACTTCAAAGAAAACAGGAGGTAGCAGCTCTAAAGTGAAAGTTGCAGTGAAAGTGAAAATGAATAGTCATTTCTACTATAATGGTAGATATAGAGATGCAACTAATACTAAGTAAATATAAATAAATATTAACAGAAACATTAGATTACAGTAAGCTAAGATGGAGAGGAATGTAGAGAATTAGGAAACAAACATTGTGATATAGACAGCAAGTGATAACAGTTTTAATTAAGGATAGATAAATAGGAGGGTGGGAGGCCCTTGTCCTTAAGGAATGTTATGGGCTGTTTGTTTATTTACTGAAATGATGAAAGATGGTGACAAGGTAAAGTTGGATGAGACTTAGTTTATCAGTAAGAGTGTCTTAAGGAAGAGCTTTTTGGGAGATTTTTGTCAAAGCATGTTAAGGAGTGCAATTACAAGCTGGTGAGAATAATCAAGTAATAAAGTTGAAAATACATCAAGTTAAAGGTGCAGCCTTGTTTATGGTGTAATATACAATCCACCTGCATCATCTAAATTGTTTTCTGATCGTAGTGAAGTTAAAGCCAATTTAAGGTTTAAGTATATCAGTGTGGAATTTGTATTAATGAAAGGTGCACGAAAGTCAATTAAGTTCAGTGGTAATGGAAAGTGGTTGCTGGTAGGGAATAGGTGGAGGAAGGGTGCAAAATCTAAAAGGGCTGTGGGTTCATTACATAAATCACCAGGGAATTGAGTATAATTGGCTCCAATATGAGTAGATATTAGATTCATTAAGATTGGATATGAAGCAATTTTTGATATCATATATTGTAACCAATTTAGCAAATACAATTCAGAAATGTAATTGATAGCTGTAACTATGAAATGAAATTAAACTATTCACCTATTCATAAGAATTTCCTTACCATTAAAGAAAATTTGACTTTTATATTTGTTTTCTCCCATTCATGATTTTCATTAAATATTTCAGATTGCCTGCTGATACATCATGCAGTAACAATGAAACTTTCAGTTTTGTCACCAGTTCAAATGCATCACAAAACAAACAGCTGAGAGAAATCAACATTGATTCTGAAATAAATGAAGTCCGTGTTAATGAGACATCACCTCCAGAGGAACCAGTCCCTTTTAGCTGCTTGACATGTGATAAGAAGTTTCAGAAAATGTCAGAACTCTATAGGCATGAGACAACACATTCTGGAATAAAACCATACGAATGTAGTGTTTGTGAGAAAAGTTTTGCCCAAATGTCCCACTTGAATCGCCATATGTTTGTACACTCAGGCAGAAAGCCCTATAAATGTGATTCTTGTGATAAGAGTTTTGGAGAACTGTACTTGTTGAAAAACCATACTTTGACTCATTCTGGCATAAAACCACATAAATGCGATATTTGCCAGAAGAGCTTCCATACCAGGTCAGTTTTAAACAAACATATTCTGATACATTCAACTCAGCAAAAATCTTACAAATGTGACATTTGCGAAAGGGGCTACAAAGGTCCATCCGAGCTGAAGAAGCACAAACTGATGCATTTGGGCACAGCACCACATAAATGTAATATCTGTGATAAGAAATTCACTCAGATATCACACCTAAAGAGACATATTGTTATTCACGCAAGTACCAAAGAATTTAAATGTGATATTTGTGAAAGGAGTTTTGTAGATAAAACAAGATTAAGACGACATACTTTAGTTCATTTGGAAACAAAACCATACCATTGTGAGATTTGCAACAAGAGCTTTACTTTGATGTCAAGCTTGAAAACTCATACTCTCATTCATTCTGAAACCAAACCGTTCAAGTGTGACAATTGTGAACAACAGTTTAGTCACAGGTCAAGTTTTAAAGTACATCAGTTGCAACATTTGGACACAGAGGCTTGCATATGTGCAACTTGTGGAAAAAGCTTTAAAAATGCATTTTTGCTGAAACGACATCAGGTAATACATTCAGATTCAAGACCATACAGGTGCGACATCTGTAGGAAGAGTTTTACTCAAATGTCATATTTAAAAACCCATGCTTTGGTTCATTCAGAGCGAAGACATAACTGTGAAGTTTGTGGAAAGAACTTTATTAAAAGGTCATTACTTAATACTCATAAGTTGATGCATTCTGATGAGAAGGTATACAGATGTGATGTTTGCAAGAAGAGGTTTGCTCATTTGTCATCCTTGAATAAACATACATTTAAGCATTTGGATACGAAACCATACCAATGTGATATTTGTGGGAAAAGGTTCAATGACAAAACAGTGTTAAAATTTCATATTTTCACTCATTCAGAAGAGAAACCTTATAAATGTGATGTTTGCAAAAAGAGTTTTAGTCATGTTTCAAACATGAAAAGGCATAGTCTCATTCATTTGGACACAAAATCATAGTTATTTCTGCAGTACTTACTTAAAGCTTTGATCAGTATCAAATATTAAAATATGTGTTGATGCCAAGCAACGATAAAGGATAGCTTAAATGAAGTTCTGGGGACTATTAACATTGACAAATAACATAGTCAGGAATATGTAAAACATTTAGGAAGGGATGCGTATGTTGCTTTAAAACTGCCCTAATGTTCAACCTCTCCCATTTGTATAAGGTGTTATCTCCTGTAAACTTTATTAAATATTATTATATGCATTATTTCTTTTCTTACAATTAATGTCAATTTGTAAGTGATGTCTGATGTCTGTTTTTTATTTAAAAATAAAGGTATTATATATACAGAGGCCGACATAAGTATTCAAACGTAAACATATTTATTATCTCAGAAACAATTTGTAGTTGTTATTAATTTTAAGATGAGTCGTATTTATCACACATCTGCTTCACTTTCGTACCTATTTTGAGGACATGTTTCGCAAATCATCGTTTGCATCTTCTGCTCTTATGCAGAAGATGCAAACGATGATTTGCGAAACATGTCCTCAAAATAGGTACGAAAGTGAAGCAGATGTGTAATAAATACGACTCATCTAAATATTAATAATTATTTCGCTTCACTGTGGTGTTCCAATACAGTTAAATCTTGATATAATTTGTAGTTGGTTTATTAATACTCGTCACTTGTTTATATTTATGAGAGACTACTTTCAAAGGCATTCGCCTCCATTTTCAATCTCTTTCCAACTGGCATCTGTTGTTGTCTTCTCTCTCTCTCTCTCTCTGGTGGTGGAACTATGAACTTCTTTGTCAAATTATCTACTGGTGGGATTTCAAAGTTCATTACGCGATCCTTATTTTTCCATATGAATATGTTCTCCCATGTCAATTTATTTTGGTTTATCCCTCCTTTTAATAATTTTGGATTTGGATCAATGTCATGGTTTTCATTCCAAAAGTGAAATGCTACTGCTGACATCTTCTTGTTTCAATCTGATGTTTCTAAAGTACTCTTTGACTCTGGTTTTTAGATTTCTTTTAGTTTGACCTATGTAGCATTTTTCACAATTCTTACAACTTATCTGGTATATTCCGGATCTGTTAACTGATGGGATTTCAGCTTTTGTTTTTGAATTCAGCAATTTTAAAATTGAGTGTCTATTAGTGGGTGCCAAGGTGATATTTTGTTCCTTGAAGACCTTTTTAAATTTATTAAATGTTTTTGGGTGATATGTGAATGAACTGAATATGCTGTTGCTTTCTTTTTCTTTTGTAAATGTGGTTGCTTCCTTAATGGTTTTCTTTAGTTTAGCCTTTCTAATTTTCTTCAACACCAAACTTTTGTTGTATCCATTTTCTGCTATGTGTAGAAAATGGATACAACAAAAGTTTGGTGTTGAAGAAAAGTCAGCAGTAGCATTTCACTTTTGGAATGAAAACCATGACATTGATCCAAATCCAAAATTATTAAAAGGAGTGATAAACCAAAATAAATTGACAACATGGGAGAACATATTCATATGGAAAAATAAGGATCACGTAATGAACTTTGAAATCCCACCAGTAGATAATTTGACAAAGAAGTTCATTGTTCTACCACCAGAGAGAGAGCACACAACAGATACCAGTTGGAAAGAGATTGAAAATGGAGGCGAATGCCTTTGAAACTAGCCTCTCATAAATATAAACAAGTAAGTGACGAGTATTAATAAACCAACTACAAATAGTTTCTGAGATTAATTTTGATGTCACTGTTACTAAATTCCTCCAAACACATATATTTATTATATTATTTTAAAGCCACGCAGAGTAAGTATACGTAAATACAACTGATATAAAATACTTGAGTCTTTCATCAAATATATAAACTCATAAATAGCAACTGAAACTAATTTGCACTACAAGGAGAAATAAAACTGTTACTTTACATCTGGACATAAGTATTTGAACAGAGAACAGCTAGTATTTAGTTATCATCCCCTTTCTTTGAATTACTGCGGATAATCGTTTGGGCATTGTCTGTATGTGTTGTTTAGTTACTGCAGATTCCATATTTCTCCACTCTGTTTGAAGAAGTTCTTTCAGATGGTCCTTGCTTCTGATAAGGTGCTTCCTCACACGCTCCTTGAGTTCCTTCCAGATG
Source organism: Mantis religiosa (assembly GCA_030765055.1). Classification (NCBI taxonomy): domain Eukaryota; kingdom Metazoa; phylum Arthropoda; class Insecta; order Mantodea; family Mantidae; genus Mantis; species Mantis religiosa. The sequence continues at coordinate 203,226,305 of CM060953.1, forward strand.
TTCTCTATAGGATTTAAATCTAGAGATTGCGGCAGTGTCTTCAAAGTGTGAGGAGTGTTGTACACGATCCAAAGCCTTACAATTTCAGCAGTATACTTCGAATCATTGTCCTGCTGGAAGTAATAATCATGCTCTAATCCCAGCTTCTCTGCACTCTTTTTAATCTTGTTTTCGAGAATCCTCTTGTATTCAAATTTGTCCATGATCCCATCTATGAACACCAGTTCCCCATATCATCACACTACACCCAATGTTTCACTGTAGCTACCATGTTCTTAGGTTCCCATTCTGTATTTGACAGTCTCCACACTTTAAGACGTCCATCACTCTTGTAAAAGCAGAATTTGCTCTCATCCAACCAGAGAGCCTTATTCCTAAATTGTGTTGATTTCACCACATACTGTTTAGCAAATTCTATACAATCTTTTATTTATTTTCAGTTCAGTATAGTGTTAAATACACAAAAGAACCATGTCATATGAATTTATACAGATTGTATGATACATACGAGGTACTAACTAGACTATTAATAAATTAATTCACACTATTATAGCCTTAGTCAATTTACGAACACAGCTATACAGGTTGTGTGATATAAATAGAATACTAACTTGCTTTAATAAATCCATACACACTAATAATAAATAATAACAGTAATCTTTATTCACCATACTAACATATGATTCTTCCTAGGAAGGCGGTCATTGTACCCAGTACTATTTAAAACCCGTTCAACTGTTCTGGTGTGAACCACAGTGCCAGAATATTGCTCAAGGCATCCTCTAATCTCAGATGCAGTGACACTTGGATTCTGCTATACCATTTTTATTATTTGCCTTCTGTCTCTGGTGGTGAGTTAGGAAGGAGCGCCAGTTCTAGGTTTATTTACAACTGTATTTGTATATTTGAAGTGTTGAACTATGCAGGACACTGTAGTTCTGCTTCTGTTAATGGTTTTGGCAATTTCAGATAGAGATTTTTGTTTGTACATAGTTATCACGATATTCCTCTCTACCACCGTTGCCTCCTTACCTTTACGTCTCATATTACCCGTGAGTTCACAAGTGGCTGAATAGCTTTGAGTACACTGTCTCGAGGCATACCATAAACACAACTGCTATGTGGTAGGGGCGTATAGGGTACGTCCAACCACCTTTATCTCTGTTCAGTTGGGTACATTCGAATACTTATGTCCTCCACTAAGAGGGACAATAGAATAAAAGCAGTACAGACTGTGTAATAAATACATGTAAAGAGATATTTTAAATATTGTTTTCGAGACAGAAGATTAATGTTTACATGTTTAACAATTCAACGCTGTCAAATAAATATTACAGTTTTTACAGTACTTGCAATGTTACATGTTATATTAGTCAAATACTTCTGTCGGCCTCTGTATATATATAATTTGGAGATAAATAGAGATATAAACTAAAGAGAGAAAAAGAACTGTCATTAAAAACAAGTTTTTGGATTAAATAGGATTAGGCTATAAAGGAGATTTGGCAGTAGAACCAGACAGATGTGTTATGCTTATGTCCTAAGTAGGGCAACTCCGGGAGGAAGGATGAGGCAAGAGAAGACAGAGGGTGGTTGTCCCAAGGAGTCTTAGACCAGTTAGAAATTCCCTGGGATGCTAGTACAATCGTTATTCCACCCACCATGACCTTGAATGACCCACTGGGATGGACCAGAGACCATCCCACAAGAGCAGGAATTACTGAGCATATCATCCTGCCATGTAGCGCCAAGACTCCTGCCGACACTTCTACCCTTAAAGAAACCACTAGATGAAAGACGATGTCAAATTAAGTGGACAGCAAATATGAGGGATATAATTAACCTATGCAGCAACCTAGGAAAACCCCTGAAAAACCCCATGAGTCATGTAAGGAATTGAATCTGGACCTCCTGAATGCAGGCCACAGATGAAACCGCATGAGCCATCCTGATCAGTTAAAGCTTGTTAATCTCTTTATACTAATGACAAGAAAAATTAAGACAATTGTATGCATCAAGAGTGAATAGAAATCATTTAAATATTAAAGGTGCTAATTTTTTAATGTTATGTAAATACTGGGTATCATTTATAACAATAATGACTTATTCTTTATATTCAGGAATGTGAATTAACTTTCAGTTATGTCATCTTTGGCAAACTTACTGACAATGGATAAAATAGTTTTCACAAACTTTCCTTTCGTATTAACATTTAAGTGATACCACATACTTTTTTCTAGTGGAAGCCTTAACAACATAATCCAACTGGTAAAGTAAAGTAACATTTTGTTTTACAAGTAATTATATTCCATATTCGGGTAGCATGAAAGCATTTTATTTGATTGAATACATTACAGACACCAGAGGGCTAGTTTTGTAGTATGAATTATTTTTGGCAGCTTATAACTATTTAATCAATCTAATACAACTCCCCAAATCCCATAGCCTTCCATAGTTCAATCAGTTTATTAATTTTAAAACAGTCTGATGCTTTTGACTGGTCAATAGATACTGCTGTTACCCATTATTTAGAGATCTCACTGTTAAGTCATTGCCCAATCAAATTGCATTTCTTGTTCATTTTGCTCTCTGAAATCCAAATTGTACAAAAGAATTACTGCAGTTCCAAGGATAACCCTTGTTTAAATAGCCATAAGAATTTGCCAGGCTGTCAAAAGACAGAAGATTTCTAGTTTCTTGGCAACAGGAATGCGGGCTTCAATCAAAATACAGGCTGTTTGTAGATAGGAAAACTTAGGTGTACTCCGATCTTGCTGACTGGAGTGTAATTCGAGTCATGTCAATGGCAGATAGAGAAGTGTTGCTGTTTACCATTTGAATAAGATACTGTGGCCTTCTTGGGGCACTCTCCAACTGTGTGTCCTTTATTTAAACAAAGGAAACTTCTCTTTGCTTTAATTTCTCCAACCTGTTTTCAAGAAGCAATATTTTGACGGTTCTGTGCCCAGTGGCCTATACTTTCCAGAAAGCACAGAATGGGTTTATTGCTGGCCTTTTCTTCTCTTTGAGGTTTTTCATTCGTGTATTTACTTGAAGGGCAGCTGTTGTCGGCGTGTAGTAAGGAGGTGAATCAGCACCTCTTATCTCCTGAGCATTTAGCACTCTTTGTGCTTCTTCATTTAGAAACTCTCTTAAAGAGGACATCTGGTATATTACTTCTTTTAGCACAGATAAGCCACCATTTGCATATATCGTGTGGAAAGGCACGTAGGACTTTCAGTACTAGTACATTGACTTAAAGGCTTAACTCGAGAGCAGGTCTGCTAGGGTATTAAGTACTCTAATTTTATATTTTTGCACGTAGAAACATTGCTAATGGTTCCATCAGTCTTGTTATGCTGGCCCTTCATGCATTGTTCTTTTGAGCATGTGTTGATACAGGTACATCCTATTTTGTGTAAGGGACTGAAATATAAAGTTCCCTGCGCACCTGTCCACATAAGTAATCTCATCTTACTAACTTGCTATCATAACTATGAAACATGTTAGTGTGTGTGTGTGTTCTAGTAACTATTATACTGTAGCATTAGAAATCCTTATTCGCATAGGAAAATAGCTCCAGAGGAAATGTTGAAGATATTCAATGAACTGCCAGAAGACAACCTAATAGACAGCAGCAAATCAAGCAAAGAAGTAGCAATTGAATAAAGTGACCACAACACTGATTCTGAACAAAGATGTAGAGAAGTTTGTCTTAGTTCTGAAAACTGTTTTTCTGGTAAAGGTAGCTATTGCAAAATGAAAAGAGTGGGTTTTTCGAAGGATGTAAAATAAAGAGGAACATAGTAAAACATTTTCCTAGGTCGAAAAGTTCAGCAAGAATATTTAGAGATGAGGTCTCACCTTTTCCCGCCATTGTCAATTTTGGCATAAATGTCTTTAAAATGTGACATTTGCTCCTACTTTCCATCAGAGATCATTTACTGAGTTCTTTTATATCTGTTTGCAAGCTTTTATGTCATTAAACTATTATTCATGCATTCTGTTTATGACAGTGTAATGATTTTGTTCAGATATATTTTTATATATAATGATATGGTCTACAAACCAGAGAAGTGAAAATCGAACATACTTTGAAGTAAATGGTAACAAGATGGCAGAAAAGAAGGTAGGATATTTTAACGTAGAAACAGAACCTCTTGATGAATTTTGGAATTCTCGCCGTAGATGACATCATCAAACTTATCAGAGCATCAGATGGCAACACAATACCAAGCCAGATGCAGACATCAGATGCATCATCAGTCAACCACAGAACTGAGAATAGGGAAGAAGTTCCCAGAAACTAGTCTTCATAAAAAAACTTGTAAGTGGAGAAAAGTATATGCAAGGTTGACTCATTTGCCTAATTTTAATAACAATGGCACTCTACTTTCTGAAATACTTATTTTTATTCTATATGTAGTCATTCATTGACAGGATATCTTAAATGTATTTGAAGACACATGAAGAGGTTTCAGATTTTGTGATTTCGACAGCTAAGTGTAGATAAGTGTTCAGTAAGAAATAGTTTGAAAGGGTTAATGCTTGTTTGTAAGGTTTCTTCTAAGTAAGGAAGTTTTAATTTTTGTTTGATTTTATTGACTTTAGTAAGGAAACTTTGTTGAATTTTTAAGTTAACTATGTACACCGTGGGATGCTACTGAGTTCGCTGAGTTGAAATATACACGATACATCTATACTTAGTTTTATCTTATGCATCCAGAGTATTTATTCAAAGTGTTTTATGATTGCAGTAATGCGAATTGAATATACTGAAATGTGAATTATTAGTATGGAAGTTGCCAAAATAGAAATGTGGTCAAACCTCCAATAGTATTTGATAAAACAGCCATTAGCTACAATAATGAAACAAAACTTTTGGGATTACATATAAATGAGAACATGAAATGGACCACACATATTCAACATTTAATAAATAAACTGAGTTCCATTTGTTACTTGCTTAAACATTTGAAAAGCTTAATAAATTTAGCAGCATTGAGAAATATATATTATGGTTACTTTCATAGTCAGTTACAATATGGGATAGTGTTCTGGGGGGAAAAGGCAGATAGTCTTTAAACTTCAAGAAAGAGCGATAAGGATACTAAGTGGGGTGGATAACAGAACATCTTGCAGGCCATTATTAAAAAAACATCAAATATTACCTCTAGCATGTATGTATATTTTGGAATTAGCGATCCATGTGAAACAAAATAAACTACAAATACAAAATTACAAAAATGCCGATATTCACAAATACATACACGTCAGAAAGATGACTTTCACATTAAAAGTTGTAGAACAGAAATCTTCAGGTCTAGTGCTATCAATAAAGGTATAAGACTATACAAAAAGCTACCAGAAAATATTAAACTAATGAAGAGCTTTCTACATTTTAAAAAGGGAGTAAAACTCTTTTTACTGCAACATTCCTTTTATTCTGTAAAAGAGTTTTTAAATGTTAATTAGTTTTAAGTGATTGTAAATAATAATAATAGCCATTAATGTAATTTTTATACTATGACGTGTCTGATATCAATCAAAAGGACAAAATAAATTGAATTGAATTAAATTGAATTAAATCATGAAGTAGAGTAAACTCCAAATTTGTGAACAATTACTTTTATATAGCATTTCTCTATGGTCTTTATATAGCTTATATTTATTTGCTTTTTCTACTTTAGACTTTTATTGGATCCTGTATCTGTTACAGTTGTTAGTCTTATGTAACTTTTTATATTTATCTTTGTATCTTGAACTGACGTGTCCTATAAGATATGCATTATGTTCCAAAGGATGAAATAAATACAATACAATATATTGTCAATTGAATGGCGCATGCTTATCATGGAGAAATTAGGTTTAAGTCAACCAATCCCATCACCTTTGTCGACAGAGAAGCAAAAGATGCAGTGTTCAAGGACCCCTGCAATCTGACATCACGAGATGCATTGCTACTGTACAAGAATCTTGCAAGACTGTTCCAATTTGGCAGATGCAGAACATTCTGCATCTGGCAGGGTATAAAGTCAGTTCAATGCTTAGTCAAGTCCACGGCAAGTCAGTTGAGTGTCAGCAAGAGTGTAGGACGTGCAAGGTCCCAGGTGAGGAGTTGGTGGGCAATGTGAATAGTTCAGTGGAGCTGTTCACGAGCAAATATCGGAATAGTGTTCAGAGTTGACAAAATACATGCAGTGGAAAATGATGCATTCAAGAGAGACTTGTTTACGCTATTAATTTATTTAAAAGTGAAAATAATTGTAAATTTATTATTATTATTATTATTATTATTATTATTATTATTATTATTATTATTATTATTATTATTATTATTATTATTATTATGCTAACGATTTAGGTGGCAAAGAAGTTTAGATGAACATCTTATCTACTTTTTGTCATAATATTGTCTAAGCATTACTGAAATCTGGTAACCTCAAAATTTAAGCACTGCAAAGTTTCGATGTTAACATGTACTGCTTTTATAATATCTGACATCAATATTACATAAATGTTCTGAGTTCTTTCTTTCAAAATAACTTAAAGAGCTCGAAGCACGACACTGAGACAACCTTTTGTAAAGCCAAATAGACAGCACAAATTTTATACAGTCCTTCTTGACAGAATCTTTCAGCATTAAAAATGTAATATTGCAAGTGGAAATTAAGAATCTTTAGTAGCTGTACCACCCTAGCTTTTTTGGTTACGACAATATAACCTCAACATTAAGAATCCTTATGTAAAAAGAAATCAATTACATGTTCTTTTAACGAGTGTACATGCAATTATTGTGTAGTTTTACCGGTCGCACCCGAAAGGTTAGGAAGAGCACCCCTAGCAGCTTCAGTCTCCACCACGGAGACTCTGGTATAAATCTGTATTACCGAAAATGTTGCCGCCGTGGCAGAAGTAATACCGCTGAATTAAAATCACAATTCAGAGAGGTCACTGTTTCTGGGTATTACTTTTATTCATGCTCGTCCTTGAAGCGGTCTTAGCATGTTAGAAGAATAAATATTTCCATTCCCCCGTTCTATACATTTAACTCTGCAATTGTCATATCGTTTCTGAATTCCATGTAGGTAGCTACTTTTTTTTTTTTTTTTTTTTTTTTTTTTTTTTTTTTTTTGGGCCAAGTCAGAAATGCTTCTGTGGCATGTAGCATACTTTCTTTTAACTCGTGCGATATAAACCAACCTTACCATTACGAATATTTTTCATATGGGCGTATCAATTTCTTTATGGGTAAATAAATCCACAGTCTTCAAATTCAGCCACTAGAAGTGGGTTAATAGCAGCTTTTTCACACAGTTTAACAAAATGAAACAATAATTATGATTTGTTTTCCCTCATTTTAACTTTGGTAAAACAGAAAATTTCTGTCGACAACATAGAGCGCTGCTGATCAAGGCGTTCTGTGGATCCACAGAACATATAGCTACATCAAGGTATGCGTTTTTCATGCTTACTATCCGAAGTTGTTCTGGCAGCCAAATTAATTCCATAGCTGAGTTATTTATTTTCAGTGTGAAAATCAATGCGTCCAGTTCGCATACTGTGTTGAATAACATCAAATTTCTGATTATTGAAGAGTGCTGCAGTTTTCGTAAGTGCGTCCTTAAATTTGTCCTTGTTATGCACACGGATAACCTGTACCTATTTGTTATTTTCTTGAAAGTTATATTATTGGGAGAGAGTTTAAACTGTAAAACTCTGCCTCTCAAGCTCCCAGTAATGGAAAATATTTAGAGAAGCAGACTGCGTGATCCAGAAACAGTTTTTTTTTCAGAACGGCTTATGCGGTTTTGGAATTAGTAAAAGAGAAGCGCAATTAATACTCGAAGCATATAATAATGGCAATCTTTGAACACGGACGATGGTGATTACGTATTACATTTTACTGTGAAAACATGAGTGCATCGCGAGAACTGGTTTAATGAATAACCCAGGTTCCGACACCTTTAACCTCACTGTACCACAACTGCTCGCTTGCCCGCCCCCCTCTCTCTTTCCATGAATAATGTGACTACTGAGCTATTACAGGGAGAATTTCCGTGTTTGTATTTAGTAATATTCGCTTTATAATCGTTAATATGAATTTTCTATCTTCTGCGAAATGAAGTTCAGTTGTAGGTATTCTATTGAGTCTGAACTATTTCTTACGTAGTGGAAAGAAGTATCATTCGTGCTTGTACAGTCTTAGAGGTGGCATTATAAGTAAATATGACTATGCTCTCTACCCGTCATTTAGGTAACTTGCTGATTAAACGTTCACCTAATAACACTAATTATTTATTTTAACATTTGGCGAACAATTTATTTTAAATAAAATAATACCCCAATGAGATCCGGGGATGATATTTGTACAGCAAAAGCTTATTTGGGGAAAATGTTAAAAAAGCTAAATGTTTTACACCAACCTACTCCCCTCAGAATTTGCTGAAGCTTGAGTAACTAAATTATTTCCCCCTCTCTACCTTTTACACTGCATTCCCATGAGGATATTTACAGCTTATTTTTGTATTTTTAAAATCCCTTAAAATAAATATTTAATTTGCTTGTTAATGACTATCAATCTTTATAGTCACATCAGCGCTGCTGGTGTTCTGAAATTTGTCCCTCAAGACTTTTTTTTTCTTTTTAATTTACGTCCTTTAACTTTTTAAGTCATATCAGATGATGAATGGAATGGGTGAAATGATGCTCAAATGGGCCCAGGGTCCATGGAGCTTGGAGTTACCCCACATTTGTCTTTTAGGATAAGGGAAAACATAGGAAAAAACTTTATACAGGTAACTCACCCTGACCGAGATTGGAACTCAGGACGTCTTGAACGTGAGGCACACTTGCTGCCATCTACGCTACCGAGGCGGGCATTTTTTGAAAATGTTTATTAACCCAAGGATGGTAAGTAAATTTGTTAAACTTATAATCGTCTTTTATTTTTTTAAGGGTAGAAATATCATTCTATTCAATAATATTATATAATTATATAATAATAAATATAATTATAATATAATTCTATTGATATTAAACAATTTTTAAAGAGTTTGGTATAACTTTAGTTCCTTAAAATAAATATACATAGTATTAAAAATTTTACTACATTTCTCTAAAAAAGATAAAATTCCTAACAATAAAAAATCTGGTATTTATCAATTTAATTGTTTAGATTGTGATCAGGTTTATATTGGAAAGATTAAATGTACTTTGGAAACCAGAATGAAAGAACATTTTCGCCCGCCTCGGTAGCGTAGATGGTAGCCTGTCTGCCTCATGTTGAAGAGGTCCCGAGTTCAAATCTCTGTTAGGGTGAGTTACCTGGATAAGGTTTTTCCGGGATGTTCCCTTATCCTAATTGATGATGGGAGCAACAGCTCTTGAAACATGTTCTGTGAAAAACAGTGTGAGTGAAGTAATGTGTCGGTATTGTCTTGATTCACTTTTATTCTAACTTGTGCTTCCCTGTCTCTATGCTTGTTTCAGTACTTTTAACAATAACATGGTTGACACATTGTTGCACATTTTTCTGCTTTTAACATTACCGAGCTTTAATAGGCCGGGTGTGAGCCAGATCACTGAGGGCCGGATTAGTGAGAGTTTAGTGTATCTTATTGTGTTTTGTTTTCTTTAGATCTGGTAGAAAGAGACAAGGATGGATACCAAACAAATCAAAGAAGAACCTTTCAGTCAAGCAGAAACAATTTCTGAAAATAATTCTGAATCGGAAGAGTCTCACTACCTGCAAGATAAGGGAGTATCTAAAGCACAATACAAGGAGGTCACCAAACTGGAGGTGAAAACAGAATTTAAAGAAGAACCTTTATGGGAAGATACAGCATTAACAGAAATGAATTGTGGGACACAATTAACTTTTGATTCAGATCCTGTGGCACAGAAAGACATAAAGGTAACATCCAATTTGTAGTTCTAAGTGTTCTGCATCTAAATATAATGTAAACTGTATGCTTCAAACATTTCTACAGTTTTTTTCAGCAATTAATTTAAATAATAAGAATTTAATGATGAAGCCTGGGTCTCAAGTACTTACAATAGTAGGTTGCCACAAATGGTGTATCTCAAATACAAGAGCCCCTAGTGGTTTACTGGAAAAATATATGAATTAATTGGAGAATTTAATGGAGAATGGCAAATTGGCAATGGTAGCTCAATGGTTAAGAGCAACTGGATGGAAATCAGGAGATCCGTGGTTCAAATCCTAGCCGTGACATTGAATTTTTCAGGTTGACTCTATATGTTTAATAAGTTTCTGCCCACCTCAGTAGCGTAGATGGTAGCATGTCTGCCTCACATAAAAGAGGTCCCGAGTTCAAATCTCAGTCAGGGTGAGTTACGTGGATAAGGTTTCTTCCAGGGTTTTCCCTTATCCTTCAAGATGAATGTCGGGTAACTCTTAGCTCCATGGACACTGGACTCATTTGAGCATCATTTCACCCAATTCATTCACTGTCTGATATGACGACATTGGAAGACATAAATTACCAAAAAAAAAAAGTTTCTGTCTCGCAATTGTTAAATTTTAAAGAAATATTTTAAAATATTTCAATTGCTAGTCCTCCCTTTCCCTAATTCCAACATATTCCTACGTTTGTATTGTTTTGGGGGACCCTTAACACAAATTTGCAAAATATGCTGATTTTTCTATTTCTGCTTACTAACTGCTGTAGCTGTTGATTTCACAATGGAAACAATTCTTTTACTCTATTCAAGAGGCAGTCGACTAATTTACCTCTAGTACATGTAATTTGTCTTTGTTTCTCCAAATTTCTATTATAACTTATTTTAAAACCTAGATAATTTAGTTGTTTACCTCAGTTTCTGTGTTATTCACAAACCATTTTACATTTTTATTGAATTTACCTCTTCCTTTTTACCTTATTTGTAGTATACCAGTTACACTGGGATTCTTCTTCCTGTATACCTGAGGAACCAAAGCTTTGGGTCTGATAGAGAATCAGGATGAGTTATGGCTTCATGCCTGGTGTGAGAAGTGGATGATAGAATGAGGGCAAGATGAGTAAGAAAGGTGATGATGATGGAATGATGGTGGGAAATCCGAGATCCCAGAGAAAACACACCCCAGCGCCATGTTTTCAACCACAAATCTAACCTGCGCTCATCTGGGATTGAACCCCGGGCCGCCTGTATGAGAGTCAAGCAGTCTAACCACTCAGCCATGGTGTGGCCCATTGAATTTACTACCATTCTTAAAAATTACCATTTTGATATTGCTGTATTTCATTTTAAGTTTCCATTCATTGCATTGTCCTTTGATTTCTCTAATTGTTGTTTTTAAACCAATTTGAGTTACAGATGTCACAATCAAATCATCTGTAGGTACGAGGCGTGTCTGTAAAATAAAGTTTTATTTTACGGATACACCTCATATCTCCACATCATTGGCACGCATCTCATCACCAAAATAACAGTGAATTGTTCTCTGTGACTCTCCATGTTGGCTATTTCTCTCTTTTAAATATTTTAAATTGTGTATTGCATTTTACCATAATATTGCATCATATGGCTTTTGGAATAGAAATATGCAAATTAAGCTGTTGATAGAACATACTTAGACAGTTGGCTGCTACAAAGTTACTGTTTTTTGGTTACAGGACACTGGTTCATGTTTGACTGGAATAGATGATGACTTTCCATGCACAGGACATCTAAGGTAAGGCCATCTCACCTGTCCGTTAAACTACAATACCATATCATATATGATGTTTTGATGTGCTCATGGGTTACTTATGGCAGCATATTAAAGCATTTCCTAGCCAACATATATACAAGGAGCGTCCAGAAAGTAAGTTCTGTTTCAATTTATCTCCGCTGCGGCGCTGCGATCCCAGTTCTGCACATGTGCGGTAGACGCTCTGTATCAAGGAGAAGAAACGTGCGCCATTGTGAGATCGCTGACAGCCATGTACGCTTTGTTGTGCTTGTTTACAATGTCGGTGTTGATTGAAAATCCCTCCACTTGTGAAATCAGAGCTGTGATCATTTTCTGAATGCTAGGAAAGTGAAACCAATTGAAATTTATCGGCAAATTAACAATGTTTACGAAAAAAATGCATTGAGTGATACAATGGTGAGAAGATGGGTGCGACAGTTGACTACGTCCAATGAAGGACGTAGTGAAGTGCATGATGAAGAACGAAGTGGACGTCCATCGCTTGTTATAGAAGAACTGGTTCACATGATTGATGACAAGATCCAGGAAAACCGCAAGTTTACAATTAATGATCTCGCTATGGAATTTCCCCAAGTCTCACGATCACTAGTTCATGAAATTGTTACCAAAAGACTGAAATTTCGTAAACTTTGCTCACGTTGGGTGCCAAAGATTCTTACTGAGCAACTCAAAAGAAAACGGATGAGTAGTGCACTTTAGTTTTTGGCCTGTTATGATGAAGGTGGCGAAGAATTTCTGACACAGATAGTCACAGGAGATGAAACTTGGGTTTCTTACAACACCCCTGAAAGTAAGCGTCAATCAAGGGAATGGAGGCACACTTCATCCCTAGCAAAGGTTAAGCCGAAACAAATCTTGACAGCTCAAAAAATGATGTGCACAGTGTTCTGGGACATGTTGTTAATGCCAGAGGTTCTACTCCCATTAGTTCTGGACCCGTAGGACCAAGGACCAGGGCCTCCTTCAGCCAGGGAGTTACCGAGCTGTCCTGAAAGGGTGCCCGGCATCTCCGTGGGGCTTTCCATAGGGCAAGCCCTAGAGACTAACAAGCCCCCCCCATCTGGTCCTGTGGACTCAAGACAGGGTGGAAGTGGATATGCCACTTACGCACGCCAACACCAAAATGGGAAAGCTACCGATATGACCTCGGTGGGGCCGCCTTGTGATCCAGCACACCGTCTACTAGCTATGCTGGCTAGTACGCATGAATATTAATTGCTCCCCTCAATCCCGTCTGGAGACGCACCCGACCTCCCACAGGTATCGGGAACCACTACCCCCTCGAGTCCAACCCAATAGGGAGTGCCTCGAATGTTCGTCCCGAGGTTCCTCTAGTAACGTCAGAGGTATCACGAGTGCTAGGGGTCCGCAGCATCTGCACCATGGCAGCTGAAGGGGACGGATCCAGAAATGCATCTTACTCATTGATTTCATACAGCGTGGTCAAACAGTAAAAGCAGATGTTTATTGCGAGACACTTAGGAAATTGCACCGCACAATACAGAATAAGTGCCGAGGAATGCTGTCAAAAGGTGTTGTGTTTCTTCATGACGACACACGACCACACACTTCTAATGCGACGAAAAACATCCTACAGGGATTTGGCTGTGAAGTGTTTGACCATCCCCCCCCCCCCGTACAGCCCTGACCCCGCTCCTAGCGACTTCCATCTGTTTTTGCATCTCAAATCTTTCCTTGGCGGTCAACACTTTCAACAGTGACGAAGAGCTGAAAGAAAATGTTTCCATCTGGTTGAAGACACAGGCAGCAAACTTCTATGAAGAAGGTATACAAAAACCTGTGCCTCGCTATGACAAATGCCTGCAAAATTTCGGCAGTTATGTGGAAAAGTAGTTTAAGAGTTGAAGAATTTTGTGCAATAAATAATTTTTCTGTATCTGTACACAATTTAATTTTATTACCAAACAGAACTTACTTTCTGGATGTACCTCACAGTTAATCTGCAGATACCAAGAGATATAAGTGCTTAATTTTTATGGTGAAATTCCATATGGTACAATGCTTTATTATTACCTTTGGAAGGGATAGTGTTATTATATTTCTTTTAGTGGCGGCTGGTGGATTAAATTATTGGTGGTGCACAAATGAAAAATAAAATACAGAGTAGTAGTGACTCACCTATTTGTACAGAAACTCTGCTCTCCTCTCCTTAGACCTGGCGAATCTATCGATAACTTTCGCATTGAAGTCGCTGATCTTCATAACAAACTCCCTCTTAATTGGAAGCATTGCTAATGCTGACAATCTGTCCTGTGACATTGTGTTCCTAAGGAAAGTTTTTACGCTTTTTAAAGTTGAGAAACAGAGTTCTGCTTCAGCGGTAGACATTGGCATAGTTAACAGCACTCGCAGGAGTTTGACACATTCGCTGAATGTAGCACATAAATTGTTTCCTTAATGAAGTCCTACAAGCACAAAGCGTCGGACATTCCACGAAATTCCTCTCGACTGTAAATTAGTCAGTTCTGTACGAATATTTGTTCCAATGATAAAAGAATAGAACCTTATTGTTTCTCTAAGGGAATCCTCTGGAAATGTCTTATCATAGTCAGAGAAATTTTCTTGATGAAACAAAGTCGAGGCTACCAGATGCCCCGTGAAGCTAAATTTGTCCTTTGCTTCTCTAAGAATAATGTCACAGACTTCAAGAGCTTCTCTTCTTTTCACATCATGATCTTCTATTCTTCTCTTAATTGCAGTTTCTTCATGTTCCTCAATATCCACGCTATTTCTTATGTTTTGCACTTCCCTTTGAAATGCGTTTAGCTGGGCGAGGACAAATGTTGCATTGCAGTCTCGTTTCTGCAGCTGATTATACAAAATGTCCACATGGGGCTTGATCTTATGGAAGAAAGACAGCCAGAATACAAAATTTGCATCTTTCGAAGTTGCCATAAACCCAGAAGCCTGAACAAGTGTGGCGTTGTTGTTTAACAGAGCTCTCTTCTGAATAACCTCCATGCATTTAATTAAATTCTCCCTGTGTTCGAAAATGGTATTGACGGTCCTTGAATGAAAATTCGATCGTATCGGAACATAACGTGGCAATCGTCTCTGCACCACTTCATCAAGCACAGCTGTTGAGGAGAATTTGAAAAAAAATGTGCATATTCCTTGTAAATGGCAAAAAATATCCTCACACTGGCGTTTACTGAGTCTGCATTCAGCATTATTAAATTAAGTTTATGTGCATGGGAGTGTATATAAGAGGCACAACGATACTTCTCTTTCACAATTGCCTGAACACCGTGTTTCCTACCTCCCATGACGGATGCACCATCATAGGTCTGTGCTATAAGTTTATTCGGGCACCCTTACGTTTGCAGATCAAGTTCAGATTTAATGACTGTAGCAAGAGAGTCTGCATCATGACCAGCAGGTCGAACAAAACTCCAAAATCGTTCTATAGGCCTGTCATTCACAAGATATCTGTAGATAATAACCATCTGATACACTGAGGAAACATCAGTGTTTCAACTGCTATGACAGCAAGGAATTCTACATCCTTAATCTCCTTCATTATTTCCTCTTGGCATACCTCTAACATACACTGAAGAATTTCATTTTGTGTAGTTTCTGAAGTGCCCTTAAAACAGTTGCTTTTTCCAGATGGCCCTTCAGGACACTCGAGATCAGCACTGAAATCTATTAGGCCTTGAAAGAAAACAGGGTTTTGTGACGTATCAGAATCATCATGACCTCTCAAAGCCGGCTCAAATGAGCTGCAAAACTGGATATAGTTTATTATGATATTTAGGACATATCTATTCTGCATAACTTTATCGTTATGCAGCTGTATGTTCCTTCTGTATGCACTGTCTATTTGTGCAGAAATATTAATATTGCCATACATTGATAAACTTAATGCATTTTTGTATGAGACGAAGAGGACTTATGCTTTTTAACATGGTCGTGCATGCGTTGGATGTCTTTCATTCCTTGCTTCACCCAGGAATCATCTCCTCCAAAGAGCAGGCATGTGAAACAGTATAAAGAGTTATTAACTTCACATCCACATAACTAGTCGTGCTTCTTGTACATGTCAGGGTTGAACTTCCTATTGAATGTTCTAGCTTTTGTCTTAACTGTTTGAGTTATAGAAATGTTTGGCATGGGCCTACCCATTCGTTTCCCTTCAGATTTTTCTTCAGCACTTTGTTGCAAAAAGGGCTTTCTAGTAAAGATTGCACGGTATTCATTCTATCATAATTTTTAAAACGTACAAAACCAACACCTCACAATAAGCACTATAAATAACATTTTAGAATACTCAGTTTAACCTTAAACAAAGCTTTCTCAATGTTCTGCGAGCATGAAACCACACCACAAAACAAGCAGAAACACACAGATACAAACTAAGCGAAGCCTGAAGGTCACGCTATAGCCGTTGCTAAGAGTAGGAGGAGCTAGGTTGATAAGCCTCCATTTAAGCAATGTATAAGAAGCCACTCCCTTCTCTTCACCTTCCCGCAACCCCCTCAGAGAGCCTACATTTGCGCGAAATCTCAGGTTAACACTTTGCTGCAAACCTGGTGGCTCCTACAGCTAACCTCTGTTTATTTCGACTTGTGCGGTCATGGGCAGCTACAGACGATAAGCATAATTGAAACATGTTTGTATATAAAACAATGCAAACAAGTACAGCTTTAATGTGCAAAATGCACCTGTTGCACATTCAAAATCAGTGGGTGTAGCGCAAACCTGCAACCCTATGGAGGAACCGCCCCTGATTTCTTTAAATATTTTTGCATGTTTTATTAACCTAATTCTAAGTGAAATTTTTTCAGAAGTAACAAAAGTGCAATTATAAGTTTTTGTTTCTTACTTATACATTTGGTTTTACAATAAGAGCTAATTCTTTATATAGAATAAAAAGAAGTATTTCAGAAAGTGGAGTGCCATTGTTACTAAAATTAGGCAAGTGAGTCAACCTTGTATACACTTTTCTCCACTTACAAGTTTTTTATGAAGACTAGTTTCTGGGGAAGTCCCCAGAAACTAGTCTTCATAAAAAACTTGTAAGTGGAGAAAAGTATATACGAGGTTGACCCACTTGCCTAATTTTAGTAGCTAATTCTTTACTTAAATCTTGAACTTCCAGCAATAATGTGCCTGGAAACAACAGACATTTTTATCCTCTGGACTGTTCTATCTTGGATTCAATTTATTTTCCAAATCACCAGCAGCAGTATGACCAGATCCTTCAGTATTTGTGTAATTTCCATTATATTTAACAAAATTTGTATTGTACCATCATCTTCATCTTATATTTTTAAACTACTTGGGAAATATTTTAAATTTTTTGTAAAATAACGGCACTTATATTTTACTTGTGTTTCTTTGGCTTTATGCCTTTGAGCCTTTCCAGAATATTTAAAGAACTTTTGACCATATTTTCCACTACTATAGGCATTTAATTCATTTGTTACAACCTTTCAGGCATTTCTCTTCCTGTCCAGCATCTTCAAATGGGATTTTTACATCAATATTCATTATCTATGCCAACAGTCATTTATCCATTTTGCTAACAATTTCCCGCCTTTTCCTATTGCATAACACTGTTCATGATGTTCAATAAACTATGGAAACACAACCTATTCTATGAGTAATGAAACCTACTTCTGAAGAGGTAACTAAAGCAGTAAATTGAGGTTACTTAAGCTATATTTTGAAGTACAAATTTGTTTGACAAACGTTACTTCCAAAGTAATTTAATCTTACATTGTACTACATGGCAAAGCGAGAAGGCGTATCGACAAAAATTTGCAATACGGAGATGTTTACTCAGCTTATTGCACATACACAGCAAGTCCAATGTATGTATCGTCTGCTCAGATATAATCAGGTCTTCTGGACAGCAATGTGTCATACATCGGCAGGTGCGAGAAAACATATCATATAGACACACACACAACTTCCAATCACTCGAATTGAGTTTTGTAATTTACTGTACATCATCACCTGTAGGTCAATACGCCTCAACACTCTGTTGAATGATACATGCCTTCCTAAATAATGTTACACTTCTGCCTTATTTTGATCTCTAAAGTAAATGGACATGTAAATGAAATAGATTTCGTAAATATGTTAAAAAATGCTAACAACAGTGGAGCAACAAATACTAGAATAAAATATAATTACTTGTCACAAACCTCACTTATATTTTTAAGAAAATTGATTAAATTTTCACAGAATTCAAGAGACTAGTTTCACAAATAAATCATTTACATTTTTAGTCAGCTTGTTTTTTCCCTGTTATTGTTAATGCCACTAGATTTGTATTATTTTTGTATTTATTATCTTCCTCTGAAAATGAAACAGATTTAAAGACACAATGGAATGGCGTATTTCAAAATTCTTTATGCAATTTCTATTTTTTAAAATAAATATTTTCTCCGAAATTATTAAATCCCTCGCACCATTTAATACTTTTACAATTTAAGTTCAGGTTTTGTTTCATGATTAAATAAAGAGGAATTTAATAAATAATATAAACACATTTGTAATACTGCTTTAATTAAATGTTTTAATAAAGATTTTATACATAAAAGTATTGAAAAATTTAAATATAAAAAATATGTAAATTATGTTTCTATCCTTAAAGAAATAATTATACTTTTCAAAAATATATGTACCATCATTGGACTAATAAACAGTTTCAATTTTTTTTAAGGAATTATGTATAATTTTGGCTTCTCAAAATAAATATAATATTGTGATTTTGTGGTTTCCTAAAATTAAAAGTCCAATTGCAGAAATTCAAATTGCTCTTTATTTCCATAGAAACACATTTTGGTCAACCCTTACAGTAGCAGAATTACGTAACATACACAAATACAGTCATCAAGGTTGTTGATCACAAACAGAGTTCACTTTCAAAACACTGCACGTGGACGATTCTCAAGTTCCAATTTACGACTCTCTCATTACAACTCTCAACTCGCAATCCTGGCTTCGTTTTTATAGCTCCACTCATATTTTTGGAAGTTTGTGGAATGTTCTGTAAGATGGCAGTAGACGAAACCCAAACCTTCCAGTCATCTATCTTTATCTGTTTCGGCAAGCTTTTTATTTCTGCGCTGCACTATTTGTCTCTTTGTGCGCATTGGCCGCGCCCGTCGTAACAGTGCGGTCGGCGACAGTATAAAAAAGTTAGCTACAGTTTTCGAAAAAATATAAAATTTCTGATAATTAAACATGTATCATTTATCAATTTAATTGTTTAGATTGCGACCAAGTTTACATTGAAAGGACCAAACATAATGACACCTAGCGGCAGTAGCAATGAACAATGGGAAAATTCAAAGTGACTGAAGATGCAAATAAATTATTTGCAGAATTAGCCTCTTGAATTTTGTGAAAATTTCATCAATTTTCTTGAAAAGATAAGTGAAGTTCCTGACAAATAATTATTATTCTAATATTTCATAAAACATATAGGATTAGGTACTGAGCACAGGTAGTATTAAATACAGATAATTATTTTTCTTAGGCACGGATTAAAAGTAGAATATATTTCTTCTATGGTATTAGAGGATTAGAATAACAATCTTTGGTCTTACATTCTGAAATTGTTATCAGACAACCAATGCTAACAATAATACTTGTAATACTTTCTGGTAGTTTCATTCACTGAAATATTCTTGAAGTGCCACTAATGGCTTAAAAGTGTGATACAGAATGGAATATCTTCCTTTAAGTAATTGGTGTAATATCAAAAGGACTGACCATAACTCTCCTCTTGCATTAGTTACTAAAGACCCTTATAACATTTACTTGGTGGTAGTATTTTAATATATGAGAGTGGGTCAAAAAGTAATGGCTCCTATTTCCCCCCCCCCCCCTTAAATAAGTAAGTTATATGAAAACTTTGAATTTGGCGCAATTCCTCAAACCTTCTTCTCCAATCCCCTGTAGTAGTAACTTCCTAAGTCAACAGGTGGCAGCACTGCATCCTCTTGCAAAATGGCTGACATCGACATTCGTATTAGACAGCGTTCTGTGATTGAATTTTTGACTGAGGAAGGTGAAATGCCAATTCGCATCCACGAAAGGCTAAAAGTGATGCAACGGTGGATGTCAGCACTGTTAGACGATGGGTTCATCGCTGTAATGAAGCTGAAGGGCAAACACCATTGGCAGATAAAAAGCGAAGCGGCAGGCCGTTGTCTGCAGACTCCATGCAACATTCAGCGTGTCGATGACATCATTCATGGTGATCGCCGGGTAACAACAGGTGAATTGTGTCGCATTACATCCCTCAGTAAAGGCAGTGTGATGACGATTATTCAACAACTGGGTTACTCAAAAGTTTGTTCACATTGGATACCTAGAATGTTAACCGCCCAAAACAAAGAAACGAGGAAAACAATAGCCTCCGAACACTTGCAGCGCTTCAATTTAGAGGGAGAGGAGTTTCTGGAAAAAATTGTTACTGGAGACAAAACGTGGGTTCATTTTTTTGAACCTGAATCAAAGAGGCAGTCAATGGAATGGCATCACACAATGTCACCGAGGAAAAAAAATTCAAAATTCAGCTGTCGGCAGGGAAAGTTATGGTGAAAGTGTTTTGGGATGCAGAGAGTGTGCTTATGATTGATATTTTGGAGTAGGGATGCACAACAAATTCTGTCCAATATGTCAGAACTCTTAAAAAGCTGAAAGCACTTCTTTGCCGATTTCGCCGGACAAAACTATAGTGGATGTTCTTTTGCATAACAATGCAAGACCACTCACCACCCGTTACACCACTGCAGAAATTGAGAAATTGGGATGGTAAGTCTTATCTCACCCCCCATACAGCCCTGACCTGCCACCATCAGACTTCCATCTGTTCGGGCCACTAAAGGAAGCTCATTGTGGGATTCATTTTGAAGATGAGGAGGCTGTGAAAACGTCTGTGCATCAATGGCTTACGAGGCAAGACCGTGTGTTTTACCACACTGGAATGCATGCCCTAGTTAAAAGGTGGACCAAAACTGTGGAAAAGAACGGAGATTATATTGAATAGTGACAAATTAATCGTCAATGTTGTAATTTTCAAGCTGTGTAAATTGGATTCAATTTTCTTGGCAATTAAAAGAGAAAAAAATAGGTGGCATTACTTTTTGACCCACCCTCGTATAAGTTTTCTCTTCACAGATTTATCACCTGGCATTTTTTGCATAATTAATACTTATTAAAATATTTCAGGTCACTTTGTGATAGCAGTAATTCTTCTAGTTTCATCACCAGTAGAGTTCTAGAAAGTGAACACAGCTTACAAACCAAAGAATTTAAGTTTGGTGTTAAAGAAGATGATGTGAATGAAGCATCTTTTGACGTAGACAGCCATGAGACAGCAAAACTGTGCAAGTGTCCAACATGTGGAAAGGGCTATAAGTATCCACATTCTCTTAAACGCCATGAGCTCACACATTCAGGGATCAAACTACTTGCAAATTCAGACACGAAACGTCATGAATGTACCTTTTGTGACAAGAGATTTACTCGGTTGTCACATCTTAAAATCCATATCATGACACACACTGGTTCAAAACCAAACAGATGTGACATTTGCGGAAAGTGTTTTAGACGTAGTTCAGATTTGAACAGGCATAAATGGGTACATTCAAGCTCAAAACCATACAGATGTGATATGTGTGACAAGAGTTTTAGTGCTAATTCCATTTTGCAAACCCATAAACTCACACATTCAGGCTCAAAACCATACAAATGTGACATGTGTGACAAGAGCTTCAATTATAGGTCAGACGTGAAAAGGCACAAATGGATACATACAGGCTCAAGGCCGTACAGATGTGATACATGTGACAAGAGTTTTACTGGTAAATCAATCCTGGAAACCCATAAATTAGTACATTCAGGTGCAAGACCATACAAATGTGACATGTGTGACAAGAGCTTCAATTATAGGTCAGTCCTAGTTAGCCACAAGCTGACACATTCAGGCCTAAATACATACAAATGTAACTTCTGCGACAAAAGTTTTGTGCAACAGTCATATCTGAATAGGCATAAGTCAATACATTTAGGTACAAAACCATACAAATGTGTCATTTGTGACGAAAGCTTTAGTTGCACATCGGACTTGAACAGGCACGAACTCAAGCATTTAAGCTTAAATGCATACAAATGTAGCAACTGTGACAAGAGCTTTCATCGTATATCACACCTGAATAGCCATAAATTGATACATACAGGATCAAAACCATACAAATGTGACATTTGTCAGAAGAGTTTTAACCGTAGATCAAACTTGAATAGGCATATATGGATACATTCAGGATCAAAACCATATAAATGTGACATATGTGATAAGAGTTTTGTTGGGCTGTCAGTTCTTAAAATACATGAACAGGTACATGAGGATTCAAAGCCATACAAATGTGATATATGTCCCTTGCGCTTTAATTATAAGTCAGCTCTGAGAAGGCACAGATCACTTCATTCAATCACAAATAATAAAAGTTAAATGTACCAAGTCCAACATTGTGAAAGCACGATACAGACAAAAGTGAGATATTTGTTGTATTTACTCTGTTGCCTGTCTGGCATATGTGTTTTATTTCAGGCATAAACTGTGCAATTTAGAAAATTAAACATATTACCTGGCTTGAAAGCCCTGGTCTATCTTAGTTCCAACAACTGCAGAAGTTGGCATCTTCATAAATGATCGAGTGGCTGGTTGAATGGGTTTATTTGTAGAGAAAGCACTACGTTACATGAGTCCGACCATTAGTGTGCCTGATAAGTTGCATCAGTTTACAGAGTATCCTGTGGATAGTTTTTTTTTTTTTTTCCAGTTTCCTTTGCAGTATTCAAGCTTTGTTAAGGTGAAGGGCTTCTTCTTTGTGGTTCAACTTATTTTTATGTTTGTAACTTTACATTGTCTCCCTTTGCCTGGTGCCTCATTGAAGAAAAGTTCTCCTTGTAACCTACATCATATCCAAATGATAGAGAATGTTCTCATTAATCCATTTGTTGTATGGTCAAATTTAAATTACTTTAGGATCCTGATGGTTCCTTCAAAGGTTAAGGGAGGGAGAGTTTCTATGGCAGTGACAGTCACCACACTTCTTTTAGGCCGCAACACATAACTTCAACCAATTAGGAGAACCCTTCATCCCTTGTCTGAGTTCTACTAACAATGTTGCATGGTATTAAGTTATGCATGTGTCTTGTAAAGCATAGATATTGCTTGTTTTGCTCTCTTAACCACGTATAATCTAAGCATACCTAATTGTTTGATTACTTATAGTTTAACTTTTATGAAATCTGGTTTCTTCGTTAGTTTGTCATTTCATTAATGTATTAGTATTTCATAGGTGTATCAGTGTTTGTGTTATTATTAGCGTAATCATACAATGTCCCAAACTATCAGCACCACTCTAAACTGAGGTAGGCCAAGAACTCGCTCTCCCAAGAAATGAAAAATAGAGGGAACAAGTAATTACCGCCATCTTTCTTAAGGCAATGCACAGCTGAACATCCAAAGCTTTTAGAAATATAACTTGTGTGTTAAACCTATAATAAATACACTTAAGTTGAAATGTGTGTTCTGAATTTGTAAGTTTTGAAAAGGCTTTTAGTTTTGTACTTATCATAATCTAATATGGCATTCAGAGAAAATAGACATTTTAAAAACGATTCTATTATTTGTATATTCAGGTAATTCATTCAATAAACTATTATGTTTAATGCCAAAAATTATAGTAGGTTTCTCTTGCTTATTCTTAATCTCGGCTTTTTAAGAAACACTCCAAGGCAGAAGCATTACAAAAAACAAATTTAAACTACGCTGAACATTTTCAGCATAGCCTCAGCTTGATTTGCACATTGCCATAACATATTATCATTTAAAACTGTACCTATGTGTTAGAAATATATTTAAGTTAATTTAGGTGGTTTTAGCACCCTCTTCTGTCTAACCATTGTGCGTGCTAAGGCGCATAAGCAGCAGCGTCACTTTCCCCGCCTCCACGTGCTTCATGGCAGCTGTCAGGTCCCCAAAGTAATTTTAAGTCTACCGTAGTTAACTGTATCTTTCATGTTCCTTTAATCTTGTTTTCACGCTACCTGAAGTGGTGCCCAACGTAAATCTGGCCATAGCTAAATATTAATGATGATCATGTTTGTCTTTGGCCAATTAATGATTATGTTATTTTCATTGTTGGTTTATAAACACTGTCAATATTATAGGATCAATGCAAATTGGCTGTGCATTCAGTTACTTCCTTAAAGAAGGAAAGCCTTAATAGTAAGGCTCTGTTATTTTTTTTATTTTTTATTTTTTTTATGGCATGCCTAGAGTAAAGTGCCTGACAAAATTCCTTGTTTTGAGTAGCTGTTGGTGCAGAAGGTAGTGTTAGGTGTCTTGAGTTCTTCTTTCATGTAGCTTCCACTGCAGAATCGTTTAGCTTGTTTTGGTAAACAGTTTGATTACTCCTTGTTTCTGTCTAGGATGGTAATTGCAAATTTGGGGTGTTAGTTTTCTGTATATAGTACATTCTAGGTGGAAGTTTACTGTTTTGATGATCAGTATATCTATGAATGCCAGTCAGTTATTTACTGCTTTTTCCACGGTAAAATATTGAGGTTCAGGATTTTCAAAGTGTGACAATAATTGATGTAGCTTGTCTTCATCATGGTTCCATATCACATCTATCGATGTAGCGTAACCAGACTTTGGTTTGAGTTCTGTCCTCTCTTCAAGCTTCTCCATCAAAAAGTTGGTGATGGCAGGACTAAACAGCTTTCCCATGACAATACCATTTCCTTGTTCATAGAAATCTACATCCCATAGAAAGTAATTAGAAACTGTTTTGAAAAAGATTTGTGATGTCATTGCAGAAAACCAATTGTATTAAGTTTTGGGCTTCTTTTAATGGTACCTTGCACACTGAGATAAAAATACTTATGGGTAGTATTTTGGCTCTATTTGGATATTCTTGAGTTAATCAATAAAACGGCTTGAACTTTTCATGTGTGAACTTGTGATAGCAGAGTAATAGCTTGGTGATATTTCAAGTAGGTCAGCCTATAGTGCTTACCATGGAGCATAATGGAACTTCATTCTTGTGGATTTTTGGCAGACCATAAAACCTTGACAGCGTTTTGATTTTTCAACAAGGATGCTACTTTTATGAGAGCTCGTTAGAGGATCTTAGTGGTAGAATGTTTGACATAACAAAGGAGCTAGAAGATTGTATTTCTGTTATTTTGTGTTTATACATTGATGTCATAATTGTGGCATCTCCTTTGCCAGCTGGTAAGATTATATAACATACTCAGGTTTAATGACTTTTCTTTCTTGTTCTTTGATGTTAACTTAAGTATGGGTGCTTTGTACAGAATTCAGGAGCTGTCACTTGATCTCCTCCTCTTGGTTTGTAGGTAGTTTATGTATGGCTATGATGTGCTCTGTTGGAAAACAGCGAAATTGCAGCTCATCAACAGTATGGATGTTTTGGCTTGACAGAGTGAGTGGTCATTAAGATTACTACTGCATAAGGTATCTTGAGTGAGGTAGCCTGCTGGACTATCCCAAAGCATTGTTCAAACATCCGATTTTCTCTCTAAGTTGCTTGATTGAAAGTCAGTTTCATGGAAATGTGTGTGACGTCAGTGTTGTCCAGGTTTTCTCTTAGTGACTGAAGTTTTAGTAGATAGCACTCTGTTTTGGGAAGTTCTTTACGGGTGCAGTGAATTTGTTCTCTTAATAATACCAGCTTGGTGTGGTTGTAAATTTGAAAGGTCTCCTCATGCTGATGAATTTAGGAACCACCATAGTACCTCTTCATCTCAGAAAGAAAACCAGAGACAAACGTGGAAGAAGTAGAAGCAAAAAACTGCATTTATCATCTGTGAACATGCTAAGCACAGAGCTTAGAAAAACAGAAAATTTTGAAATCTACTAGATAACGACCTACAAGCCAGGAAAATACGCTTAATCTTCAAGATGCCGGCTATGAAAGCCTCAGCTTGTATATATGGGCAATTTAGGAATTATGTCATACAAAAGCGATATAACTACCAGTTAATATACTGTCTCATTAGTGTTTTGTTTCCTATACAACTCTAATACTAATATTGTAGAAAAATTTGTAAGTTTTAGTTTTGGTCATAAGCATTATAATTTATTTTGTATTCTGGCAAGGAATAATAACATTGAAATGCAGGACTACAAGATATGAAGTTTGTAGTAAAGCTTAAATAGGGCATCCTATCTAAAAATATATATGTAATATGGAACAAATGCGAAAAACAAAGGCCTTTGTTTCAGCAGATATAGAATTTATTTACGCAATGTAAAATTTGTTAGTTGAAGAAATATATATACTTAAATAGCTGTTTCACTGTGTGCTTATTCAATAATACAATATCCCAATTCTTAGCTACATAAATGGCCTATTGTATCTTGAAACTTTAGCTGGTTTAAAACCAGGGAAACTTAGCTTTAATACTAAAAGTAGAGGCTAATAACAGCGAAGCACTACAAATATTATAATAATATATAATAATTTTAACAAACTTGACTTGTGGAAGGATAAAGTCAGACTTTAAAGTTCAAGGCCATAACTGGAATTGAACCATAGATCTATTGATCTCCGTAACTACCCTTCCATAATTACTAAAATTAGGCAAATGAGTCAACCTTGTATATACTTCTCTCCACTTACAAGTTTTTTAATGAAGACTAGTTTCTGGGAACTTCTTCCCTATCGTCAGTTCTGTAGTTGACTGATGATGCATCCGGTGTCTGCATCTGGCTTGGTGTCGTGCTGCCATCTAATGTTCTGGTAAGTTTGATGACGTCATCTATGGTGGGAATTTCAAAATTCATCAAGAGGTCCTGTTTCTTTGTAATAAATATGTTTCCCCAAATCTGTACTTCTAGGGTTTCTTTGCCTGTTTGATCAGCTATTCAACTTGACTTCCATAAGTTATGATAAGAAACAGAATTTTAATAAAAACTATTTGTACATAATGCATTTTAAGATGCATACAGTGTCAAACCTTCTCTCTTGCATTATCATATCGCTATCCTTGATACTATATTAATGTGACCAGTTACAAAGTAACAGTATTTCTGTCATTAACTTATCAGACTTATCACAATGTGTATATTTTGTGTCATTTTTCAGGTTAACTGCAGACATATCATGTAATGGTGGAACCTCTAACATCCTCAACAGTTCACTTTTAGAAAATAATCACAGTATGAAAATGGACAAAGACAGTTTTGATGATAAAAGGTCTGATATGTATGAAGTGAGTAAGATATCCTTAGGTGAGAACACTTGTACAACTGTAGACAGTACTAAACCATACAAATGTCCAACTTGTGGGAAGAGCTTTAGAACCGCATATAACATGAGAAGACATCTGTTGACACACTCAGTTATTAAACCACATTCATGTGACATATGTAAAATGAAGTTTTCTGAAAGGTCACATCTGAATGCACATAAACTAAAACATGCAAATGGAAAGCCGTACAAATGTGACATATGTGAGAAAGGATTTACTTGCAAGTCAAAACTAAACAGGCATGAAGTAATACATTCAGATACAAAACCATACAGGTGTGACATATGTAACAAGAGACTAGCTACAAAGTCAACCCTGAATGCACACAAAATGTTACATTCAGACATAAAACCATACCAATGTGACATATGTGACAAGGGGTTTCAGTGTAAATCAACTTTTAGCAGACATTTAGTAATACATTCAGCCGAGAAACCATACAAGTGTGAGATATGTCAGAAGTGCTTTAAAGAAAAATTAGCCCTGAAAAACCATGAATTGATACATTCAGGAACAAAGCTACATAAATGTGATGTGTGTGACAAGAGCTTTGTTTTCAAGTCATCTGCGAGGAAGCATAAATGGATGCATTCCGGCCCCAAACCATACACATGCAGTATATGTAAGAAAAGCTTTGCTTTTGAATCTTTCCTCAACAGACATAACTTGATACATTCACATACTAAGTCAAATATGTGTGAAACATGTGGTGTGGGTTTTAAATACCAGTCATCGTTGCAAAGGCATAGAATGGTACATTCAGGTGCAAAATGTGACACATAAATGTGAGCTAACCATCATTAAGATGTCAAACCTAAAACGACATAAATTGATCCACAAGGTCAGGAAAAATTAAGTATTTATCTAGTTTAAGTTAATTGATGGAAATTAATCATTTCTTCACACTATAGGCTAAATTTTGATTAGATAGTCAACCTGAAAATTTCAATGCCATATTTGGAATTTGTACCATGGATCTCCTGGTTTCCATCCAGTCACTAATCCATTGAGCTAACATGGCCAACGTGCCGTTGTGACATTGTATTCTCCAATTGACTCAAATATGTATCTTAGTAAACCACTAGGGGCTCTCGTATCCGAGATACACTGTTTGTGGCGACTTACTATTGTAAGTACTTCAGTCCCAGGCTTCATCATTTAACTGTTGTTATTTAAGTTGTTGTTGACTAATGGCACTGGGGATTAGTTGATTTGCACCATTTTCCCCCTAGCTTCCCAATATAAAGCCTGTAGGTTCCCACTTTTGAGACCATTACATTTGTCCAAATGGTGTTTGTTCATGATGACATTCTCTTTACCCGTCCGATATGACTTAACGTTGGAGGACGTAAGTTACACAAAAAAAATCCTCTTTACAGATAGTACATTTGGGTGTAGGTATGCAGTGTATTTTATAAAGGTGTTCTGGTTTATTATTTAAGTTAATTGATGGAAATTAATCATTTCTTCTCACTAGCCGTATATAGGCTAAACTTTGATTAAATAGAGTCAACCTGAAAAATTCAATGCCTTGGCCAGGATTTGAACCACGGATCTCCATGGTAGCTCAATGGGTTAGAGCGACTGGATGGAAACCAAGAGATCTGTGGTTCAGATCCCGGCCTTGCAATTGAATTTTTCAGGTTGACTCTATCTAATCAATATTTATCCACTGTTTGTCATGTGTTAAAAACCTATGATCATAAAATGTAGAAATGTTTTTAAGCAAAATTATTATAATATATTTGACTTTGCTTTTAATTATGATACAGTCCCAAAAATGAATTAGATTTGTCTCACATTTAAATCAATCTGTGTGGAAAAAGCTGTTTGGGGGCTTTTCCTTGATTTATAAGATGACCAACTTTAGAGCCACAAGTTCCTTTGCATGTGCATTCTTTGTGGGATATGTGATATTAATTCTTCATGCTTTTTATTAATGAATCCAGTGAAAGTTATAGGTATCTTGGATTTATGAACATTTTATTGAGCTTGAAAAATTATATCTATAAGGCTAAGGATCATTATAAGCAAAAGGATCATTCATTTTTTTTATATATTTTAAAGAGATTGGACTATAAAGCCCAGGACTTTGTAAGTCACCTTATTTTTGTGTAATTTATATCCTCTGTCAAGTCATATTGAACGATGAATGAAATGGGTGATATGATGCTCAAATGAGCCTGGGATCCATAGAGCTTAGTTATCCGACATTCGTCTTTAAGGGTAAGGGAAAACCCTGGAAAAAACCTTGTACAGGTAACTCACCCTGACCGAGATTCAAACTTGGGACCTCTTGAACGTGAGGCAGACACTCTACCATCTATGCTACCGAGGTGGGCAGTCACCATTAAAGTAGTCTCTGGTGTATATGAGGACTGCCAGTGGTTTAGCAGGAAAAACACAAGTCAGTTTGAGAATTCAATATCATGCTGGCACGTTGGCCATGGTAGCTCAATGGTTAAGAGCAACTGGACAGAGACAAGGAGATCTGTGGTTCAAATCTTGGCTATTGCATTGAATTTTTCAGTCTGACTACTTTTCCTACACATGGTTAGTGTGAAAGAACAATTCATTTTCATTAACTAATACCTTTTTCTACACTTTATGTGAGGTTCTTCTTTTTAAAATGTGCCTTTCATTTTAGTTCAGCATCAAGTGTCATGCCCAAGTAGTTATATCAAATGCCTTTAAAGCAATGAAATAATGTATAACAACAAAGAATAATATGGATAAAATGACCGTTTGCCACTACAAATGGCAGAAAAATGTTACTTAAAGGTATAAATTTCGTGAAAACAACTGATGTAATAACAAAGTAGTTAAACAAGCCTTCAGAAGTATAAACTTCATAATTACACATGGCACTATACTAGATTCTGTGCTATACTGTTTTAACAGAACTGCAACCACTAATCTTGAATAGTGTTTCTACCGTGGTCAGCATACAAGTATTATATAGATATAAATATTAAAAGCAGAAGCATTATTAACAGTGAAGTATTCTTCATATTTAAGTTTGAATTTATGAATAATAAAGACGATTTTATCGCCGACATAGAAATAGCCACACATAACCTAAAAAACGAAAACTTAACCAAAGCCAAAATTGAATGTCTGAATATAATAAAGCAGTTATCCCCAATATACAATAATACTAACAACAAAACAATAAGAAATTTAAATAAGAAGCCTGTGGTATACCTAAAAGCCGACAAAGGTAATTCTCTAGTAATTATGGAGACAGAAGACTATATTCAGAGAGTAAACCTTATGTTAGAAAGTCCAGAATATGAAAAAATTCCAAAAAATCCATTATCCAAAAGTATCACCTCTGTTAATAAAGCTTTATCAATTACAAAAACATTAAGTTCATCTGAAAAATACAACTTAAAATCGTCCAACCCCACACTACCAAGGTTGTACTGTCTGCCAAAAATCCACAAACAAGACAACAGCATGAGACCCATCATCAATGGCATCAATTCACCTACATACCACATAGCAAAATGGTTAGTAAGAAAATTAAAATCATATGACAAATTTCAAAGTTTGGGAATAAAAAACTCCTTGGAATTGATAAACCACCTACAGAAATACAACATCCCGGAAAATCACATACTTGTTTCTTTTGACGTTAAGGCACTTTTTACAAGCATTCCAGTAGAAAAAATACCTACATTCCTCAAAAAATGGCTAACCCAGACTACAACGGACCCCAGAGAAATAGATGATATTATCAATCTTACAGATTTATGCATAAGGAATAATTACTTCATGTTTAACCAAAAATTCTACAGACAATCAAAAGGATTAGCAATGGGGAGCCCACTTTCACCTATTTTAGCAGACCTATACATGAGCTATTTTGAAACACACATAGTCAAGGCCTTCCCACAGATTTATAAATTTTGGCAGAGATATGTTGATGATATTTTTGCTATCATTCCGGAAAAACTTAGAGAAGATTCGCTAAAATTACTAAACCTGCAAGATAATCACATCCAATTTACTATGGAAGTAGAAAGAGACAACACCCTACCCTTTCTGGACCTCAAGATAACTAGAAATCATCATGGTGTAGATTTTGGAATATACAGGAAGCCCACACACATAGATAATTACATAAAGAAAAATGAATACAACCCAGTTTCACATCAACTAGCTGCCTTTAGAAGTCTAATTCACCGGCTATACAACGTCCCACTGAGTAAGGATGAATTTTTGAAAGAACAACAACACATAAAAGACATAGCGGTATTAAATGGATTCAACCTATCCATCATAAGGAATATGATGAAGAGGAAAGAAAAACTGAAGATAAGATCAAAAAATACCACTCTCACACCACTTAATAACACAAATTGGCAATATAGAAAATTCACCTACCATCCATGGGCTTTTAGAAAATTTGAATGAATCTTCAAAAGACTAAACTTAAAACTAGCACCCCAAAACAAATTCAGTCTGAGGAACCTGCTAAATAAACCACTGAAGAATACAATCCCCAACAATTTGAAATCAGGAATTTATCAGATTAATTGTGAAACCTGTGAAAAAAGCTACATAGGAAAAACTAAAAGAAACTTGTTAACCAGGCAAACAGAACACCAGAGGAACATTAAGTTGAAACAAACAGAAAAATCTGCAGTTTCACACCATTTTTGGACAGAAAACCACAACATTGGCCACAACATTAAACTGTTAAAATCTTTAAGTACACCCATAGAATTGGATATTTGGGAAAAAATTTTCATAAACAAAAACTGTGATAAAGTTATAAATTTTGAAATCCCGACATTAACTGAAGTATTAAAACTTAGTGCCACTAACACCAGATGGCAGAGTGATCAGAGCTCCGTAGTAGTGGAAGAAGAGGAAGGATCATTTAGTCACCAAAACAGCTGATGATGAGATCGAATGATCTTGAAAACGTTTCAATTATACAACAACAAGTAAGTGAAGACTGAGTGTAAACATAGTGACTCATAAATTCAAACTTAAATATTATATAGATATATCGTGACTTTGGGTTCATAGAATTAAAAGTCTTGTTTGCAGTTTATTGCAGTACACATTAACTTTATACTCCCCTTGCAGCAATAAAAAGACGTGACATACACAAATGCAGTCTACAAGGTCGTCTCGTTCGTAAACAAACGAAAGAAATCATTGTGGTACACTTCAAATTTCCACACATTCACAATTATTGCACAGCTGCAAAACTAACAACTCAATTTACAAC
Source organism: Mantis religiosa (assembly GCA_030765055.1). Taxonomy (NCBI): domain Eukaryota; kingdom Metazoa; phylum Arthropoda; class Insecta; order Mantodea; family Mantidae; genus Mantis; species Mantis religiosa. The sequence continues at coordinate 203,258,602 of CM060953.1, forward strand.
TCACTAGCAACCGACTCCGCTCTAACACTTTACGGCCTTTTATACCTCCAGTCATTGTTCTAGAATGCAGTCGATTAGTTGCAACACAGTGAGACAAAGACAGAACTATCCAGCCATCCCTCTGTCTCTTTCTCTCTCTTGGCAAGCATTCAGCGATTGCCCACCCGCCGTTGCAGTAGCGGCACAGCAATGCCTTGGTGACAATATGGTAATTTTAAAAAATTAGATAAAAAATGCTGAACTTCCTTTATTATAAAAATGTCAAATATATTTCAATTCTCCAATGTATTCTCCAATTACAAAAGTATCTCAGCATGATCTAATTAAGAACTTAAAATTAAGATTGTAGCAGTTTATATAATTTATTAAGATCTTATCTTCTTCTGTATGTACATCTTTAGACAAAAAGCAATGTAATGTAAAGCTAAAGTTTTATTGATTTATTTTTATTATAATGAATTAATAATGTAGTGCTTATAAGTTGACTTACTTTTTATCAATATATATCATCAGCAGTTTTCCCTATTTTTGGATAATGTATCTTTACACTTTTTAGATATGCATATATTCAGTGCAATAAATTCAAATAATGTTATAAATGTTATGTAGCTGCTAAATAAATACATAGATTTTAAAAGTATATTGCCTAGGGAAAAACATAACTTATGTATATGTATGACATATTATATCAGAGCATTGCTTTTAACACAGCTTCATGAAAAGATAAATCTCAAAACATACCAAGTGTAAAGACAAGCTTCTAAGTTAACTCCTAATTTAAATCTGTTTATTGAAATACCCTTTTTTTTTTTTTTTTTTTTGCTTTATTGATATCAACAGCATGCTCCATTACATAGTAATACTACATGCTTTATAGTTACATGTCCTATTTTGAATTAGTAATTGTAAACATTACAACAATTTTACATTGGGTTATTCTGTGCTTTAGACACTATGTACATTAAATTGAGTCTATTCTTCTAGCTGATTTTTGTGAGTTCACAATTTGTAATTATTTCAATTTAAATACTTGTCATATTTTTAGAAGTAGTGCTTTATGTTTTAGTTAATTGTAAGATTATGATGAAACCGGAGTAAGTTGATTGTATAGAGTTCACAATTTGTCGTTGTTACACTCCAAATCCTTCAGTCCATGTCCGTGATTTTTATAGAAGTTGCAAATTTTACAAACGACTTCAGGTGATTATTCACAATCTTCTTGTTGGTGGTAGGCCATTTCCCTCCATTGCTTGTTACACTTTTTGCCAATTCTAGTCTTTTTTCATCAAGTCTTCTACAATTAAATATTATATGGTTAACGGTCTGTTCTTCTTTTCCGCAGGGACAGAGTGGGTTATTTATTATTCTAAATCGGTATAGGTATGCGTTTAATTTTCCATGGCCAGTTAACATTGTAGTGAGTTCTGGGGATATTGGAATCTTTTGGCGCAATCTGTTTTTCACTAACGGGAAGAATGCTTTAGTCACTGCACCTTTTGTTGTGTTCGTCCAGACTTGTTGCCACCTGTTGAGTGCATATTCCTTCGCTCTGGTTACACTTACGTCTTTTGGTATTTTGTCGTACACTATTTCACTATCTTCGATAGCAGCGCGTTTTGCAAGCTTATCTGCTAGTTCATTCCCTTCTATTCCGCAGTGACCTTTAACCCAGCCAAAGTGGATGATCCAATTTAAATGGTTTAGTGCAAGAAGTTTGTCTTTGATAGATTCTATTAGTCGATTCCTTTTCCAGTTGTTTCTCAGTAGATCTATAGTAATTCTGCTGTCAGTGTATATTGCAACGGTTCCGTTTCTATCTATTGAACTGGCATAATATAGTTCTTCTAATTTCTCTAGTACTTTTAAAATAGCAAGTTGTTCGGCTTGATTGTTGGTGCAGTGGCCATGCAATTTGAATTTTAACTGGTGTGTCATAATTCCGTTTTCAAATATAATTCCTGCTGCGCCAACTTTCTCCCCCATTTTACTTCCATCTGTGTACGCTTCCATTCTATATATGTTATCTTTGTTCACCTCCTGAATCGTTGCCACTTCGGCAAGATGTCGCCAGTGTTTTACTTCTAATGGTTTGTCGAAGTCTGCTATGTGACATTTTGTTGCCAGATATATTTGGAGTTTTTCCTCTATAGTTATTTCTATAGGACATACTCCAGCTAGTACGCACGATGCATCATACGAGAGAGTTCTATATGCTTTCGTCATTTTTATGTTGATTAATCTTTGAATTCTTCTATATTTTGCAATATTTTTATTCTTCCGTATCGCATCTATCCATATAGGAGCTCCGTATGTCAAGACAGGGACTATAGCACCTTCATAGATTGTCTTAAGTGCTTTGTGACCTAGCCCCCATTGTAGCTTTGCCGTTCTTGCTAGCATATGAACCAACGAGATTGTTTTGTCTGCAGTATATTCAATGTGCGCGTTGAAGTTAAATTTGCTATCTAAATATATTCCGAGGTATTTTATTTCTTCGGTTTGGTTAAGTTTATGATGATTCAAAAATATGTTGACATCCCTATCTACATTTCTTCTTCTTGTGATAAATAGAACCTTGGATTTCTTTTGGTTAAATTGAATTTTGTTATCATCAGCCCATTTTTGGATTTTTCTAAGATCGTGATTTGCAACGCTCTCTGCTTCTGATTTGTATGCTCCTCTTGTCATTACTACCAGGTCGTCTGCGAAGGCGATCACTCTTGTCCGGTGATCATATTCTAAATTCAGCATCGAATTGTACATTATGTTCCAGAAGCCTGGACCACAGCATGATCCTTGTGGGCAGCCTTTCTGTACTTCTCTTTCTGCTGTATAGTTGTTCACTGAAAATACTGCTCTTCTGTTGCTAAAGTAATTCACTGCTAAATTATATAAATTCTTAGGGCATCTAAGCTGTCTTAGATTCTTGAGTATGCTAGGCCACCAAGCTGCATCAAAGGCACCTTTGACATCAAGACTAGTGACTACTATGCATTGTTTTGACTTCAAGCATTTATCGATGAAAGATTTAACTTCCATTGCAGCGTCAACTGCTCCCCTTTGGGGGGTAAATCCAAACTGGTTGTTGTGTAACAAATTATTGCTGTACATATGGTGTAGTATTCTGTCAATCATCAGTTTTTCTAGTAGTTTACCTCCGATATTTAATAGGCTTATTGGTCTGTATTTTGATGCGTCTTGGCAGTCTTCTTTTCCGGGCTTAATTATTGGAATGACAATAGACTGCTTCCAATCTTTTGGAAAGCATCCCTTCTTTAAACACGCGTTGTATACTTGCGTGAAGAATAGAGGGAGGTGTTGAAAAGCTCTTGTAATTATGTCGCTAGATAGGCAGTCCTTCCCAGGAGATTTCTTTGGATTGAATTTTTGCATATTAATGATGATTTCTGCAGTTGTGAAAGGTTTATCATCATTAGTATTGATGGGTTCTTCAATTTCTTTCCTAATTTGTTTGTGCAATTCGTTGTCACTATCTTGATTGTCTTCGGGTACAAAGTGCTCTAACATATGCTTGATTGTATTTTCAGTATCTGTGGTAAATGTTCCATCGTCTTTTTGTAATGTAGTCAATCTCACACCAGTTCGGAGTTTGCCGGAAGCTATTTTATATACTAAACCCCAAGGATTGGCATCGTCACTTATTGTGCAAAACGCTTTCCATGATTTCAGTTTTGCATCTCTCATTTTCCTTTCGTATTCCCTTTTCCCATCCAGATATTTTTCTTTCCTCTCCTGTCGTAGATTTTCGCCGGTGACAGTTCTTTGGTATCTCCTCCGCAGTGCATTTGCCCTTTTTCTTAATATAGTAAGTTCGTCTGTCCACCAAGATACCGTCTTCCTTTTTATCGCCTGTTTAGCACCTGTTGAAACTTTGAAGGTTGCATTACTAGCTGTTATGATACATGAAAAGGCGAGGTTTGCCATTTCCTCTGCTTCAGTTTTACTTGCCACTGTGCTGCTTAGTTCCTCATCTAATTTCTGCAAGTTCTCTTCATTATAGTGACAATTGAATTTAGATATCACCGTGGAAAGGAAAATATTGTCGAATTTCTCGAAACCTTCATTCCTTACTATATACTTTGCTCTCGTGTGATCGATTCCAATTGTAGATGTGTTTTCAATCTGCTTTGTGAGTTTGAAAGTTAAAACCTTGTGGTCAGAGCAGCTTTCTACGGAGCCACAGGTCCACTCACTGACATGCCTTAACAACTTGTTGTTAACAATAGTTAGGTCGACATAACTGCTGCCTCTTCTAGTTTCAAATGTAGGCTCCGACCTAGTATTCACTATGTTTAAGTTGGACACTGTTAGAAAATCTTCCATTGCTGTCCCCCTGTGATTTGTTGTGACGTCATACCACGTTTTACTTCTGGCATTACTGTCGGCTGCTATAAGTAAACCACTCCCCTTTGTATAGTTTGTAATTCGTTCTATTGTCCTCAAATTTACCTGGATATCTTGTGTGGAATCGAAATATAAACAAGCTGCGTAAAACTTCATTCTTTTGTACGTTATTTCTGCGACGACAGTGTCTTCGTCAGAGAGCTGTGTAATAAGAATGGCATCTATGTCTTTGTTATTTATAAGCAGTGCTGACCTTTTCCTTCCCTTTCCACTCTCATAGATTCTTAGAGATTTAGGCACTCCCGCTACATTACTGTGTATCGTGTAAGGTTCTTGTATAAAGGCGAGGTCAATGCTACTGTTGTTCATATTATATATAATATTATTCATTGCTGCTCTTTTGTGTTGCAAATTAACCTGTACACATCGTAGATAATTCTTTCCTCTGTCCGCGAGACCATCCATGTTAATAGTCGATTCTTTCCATATTCTTCTTCAGGGCAGTTTTATAGCATGGGCAGTTTTTATCAAGCGATGAATGGTTCTCACTTATCGGCATTGATCCATTGTATTTGTTATAATTTGTGCAATTGATGCATCGATGGTTTTCTTTAGGTGCTTGGCATTCTTGCATTTTATGATTTCCAGAGCAATGTGGACATACTTGTTCCCCTGTGCATTCCTGGGCTCTATGGTGGTATTTACAGCAATTATGGCAACGTGTAACTGATAGGTAGTCGTCGCTATTACACATGTGCCAGCCTAATTTAAGTTTCCTGCCCGAAATGCACCTGCGAACTTGTGACGTGACTTCTATTACCAAATTCTTGTTTTTCCTTCTATCTGCAAACACGAATTTAGGAATTATGTCACTTTCGCTTAAATTCAGATCTGAATTCTGATTGACTATGGCTTCTGTTGCATTGTCTATGGTAATATCCTCTGGAACATTGAATATAATGATCCTGGGATTCCTGAGCTTCGGCAAATAGCTTTCGAGTTCTAACCCGCATGTTTCAGTTATTGCATCACAAACTTTTTTGAGTTCACCTTGGCTTTCTGATTCCAAAAGTAACTGCCCGTTTTTTAGCGTTTTTAGCGCAGATATACCGACTTTCATTTTTGCAGGGTTAACTTTCGACTTGAGTAGAGTCTTAGTGTACTCGACACTCTGGTTGTTTTTTGATTTCACAAACATTTTATAAGTTTTTTTTCCGTGTGACACATCCGACTGGCGCCACTCTTGGTTTGTCTTGGTAACTTCGGAGTAGCTACCAAGACAAACCAAGGGAACTAAACATGCATATACCATTAATATAATTTTGAGTCGAACTGATACTCAATGCTCCACTTACTATGCACTTATAATAAGTGGAGCATTGAGTATCAGTTCGACTCAAAATTATATTAATTTTGTGCTTCATTGTATCATAGTCCTTACACAGTGGAATGCATATACCATACTGAGATTCCAGGGGCAGCAATGTGGCTGCATGGTTAGAGTGCTTGGCTCTCACCAAGGCAATCTGGGTTAGATCCCAGGTGACTGCAAAGCAAGATTTGTGGTGGACAACAGAGCATTGGGGCAGATTTTCTCTGGGTTATCCAGTTTCCCCTGCCATCTCATTCAACCAGTGCTCCATCTGCATCTCATGTATGCCACATGTAATACATGCAGACTCAGCTTGTTATATGTGACTGGACTGAAGGTATGGATTTGTACATCTCTGTATAAAACACAAAACATGACTTTATTTACATGGTCGTGTACTGACATAAGAAAAGAAGAGTGCTGAAAAATACAATCTTCAACATAAAATTTCTTTGTATGGTGTACTGTGTGCTAACATGTTACTCCTAGGTTTTGGAAAACAGCAGACACTTTTGAGATGTGTATCAACAAACTGCAAATGATGCTTTCCCTAAAACCTATGCTCAGTATATCCATGGTTAGCCCACCTCAGTAGCGTAGTAGTAGCATGTCTGCCTCACGTTTAAGAGGTCCTGAGTTCGAATCTCAGTCAGGTTGAGTTACCTGGATAAGGTTTTTTCCGGGGAGTTTCCCTTATCCTGAAAGACGAATGTTGGGTAACTCTAAGCTCCGGACTCATTTGAGCATCATTTTACCCATTTCGTTCATCATCCAATATGACAACGTTGGAGGACGTAAATTACAAAAGGTATCCATGGTCAAAATGCAGTTTTACTGAAATTTCTCCAATTTTATTTACCTTGTTTGCAAATTAGAGACCTCTGATAGCTGGTTCATATCATAGCAATTTTAACTAATTTCTACAATAAAGTGACTAATAAAGAGTCACACAATGGCTCTAGTATGGCAAACCCAGCAATGAAAGAGTGAAGGTTATAAGTTCACCAAGTCTTTTTTAAGCTTTAAGTTCATTCTGAACATCCACATTAAAACATATGTATTTTCAATTTGCCAACCTTGTTTTCATTGTTATGTAATTGTGATTCAGCCTTGACAAGTTCAGTAGTTACTTTATAATTTGCTTTTACAGCTTCTAAAATTAAACACTTCTGAGTCCATAGAGCATTCTTTATCACACAGACAAACAATTCATTGTAAAATGTTGGGAATGTTGGGATGCCAACCTGACTACTAGATGTACATTGTACTTTTCAATTTTGATATAACATTGTTTAATTTAAATTAATTGGGAGTCGATTAATGACACTAAACAACACTTACTTTTAAATTTTCCCGGAACTAGTTTCAGAGGCCTTCCCTCTATCTTCAGCCGGACATCGACTGGTTCTCATTGGTGTAGCTGGCAATATTTTGTCATCGGTCTCCTCTGGTGGTGGTTCGAGGAACTTGCTGAACAACACTTCCATGAAAGGATTTACAACATTGTTTCTTTAATCTATGTACTATTAAAAGACGGCACTGGAAAACTCAAGAGATAAGGAAGAAAGTAAGACTGAAAATAACCTGGAACGGGATTATAGAAAAAGAGATACTAACAAAAGAGAAGACATGGAGTGATGTAAAAGGGTTTGCATCACAGAGGACAAAATGGAGTAATTTCACAGGAGCCTTATGTTCCCTAAGGAACTAAAGGAATTAGGTTAAGCACGCTATGTACTATCAGCATCAAATAACGATTTCCACATATAAACCTTATTTCAATTTATTTCAGATTTACATTATTTCTTGTACATGATTCAAATTGTTTACCCCACAGCACTTTCACAGACTATGCATATGTAAATCTTTGTACCTAAATGTATAAAATAATACAATTTCAGGTTTTAATTACATTCGCATAAGCTACTACATTTTCACAGATGAATGTATAGAATTATGTCTTTTCAGATTTGACATACGACTAAAACTGTTGCCACAGATCTCGCACCTGTATGGTTTTACACCTGAATGTACTAAACTATGCCTGTTCAGGACTGACCTATCATTAAATTGTTTTCCACAAATATCACATTTATGTGGCTTTGTACCCAAATGGAACAGAATATGTCTTTTCAAGTGTGATGCTTGCACAAAGTCTTTATGACAAATGTCACATTTATATGGTTTTATACCGGAATGTATCCAGTTATGCCTTCTTAGAACTGACTTATCCTTAAAACTTTTTCCACAAATGTCACATCGATGTGGTTTTGTGCCCAAGTGTATCAAAACATGACTTTTCAAGTATGCCATTTGAGTAAAGACCTTCTCACAAAAGTCACATTTATATGGTTTGCCAATAGAATGAACTAGAATATGACTTTTCAAGTAAGCTCTATGAGTAAAGCTTCTTCCACAGATTTCACATTTGTAAGGTTTTGTGCCCAGATGGATCAACGTATGGCTCTTCAACTTTGACTGCTGCGTAAACCTTTTGTCACAGATGTCACATTTAAAAGGCTTAACACCTGTATGAGTCAGACTATGGCTATTCAAATGAGCCCTTTGTGTAAATCGCTTTTCACAGATGTCACACTGGTACTTCCTGGTGCCTGAGTGAATCAGTTGGTGCTTTTTCAGCTCATATGCATTTTTGTAGGTTTTCTCACATATAGAACACTTGCTTCGTGTTTTGATTCCTTTAATAACAGCAAAGGCTGCCTCATTCTCTTCTTTAAAATCAGAACTTAGCTGATTCATTTCTATGCTGTGTTTGTTTTCTGAAAGTGAACTGGTAAGAAAGCTACAAGTTTCACTGCTGTCACTGTGTATTGTGTTGACAGGTGACCTGAAATATAAATTTAAATAACATAAAAATATTTATTTATTATTTATTTCTTATAAACTGTTACATAATGGCAGTTCAGGAGCATCAAGAACAAACAAATAAACAAACTGGCAGTAGTGTACCATTTTTGGAATGAGAATTATAGAACAAGAAGTCCATTTATTAAAAAGTGTTCAGGGTCCAACTGCATTAACCACATGGGAAATGATATTCATAAAGAAATATGAAGGAAAACTGTTCAATTTTGACATCACCTTTGAAGAGAAGCCAAACTTCAAGTTCATCAAGATACCAACAGAGATGACCTCTATTGCCTTCACGGAGTTCACCAAATCAAAATTCAACAGTTGACATTAGCTGAGGAAGTTACGAACATCCTAACAAAATGCATTCTAGATAAACATTAACAATATATGGAGCATCGAGTACTACGAGGGCTGTTCAATAAAGAATGATCATAATTCTTCACACTGCAATTCAATCTTATTATATTCTATTAGCTTGGTGTGAAACAAACATGCTGTAGTAGTTTCATTGTTGGTACTCCTGGTTCCTGCCTGTGAGAACCAGGAAAGTTCAGACATGTTCAGTATTGCCTACCACTGTAATGGAGGTAACATGCAGTTAAAGTTGATGTTAGAGGAAGATCCGGTGTTTCTTTCAAACGTAATCATTGCTGATGAAGCTTGGCTACATCATTTTGATCCTGAGAGCAAACAGCAAAGCTCAGTGTGGAAATCTCCTTCATCACCAACCCCCAAAAAGCAAAAGTGGTTGCTTCTGCTGGGAAATTTATGATCATCTCATTCTTTGATATTCATGGAATGGTTTATCAGCATGTTGTACCTGCACACACACATCAGTAACTGGACAATATTACAGGGATGTCCTGAAAACATTACAAGTCCATATCAGGTGCAACAGACCACATTTTCATGAAGCAGACTGGATGCCGCACCACAATAATGTGCGGCTGCATATTGACAATGTTGTTGCTGAATATCTTGCAAAAATCAATGCAAAGTGCATCCCTCACCCTCTCTATAATCCGGATTTAGCTCCATGTGACTTCTCTATTCCCTAACTTGAAGAAACACCTTCGTGGGAGGCATTATCCATCATCAGAAGCAGTGGTGAAAGCTGTGGAAACGATTTTGAAGGATCTCTCCAAAAGAAATTTCCAGCATGTCTTTGAAGACTGGCAGAAACGCTGGGTCAAGTGCATCACATTCAGGGGAGACTATTTTGAGAAGGACCACCAAACTTATGAGGATGAGTAAAGGTACATTGTCACAAAAAAATTGTGGTCATTCTTTATTGAACAGCCCTCGTAGTTCTACTCAAAATGATATTAATTTTGTGCTTCATTGTATAACGGTCCTTACTCAAAATGAATATTAAATTCTATTTGCTTCGAAATACATTTATTTAATGTGAATTTGCTATGAATTGCAAAGTTGCTTCTAAAATTGTTTACCTCATGACAGGATTTAAAATATCATCAGCTTGTTAATCTGAGTTGGATTACTATATAAATAACAAAGATAGCATTATATTGAAAATATGAAGCATAATAAAATTAATCCAAAGGTTGTGTATTTGTCTAAATTCAACAGTTACATTAAGTAAGCAAATTGGAAGGAGATGTTCTACATTTACATTGGCTTAATATTCAACCTAAAAGCAAACTTTAAAAAGATATGTTAACATAATTAGATAATTTAGTAAACTTTTTGTAGGGTGTCAGGGTAGCGCAATGGTTTTGTTTGCGACTCCCGTGCTAAGAGTTCCAAGTTCAATTTCCGGCTCTAGGGTGGCGATTTTAAGCTGGCCCTATCCATGCCTTCACCTCGGTCTAGCGCCTTTGAAGTGTCCCCTATGCCCAATGTGGTTCGCAGTCCACGATATAAGCTGTAGGTCCTCTCATGTCACTATCGCCCTATCATTGGAGGTAATAGACCCGTCCTCTGGGTGCCTCCATCTGAGAAATGGGTCCAGATAACACATGGTGGGGCGAGGTTACCCCAAGGGCCAAGGTTACCATATGGGGCGTGTTGGTAACCAACCAACCAGTAAACTTTTTGAAACTATATGACATGTTTAGATGCTAATCTCTACAACAGAGTGCCAGGTAAATTGTTATGTCCTCCTCGTGGTATTTGTCTCCCTATGGTGTTGGAAGAATGAGCTTTGCATTAGAATGCGGTGAGTAGGGTTCCAAAAGTAAAGACTTGGTCCTATTTATTTTAAAACTTGTATGTTTCTCATAACTGAAAGTTCCGTTCTACAAGCCATGATTTTGATGAGTTTTCAACCTCTTATTTTGTACTTTTATTTATAGCCCAGTTATTACTAACACTTGTAATTGGAACTCAAAATAGGGATGACATAAACAATCTTAAGAAATGGGCAGACAACAACAAATTACAAGTAAACAAGAGTAAGGCTGTATGCATAATATTCAGGAAAGGAGGAAGGATTTCAGCCAAAGATACACTCACTTATAGCTCTACCAAACTATAATCAACAGGAATATCATTCAAGATACATATAAGAGAGAGAGAACAGTAGCAGACATTAGAGGGACTTACAACATACAAGACTGCACAAGGATGTCAGTAGCTACTGCAATGAAACTATTCCATGCAAAAATCTTATACTTGCTGACATGCGGAATACAGGAAATCTGTATATATATTGTCAGTGAAATATTGTTGGCATACAGAAAGTGTATCCTTTACTTTGAAATGATATGCAAACTGCCAACATTTTAAGCTCTAAATCTGATGATGTAGAAACCAGGAAAGGAGACCAACAAACATTTTCAAAAGCATACTGCAAGTGAATCAATATTAATGATTAAAACAAATGACAGGTTTAATTTTTTTTAACATCTCCATAGCCTGTAATCTTACCTTGGTGATGCTGCTGATGGGAAATCTTCATCTATACCAGTTATACACACAGTTGCATCCTGAAAAAAAAAAAATGATATTAAATTTAATGTATAAAATATATGACAGGTCAGGTAGCTTCTAAGTGATCTGGTTCTATATGAAGAAATTAAAATTAACAATTTATATAAATAACCACTGTAACCTAATAGTCTCCTACTTACCTTTTATTTGTACAAGGTGCTAACCTTCCATAATCATTAGAACAAAAGTTACACAGAGTGCCTACTCATTTCATGTACTTGCAGCTAATTTACAAATACCAGACAATAAAGAATTATTTTGATTGATGGCATATATACTTTATTGCTACCTAGAGTAAACAGATGAACTATGCATTCCAGACAAACTTTTAATAAAAGATTTTAAACAGAAATAGTTTTGAAACTCCCTGTATTTATATAAAAAAGGTAATGTGCTGTACATACACCACTTTCTTCTCTACTCTAGTACAAAATATTCTTGCAAATGCTTATTCCTATATCTACTTCATATTAAAAATTGCATTCAATTATCTTATTGTTATTTTTCTTGTAGGCCTAAGGGGGTTATGAGAATAGAGTTTTAAAGCAACACATTTAAATAAGTTCTCTAAGAGATCAGGGGTTATGTATAAAGGTTTCTTCTTAAACCTTCTAACCTCAAAGCATGGATAAATAGACAAGGGCACATCACCACATTCTCTGCAACCATATTAGTTTCCTTTTAAACTCCTTTGCAACACACCAGAGATTTTCATAAAGGACCAACATTTTTGATATGGGTAGCATAATTTAAGGAAAGTGTTTTCCTTCAGGGTGAAGGTTGCAAGAGTTGTGGATTCCTTAACCATATTGAAGAAACCTCTATTCTATTCTGTTATACTACTCAAGCAAGATGTGAGCTATTAACATGCAGAAGTTCAGGTAGGTCATTGCTTTATGAAGGTTTACAGCTCTCCAAATTAATTAACTATTGCATAAAGTCAAACTGAGAAATTCAATGCCATGGCCGGGATTTGAATCATGGATCTCCTGCTTTCCATCCAGTCACTCTTAACCATTGAGCTACCATGGCCAATGTGTCGTCATGACACTAAATTCTCCAATTGACTCATATATTACTAGGTGCTCTTGTATTCGAGATACACCGTTTGTGGCAACTTACTATTGTAAGAACTCTATCCAAAAACCTAGCCTATACACGACTAGTGTGAAGGAACGATTAATTTCCATCAATTAACTTAATTACTAAACTATTATTTATTGAGATACTAGTCTTGAAAGCTGAGGTATATCAGATAATGCACTAACTACCCTCATGTTTTACCAAGCAACATAGGCCAAAGGTGAGAGCTAATGTAACTGCATTAATTCTCCTCTCCTTAGAGCCTTTGTATTCAATCTTTTGGCAAACCAATACAATTTGAACATTGAAATGGATTGGATTATGCTAAGGAGGGGATTCGGCAAAAAGCTTACTGTACCTATGTCTCAAGTGGGGCAGTCTCGGAAGGAGGGAAGAGGTGAGGGCACACAAAGGGCAGGGCCTTTATAACTAACCAGCAACTAAACTGAGTCCAACTAACAGTTGAAAAATAAGGTTTATATTGAGGTTTGCAACAGTTTACTCTAATTTCTTCTACTACAGTTTCTTCTAAAACCTTACCTTTAATTCAGCATCTGAAGGAAGAATTACTTCTGGCTGACACTTCATAGCGGTTAATGTTTCCTCCTCCCACACAGGTTCTTCTTTGATTTCTGATTTAATATTCATTTGATCATCATTGTACATAGGAAATCTATTCTCAAATTGTGCTGCATTAACTGATTCAAACAGTAAACTAGAATAGGACTCATCTGATGTGGAATTCATTTCATCTGACATTCTTTCAGCATAAGTCTCTTCTTTGATTTTTCTTATGGCATCCTCCATTGTGTGCTGGTCAATAGACATGACTACTAGCCTTGACTCTCATTATAAGAACTGAAGAAAAAGAAACCTGCAGTTAGAAGCTTATTAAACACATAAAAAAAGGGAACAAAAGGTTCACTCCCAAAGTTTTGACAACATATCTTTGTTAAGTGTTCTACATTACACTCTGTACAATGTATCAACTGTTCAAACTATTTTGTAAATGTTGATTGCCAATATAACTATGAGGATCGGCTGATAGGTCCCGGGCCTCACAATAAAATAACTACAACCTGGAAACATTTTTTCTTTATTTCTTAACATAATCTCCAGAAAGGCTAATACATTTGTCATATCGGTGTTCTAATATAATTAAGCCATCTCTGTAGTGTGATTTATCATGGTGCTCAAAATAGCTGTTAACCGCATCAATGACCTCCTCATTGCCTGTGAAATCTTCATCATCCAAGAAATTTTTTGAGATTTGGGAATAGGTGGTAGTAACTGGGTGCTAGATCTAGAGAATAGGTTGGATGTTCAAGCAATCTGAAGTTTAATTCAGACATTTTTTCCATTGCAATGACTGAACGATGGGTTGGAGTACCATTCTGAAGAAATAAGTTTTTTTCTTTATAAATGAGGTCTTTTTCTTTTCACCTCGTCACTCAAAGATTGCAGTAAGCTTGCGTAGTAGTCATCAGTGATACTTTTTTACTCTTTTCAGAGTAATCAATCAAAATAATTCCCTGTGCATGCCAGAAAACACTCGCCATAACCTTGTTAGCTGACAAACTTGACTTTGCCTTTTTTCGAGTTGGTTCACCTGGCACAGTCCACTGTTTTGACTGTGATTGACTTTCTGGAGAGTAGTGATGTATCTGAGTTTTATCCATGGTAATAAGCCGTCTCAAAAATTCACTGGGACTTTTACAGTAGAGTTCCAAATTCTTAACAGAATTTTTTTTTTTTTTTTTTTTTTTTTTGCAACTGTTGATCAGGTGTCAACAAATGTGGCACAGACCTTGTGAAAGCCCAAAATATTACCTGCACGTTCTTTTGATATCTTAACTGCCTCGGCTACCTCAAACAACTTTAATCTGCAGCCTTCCAGTACTAAATGATGAAAGTGACTTCCACAGGATGTCAAGAGCGAGGCTCATCACTAGTGCTTGTACTTCCCATTTTAAACTCTACAACCAACCTTTTAATTATTGTATATGAAGGGACAGAGTCTTTCAATGATCTCTGGAGTTGTGACTTCCACAGGACGTCCAGAGCGAGGCTCATCACTAGTACTTGTACATCCCATTCTAAACTCTACAACCCACCTTTTAATTATTGTATATGAAGGGACAGAGTATTTCAATGTACTGTCCATTTCCTCCTTGATTTCATTAGGCGTTACGCCTTTCAAATGGAAGTATTCAATCACTGCTCGTTTTTCTAAATCCTCCATTTTCATGATACCTCTCCACTTTCTTGTTCAAAATGCTGTCATTCAAAAACTAAACAAGCTATTGACCTGTAACTATGAATACAAGTAGTCTAGAGTTAAACTATATGATGCAATCTGTCAAACTGGCCCAGTGGTGCCATCTTTATATGAGGTCCTGGACTTATCAGTTGACCCTCATATTTTTATGTTCAGGTTCTGCAGCCTCTTGTGACTCAAATTGTTCATTATAGGTTTATTATTTTGGGAATAGGAAAACATATGAGGTTAGATCTGGAGCATAGGATTGTGATTCAACATGATTCTATACATACCCATCTTAGGAAATTTCTTTTCAGTGTGTGTGAAGACCTGTGGCAGGTATTTTGCTGTACACCATCCATCAGTAACAGCCTGTTTCCCTCAAGTAGAATCATCACAGTATGCTGAAGATTGTTTAACTCTTCTAATACATGCAATATCACATTGACCTCCGCTTCAGCATCACATCATCTCTACAAAGGCGCTTCATTGGGAGGTACTGTAAGCAGAGAATCTCAGTTACCACCAGTATTCTCTTTTCCACATAAGGTTTGAGTCTTCGACTATTTCTGGACAGTCTCTCCTACTTCATTGGCTGACATACTGTGTAGTATGTATTATTACATCAGTAGAGGAAGTAGTCTTGCTGTTTCCACTCATGGTATGGGTACTCCTAATAGCTCCACAGTTTCCCAAATTCTACAACAGGTCTTGATGCTGCCTTTTCTAGGAAAATGGGCAGATTTTTACAAAAGCCTGCATACTGTGATCTATTGATATAGACATCCCAAACATCGGCACTCTTCACGACAAAGATAAACCATGCTCAAAACGAACAAGATCAAAAGCTTCTATAATCAGGACATCATGAAAGCAAAGCTCTATTTAACAAAATTGTTTTGATTATCTGCATCGAGCCCGTTAATGGAAAACTGCCAGCTAGAGATTGCACAGACCTTATTTCTGGCTTATGCTATCATCTCTTGGAATAAACATTATGTTGCTCAGGAACAAAACCTTAATTTATTGTTATGGAACTTTCTGAAGTATAACCAAAGTATAGGACAAAGGATTTCCTGAACTAGACGGTATATGACTCGGCATGGCCGGCGCGTGCAAACAGACCGATAAGGCAGCACAGAGATAAAAGCTTGCCAAAACAGATAAAGATAGATGACTGGAAGGTTTGCTTTCTTGTTGTTACAGAATGTTCCACTAACTTCTAGAACAATAAGTGGAGATATAAAAGAAGCTGTGGCTATTTTATGAGGACAGTTGTAACTGGACTTATGTAGTGAGTTGAAAGTAGAGAACTGTTAATTGTGGACCTTTGAAGTGTATCGTGAGGGATTTTGTTCATTTGTTTACGTGTGCAGAAGCCATGAGAGACTGTTGGTATATGTTAGGTCATTCTGCTGCCAAGGGTGTACAAACTGTCTTGCTATGGAAATAAAGAGCATTTTGAATTTCTGCAAACTTGACTTTTAATTTTACGAACCCACAAAGTCACAGTATGATAACAAAGGAGATTGCTCAGAGTTATCTTAAAAGGTGTTGGCAACTGTTTACAGAGTGAATGGAAGACAGCGTGACTCATTGTTGGAGAAATCTAAGGAGGATCCAGGCATTATAAGAGATTGTTTGATCTGCCTACTCAGTTTGGTGGGACAGTGAAACACTTGATACTGTGCCAACTGATTCTAGAAATACAATGTGCTTTAAGGTGTATTCAAGTGTATATAGTGAACAAGTAGCTCTTAATGACTTAAATGTTATGTAACTAATCATTATCTATTATTAATTATGCTTTCAACTCTTGTACATAGTCACCGATGGCATTGTTGTATGGCTACGACCAATGGGAGGTGGGCGCATGGGCAGAATAGCTGGACGCTTGCCGAGAGAAAGACAGGCTCTGTCTCTTTCTTTCTCTTGGCAAGCGTTAAGCTCTCCTGCCCACGTGCCAACCTCCCGGCTCCCACTTGTCGCAGATGCACAACAATGCCATCGGTGAAACTATGTATAAAATGACTATAAATATTTCATGTATTAAAAAACCATGTACATTGTCACAAATGATAAAAATACAGTATAACAAAATTAGTGACAACCACAACACCGTCTCGGTAGCATAGATAGTAGCATGTCTGCGTCAGGTTCAACAGGTCCCGAGTTCGAATCTCGCCAGGATACGGTTTTTCCGGGGGTTTTCCATATCTTGAAAGATGAATGTGAGATAACTCTAAGCCCTATGAACCCTCGGCTCACTTAAGCATTCATCGTCCGATATGACTTCGTGGACGACGTAAATTGAAAACTAAAATCAAAACAAAGCACAACAGATGAATGACATTAAGCCTAAATACCGACTTGGATAGCCGAGGTCGATAAGGCATAGATGCCTGAACAAGAGGTTACTACGACCATCTATGAATGAGTGTCAAATTAATGTTTGAATAGAAACTCAAAGTACGTAAACCCAAATACTAACAGTTATATTTGCAATTCAATTTAAAAACTTATTAGTATAAGTTCTTTCGATTACGATAAGCATAAATCACAAACGAATAATGGAACTTGAGTATGATTTGTATAAATTGTCATAATGTTGTTTATAGTTCTAATACAACATAAAATAAACTCCAAAGTTAGGTAACTGTAGAAACAGTAAATGTATGCATGTGTCCTTCATTCTGTGCGAAATGTCATAAAAATGTAGTTGATGTTTGACTTATATAATTATTATTTAGCTAGTGCTGTGTACAAAAATTAAAGAGCCGAATATACCATAAGAGTAGTTAAATGTAAATTTTAAAATATCCATTTTGTGATTTAGCGTGTCTTAATACCATAAGCCTCTGTTCCAAAACGAAGAGTAAAACCAATTAACAGAAATATTCCGAAATTATCTAACTTACCCGCAATTAAATGCGAAGTAATTTTATTCTTGGGCGATAAGCATTTTTGTAACATTCTATTCCACAACTACAAATTGAGAATGAATACGTCCAAATATTACAAATATCACATTCTAATATACAAAAATAAACAGGTCAGGGCGTTTATTCCTTCAACAGTTGATTTTACAAACTTGTAACAAGAAGGCCGTGTCTCTGGCGTAACAAATAATCTAGGTAAAAGAATATAGTCTTGCGTGAGCATTTATCCGTTTACAGCTTTTGTGTTTGTCAGGCGGGTCATTCTCGAAATATCCTCAAGACTCCTTGCCCACCTTCGGATAATGAAAAACCATAAATGCAATACATTCATGGATTCGGGCAGCCATGCTCACTTAATCAAATTTGCAATGTTGCAGAAAGGAGCTTTCAGAGTTATATGCAAGGTCGTTCTAAAAACCAGGGAAAACTATTATGTTCAAGTTATTTAAATATTAATATGATACATATACGCTTTAATAAGATCGCTGATTTCTATCTGTGACCATTGTGATATGATTTAAACCGAACACTGGTCACTCCTCCAATGCTCCATATTTCTAATTTTCTCAGCAGTAAACTATGATGGATCACAGTGTGTTCCTCAATTAAATCCAGAAACAAACACATTTATTTTTCTTCTGTTCAGTGACGTTGATAATCAACTAGGGATATAATTATCATTTTTTACGTTACACAAAGAACCCTTTATTTTGACTTCGTACTGTCAATTTGTTACATCCCCAGCGTCCAGTGCTTGCTTGATCGACAAAGTTCTGCTTTGCTATTCGTAGTCATCTTTGCAGATTGTAAGGCTGAATCGGGCTGAATTAAGATTAGAATTTTGGTGTTATGTGGCATTAACAGTCAGCGAGTCGTTCGAAGTAAGTATACCAATAACTATTTCTGTTACGATTTTTGGTAAACGCATATATTAAGCCTGCAAAAGATAACTTGTACTGATGTTAGGTAATTACAGCAAGATTTATAGACAGCTTGTGGAGTTTTCCATGTAGAATAACGGCCACGGTCTGACGTAGACTGTTGCCAACCGAACATCTCTAAAATTCGCAGTCATTAATCTATTGGCAATCACTCGCAATGAAAGTATTGGCAATTAATAATTCTGCAATAGAACTAATCAGTGGCGGCCGAAGTATGATTGCATTGATAGTCCCACCATTACTTTCCTTTTCTTTTTTTGTGTACATATAATTATTAATGTCCTTTAATAAATGCGTAGGAAAATGAGAGAAATGTTTGAAATTATGCTCACTTATATGATGCAATAAGTGTACTACTACAAGGAGAGCTTGGAAATATACCACTCTCAAAAGGTAAATGCATGTGAACACTGGCAAATGCTCAAGCAGAGCTCTGTTGCCAAGCGTAGTGCCTGTACAAGCAGAAGTTCTATACATAAGAGCCAGTTTCACACGCCAGCTAAGTTTCTGCCTATTTTTTCCATAATTAAGCAACACATTAAATATTCCTAAAACATTAAAATCTTACTATGACACACGTCGCAGCATTGGAACCTCACTGGATAAAAGAAATAGGGAAAGAACAATTAAAAATAAACTCTTATCTGATTAAGAATGCTTTCTATACAATAGAAGAATATAAAATTTGCAAAAACAAATAATAGTTAAAACTGTAGAGTCAAAATTGTAAATATAGATAGTAGTACCTCTCCATTGTAACTAACTTTATGTATACTTCACATGACGAAACCTTGTAAAACTATTACAATTTGTGAATAAACAATCTCAATCTCAAGCACAGTTTCCAATCTAGTAACTCGCTTTACAACTTTGTGGGGCTTGCCCGGAGATTCAAATTCAGGCACACTCCCTTTTTCTAAGGATGAAGCTGCTTAACTATACACTCTGTGTACTTACCTACACCACGAGCTTGCCCGCCTCGGTAGCGTGGTGGTAACATGTCTGTCTCACGTTCAAGAGGTTTCGAGTTTGAATCTTGGTCAGGGTGAGTTACCTGGATAAGGTTTTTTCCCGGGTTTTCCCTTATCATGAAAGACGAATGTCGGGTAACTCTAAGCTCTATGTACTCTGGGCTCATTTGAGCATCATTTCACCCATTCCATTCATCGTCCGATATGACTTAACGTTGGAGGACATAAATTACAAAGAAAAAATCCCACGAGCTTCCACAATTAATTGCTGGGTTTTTTGAAAAATCTGAGTTTCTCTATATTCTGGATTGGAGAGATTTCATAAAAACTTGTTCACACTAAATGTAATCTTTTCTGCCCTGAGAATGAATCACTTCGCCTATATTGATCGAAAAATCACTTGTCCCAGCTTCGAGGGACATGTTCAAGCACTCGGATCACAAACACTGGAGAAAAGATGTGTATAATAATTTCATGTAATATTAACAATATTTCAGCTCGAGTTCGACACACGACTTTGATGCCGTTCGTTTTAACAAAATAGCACACCACTACTCTAAAAACGTCAGTCTGTTTCAAACTGCATGACTTCTGTTTTTACAGTAGGTGCACTTGTTTATTTATGCTTGAGATAAGTGTTGTGAGGAAGGAATTGTGTTGTCTTTCTGGCTTATCTGTGTTGAATGGTTGGATGTTGGACAAACATAGCCATGTGAAGATGAAATGTGCATCACTCACGTTCTAAGTATCATAGAGACAGGAGTTTTGTATGGTCATGATCAGAAAATAAAATTCTTTCTTATAAGATTGGCATCTGTCATTTTCAAATATTTATCCAAGCTTAATTAATGAAGATAATGTTCTCAGCTCAGGTGCATGAGATGTGTGTAGCACATTCAGCAGCGCTGGTAGGAGAAGCAAGCTTAGGATCTGCTGTAGTCTGCAGTGTGGCCTGCCACCATTTACATTTAACTTTTGCGAAGATTATAATCACGTCCATCAGATTCAGAAGTTTAGTCGACTATGTCTTTCACGAGAAAATATTGAACTACTGTTAAATGTACAAATAAAGTGCAGAATTAACTTACTCTTGTAAATATTTCCATGGGCATGAGCTAAATCCACCACACAATTTTTTTCTAATATTCCACATAACCATTGGTTGTTCAAGTATATGTGCATTTTATTCTTAGCAGTTAACTGACTTCAAACCAGCACATTTAAAACCATGAGCTATTAATTTTGTCTGTGAGCTGTCAAATTTGATGTGTTACAAGGTATGATAAGAAATAATCTATGGTTATGAGCTCTCTTGGCAAGTGCTGTTGAGAAGACAAGACCATTAGCTTTGGCCATGTCAGTATGCCACTTGACCAAGAAGGGGAGGAACATTTTCTTGTTCTCATTCTCTATTTTGCAGCCAACTCACTTACATTGACTGTCAGATATAAATGACAGCATAGCATAATGACGCATGCATTAAATGTGAGGGTTTTTCTCCCCTCCTTACTTGGAAGTTCCCTTTCTCTTAGTCACCCCCATGCCTCGTCCTGCCTTCTCTCTCTGAGTCAGTATGTGATGTTCTGCAGATAGTAATAAAGCAGCTGTATTTAGGATCTGAATAAATTTAAATCATTTGTGAAAGGTTTAACACAACCCATCCCACGTGTTAATAATGTGACTCGTAGATGTTATATGGTATGTTGGGTTCAGTTTATATAATAGTAAGAAAAGATTTGTATTTCTTATTAAGTTTTGATCCTATAAACATTTTGTTCCTTCAAGAATCATTCTCCCTAACTCACCTTTTCCTCATAATTGGAACATGCCAGTGAGGTACTTAGTCCTTGAATGTTTCTTTCCCAAATATTTCAATGCTTATACAGGAAAAAACACAAAAAGAAGAAATCAATATTTTGCAACTACCATATTTAGCTTCCATGATTAATTTATGTTTTAGAAGTATAGAGCACCATGTTGGTATCATCATCCCTGGAACTTATCTTGAAGGGCCATATTGCATCAAAATGCCCAGCAAACTAGCGAAGATAATAGAATGAGTATAAGGGAAGCACAAGCTATCAGGCAATATCAGCATCCTATGGTTTTGAGATTTTTACAAAGATAGTTTAAAGTTAGTATCTGTATATATGCACTGTAATCAAATATAGCATCTAGCATTTTCTATCTCTTAATAGAATGATTCTCGCAGATTACATTAATTGGTGGGTTATCTTTGTGTGCTCAGCAGTAACCAAGCATATTGTGACTTTGTGGGTTCATGATATTAAAAGTCCAATTGCTCAATGTTCTTTATTTCCACCGAGTTACAGTTAGAACACTTGCCGATTACATATAATTACGTAGCGCACACAATTACAATTCACCAGTTCATCTGTCACAGGTCCACTTCACACTCGCAATTACGTACAACTCCTCCGATGCACGTACACAGTCCATTCACTCACTTGGCGCTCCTCACGTTGCTCGCCAAGAACTCACTGACTCGTCCACTGCAGGCCTTATATAGGGAAGATCGCCGTTTCTGCAAGGTTCGCGGCTTGCACAACTATCCCGTTATTTCCAGACGTCTGGTGGGAGGGGAAAAAGACGGTACAGGGCTCATGCCGATCTTCTAATCATCCCCTTAGTTAGTGACACGAGATAAATGGGTAGGCGTGGTCTGAATGCTTCCCGTCTGGCCCTACTGCCGACCGGTTCTATTGGGAACTCCGACGTTCGGGTGACAATATTTTAAAATGCATGGGGAGTAGTATAGGTGTTTTAAGTAGTCACAACTACATTTAAGTCCACTAGTATGAACATTTTCCTTCCTTAAGTTCCAACTTTTTACCAAGTTAGCCAGATGTCACATTTTTAATAACAAAATTGTTATTAAATGTTGATCTCTGTAAACCCTTTTAATAACCTCAGTAAGCAAGATACTTTTTTGTTTTTTGTTTACACATCCCATTTGAAGCCCCCCCACCCTCATTTTAATGAAAAAGGTATAGCTTAATTATTAAGTGAGATATAAGAAAACTTATATATACTGTTAGAAAAATGCTTCGCCATTCCTGGAGGAAAAAGGGACATTTTAAAAATATTTTTAGCTTCATATGTTACCTGTGCTATATTTGTAAATATAGAACCTTCTTTTGAACAAGTTTCCAGCCCTTAAACTAATTTTCTTGGTGTTGGAAAGTAATAACTAAGATACATTGTGATCACAGTACGTCATCCATGTATTCCTTGATTCAAGTACAACTTACTGGCTATAAGCTTTAAATATACTTTTTGAGGAGATTTTGGTCCAAAATCTAAGGTGTACAAAACTCTTGATTCTTGTACAAGTTGTCTCAGAAATTTCTTTCGGCTTTTTTGTATATATTCTCAGATGTCATTGTGTTTTCCCTCTCTAGAAATATGATTTTCTTTCTTATTAAGCAAAGATTACATTTCTGTAAATATATTCCAAGGATTGTGAACTTTTTCTGTAGGAGGCACACAAACCTCAAAGAATGTGTTGCACTTACCTACAAGATTTTGATGTATCATGAGTTACATACATGATTTTGTGTGGTTAAATATACAGATATTATGGTATTGTAACTGCACAACATACTTTAAGAATGAAACATTGATCTCAAAAGTATTAACCTCTGCATATACAGACTCTGCATCTACTGATTGACCAAGACATTAAGAGAACTGGTTAAAAACATCTCAGTGCAGGACAAGCTACATGTAATATTGTGACTTTGTGGGTTCGTAGAATTTAAAGTCCAAGTTGCAGAAATACAAATAGTTCTTTATTTCCACCGAATTACAGTTAGTGCACTTACAAATCGCGTACCACAGACAATTATGTAACACTCACAATTACGTAACACTCAATATTACGTAACACTCACAATTACGTAACTCTCACAATTACAATGCACAATGCACTCGCTACTCAGCGCCTTGCAGTACAACTCTCTCCCTCTCGATCCGACTAAGAACTGACTGACCCGTCCACTGCATCGCTTATATAAACAGATCGTTGTTTCTGGAAGTTTCCGCAACCGAGCGAAGTCGTCCCTGTGTTTCGCGATCCTTCTAGGCGAGCAGAGAGGGGGGAACCAGTAATCTCTGTTTGCTTCCCTCCCCGAGCCGTCTCTCTTCGGCACGTCCTTGGTGCTGCGCGTTGGCGTAGGCGTGGTTTTTACGCTGTCCATCTCTCCTACTCCCAGCAAGAGCCATTCGGACACACGTGTGGGCGTGGCCTCGATCCATAAGTTCTCCTCTATTGGCCGGCCCTTCCTGCTAGCTGATTGTAAGTACCACTGCTCCCTCCTCAAGGCTGGTCGTCCCGAACAGCACCATCGTAGCGGGCCAGACGATCCAGATGTACCACCAACATCTTTCCTCGGGGCACTTTCTGGATGCGGTAGACCACGTCGTTAATCCTGTTCACCACCCGGTACGGTCCTTGCCATGGCTGCTGGAGCTTCGGGCAGCGTCCCTTGGTCCGGGTAGGGCGGTACAACCAGACCACGTCACCTTGCTGGAACCCTTGGCTGTTGGCTTGCCTGTCGTATCGGGTCTTCATTTGGCCGGTCGCCTTCTGGAGGTTTTGACGAGCCATCTCATGCATGTCGAGATGATCCACCAGGTTCTCCACATACTCGGATGCTGGCTATTTTGCGTCCGGGGGCCTTCCAAAAGCCAGGTCACAGGGGAGGCGTAACTCTCGGCCGAACATTAAGCTGGCTGGCGTCATCCCCGTGGTGTCGAGTGTAGACGAGTGGTAGGCCAGCAAGAACAGTGGCACCTTGACGTCCCATTCTCGCTGATGGCTGGCCAGGACCTTCCTCAGATGTTCTTCTAAAGTCTTTATGTACTTTTCGATCATGCCATCCGAATGGGGATGTAGAGGTGTTGTGCGGTTCTTGTTAACCCCAAGTCTTTCTAGTGCCTCCTTCATCAGGTTGGACTCAAAATTGGTGCCCTGGTCACTGTGCAGCTCCTATGGTACCCCAAATCGGCAGAACACTTGCTCCACGAGGCAGTCTGTGATTGTCTTTGCCTCTTGGTTCGGGGTGGCATACACCTCCGGCCACTTGGTGAAGTAGTCCACAACCACCATCAGGTACTTGTTGCCTCGGTCGGACAGTGGGAACGGTCCACCTATGTCAACGGCGATCCGTTCGAATGGCGCTCCGACGTTGTACTGCTGCATGCGACCCCGGCTCCTAGTCTGGGGGCCGCGACTCGCCGCGCACACGTGACACTGACGGCACCATCTCTCAGCATCTGCTCGGAGCCTCAGCCAGTAGTTGCGCTGCCGTAGTTTGTCAACCGTTCGGTTCGCTCCCAGGTGTCCTGAAGTACCGGCGTGCACTTCCTCTAAGACTCCAGGGACCTTATTCCGGGGAAGTACCAACTGTTCTCTCTGCGTCTTCCCATCGGGTGATTCCCATACCCGGAACAGCACGCCCTGTCTGATATTCAGCGAGTCCCATTGGGCCCATTACGACTTGTAGGTGCCGCTCCTCGGTGCGATGACCTCGCAGGTTGGTCTTGTCCCTGTCTCCACTTCCTTCAATAGTGGCCCCAAGTCTGCGTCCGCCGGCTGCTCCCTCCGCAAGCACTGCCGTGACTACTCTTGACAGCTGCGGCACGCTCCTTCTCTTCCACTCGTGCACTGGCCGCACTCTTCTGGACAGGGTCTACGAGACATAGCGTCTGCGTTACCGTGGCTCTTCCCTCTTCTATATTCGGAGGTTAAATCGTACTCCTGCAGCCCCTGGACCCAACGTGCTGTCTGGTCTTCCAGGTTCTTAAAGCTCAATAGCCAGGTTAGGGCGGAATGGTCAGTCCTAAGGTGGAATGGCTGACCGTGCAGGTACTTGTGGAAGTGCTCCAAGGTTTTTACTGCCGCCAGTAATTATCGCCAGGTGACGCAGTAGTTCTTCTCTGCCTTGGATAGCGTCTTGCTGTAGTAGGCTATCACCCGCTCGCGGCCGTCCTCAACTTGCGATAGGACGCCTCCAATGCAATGGTCGCTGACGTCGATGTCCACGATGAAAGCGCCGCCTGGTTGTGGAAATCCCAAAATTGGAGCACTGCACAGTGTCTTTTCAGGTGCTGGAAAGCGTCTTCAGCGTCATCCGTCCACTCATAGGGTCGGTGTTCCTCTATCAGGCGAGTAAGGGGTTTGGCGATGTTGGAGAACCCCTTTATGAAGCGTCGGTAATAACTGCACAGCCCCAGGAAATTGCGCAACTCTTTCTTTTCCTTTGGGCGAGGCCAATCTCTCACAGCCTGTGTCTTCTCTGGGTCTTGGGTCACTCCGGTTGCTGAGTTTATGTGGCCCAAGTATTTCACTCCCGTTCAGCTTCAGGTTGATCTCCTGCAGTCGCTGTAGCATCTTACTCAGGTTCTCAGGATGGTCTTCGACAGTCTTACCGACGATGATGATGTCCAGGTAAAGCAGGCAGGCGTCATAAATCAGTCCTCTCATCACTGATTCCATAAGGTGTTGGAAGGTAGCTGGTGCGTTGCAGAGACCAAAGGACATAACTGTGAACTGCCAGCCTTGGCCTGTCAAGAACGTGGTCTTCTCCTTGTCTCTCGGGTCTAGAGCTACGTGCCAATAGCCCGACTTAAGGTCCAGGGTCGAGAACCACTGTGCACTAGCTAACGTGTCCAGGGTATCGTCAATCCGGGGTAAGGGGAAACAGTCCTTCCGGGTGAAAGCGTTCAGCTTCCTGTAGTCCACGAGGAAGTGTAGCTCGCCGTTTCTCGTCACCAAGACTACAGGGGAACACCAAGGGCTGTCAGATTCTTCAGTCACTCCCATGGATCTCATGTCCTCCAGCATCTCTCGTACCGCCCCTTGTTTCGCCAGCGGAATGCGTCTAGGAAGTTGCCGAATAGGCCGGGCGTCTCCGGTGACGATGCGGTGAAGCACTTTGTCCGTGCGGCCGTAGTCACTGTTACCTTGGCTGAAGACGCGCTAGTATCTTCTCTGCAGTTTTCGAACTCTCTCCAGCTGCTCTGCGGTCAGGTGGTTGACCGCCCTCTCCAGTAGGCCTTCTAGCGGGGGCCCCAGGTATTGCGCCGGCACCAGCTCCTGTGTCTTGTCGATAGCTGTTACGCTTACCACGGGCTCGCACGTTTCCAACTCCGTCCCGGCCTGGACGTCGTGATCGGTGTCCGTTGGATTTAGCAGTCTCACTGGCACCTCCTCTCGGCACGGCCACAATGCCCTGGCTACACATAGTCCGTGTACAGGCGTCTTCTGGTCCAGCATCATGTTCCTGGTTCTCTGGCCTTCCAGTCGCGCCGTCACCACCACTTCGCTCCTCGCGGGGACAACCACGTCTTCGTTCAAGACGACCCTGCAGATTCCAAGGCGCTCTTCGTGCTGAGGTAGTATAACCTCTTCTCCGTTGAGCCGCAGGACCTTCCTGCCGACGTCGAGCGTCGCCTCGTGGCTCCTGAGGGCATCCAGTTCCAGAATCACCTCCTCAGCCACCTTCGCGACGAACACCCACAGACGCACGGCACTCCGTCCCAAGGTCAGCTTCAGCCGGACCTCCTCCACAGACAAGATGTCACCCGCTGCTGTCATCAGCTGGTATGGTCGGCTTGGCTTCCTGGATGGCCAACCCTTGGCTATGTCGGGTCTGATGACGGTCACGGCTGCCCCGGTGTCAACCAGCACGCGCCACGGCTTCCCTCTCACCCAACCATCCGCGATGAGGTTGTCATCCATCCGCCGGCTAACGGCGCACAGTGTCACTCGAGGGAATGGTGATGGCGCCGACGTGCCCTCGTCTTGACGGCCCTTACTCGTTTCCCGGCTGCTCTCCCTGGTGTTGGCAGTCTCTCTCCAGATGTCCCGGCTGTCCACATCCCCAACACAGGCCACTAGGTCTTCGCCGGCGTCCCTCGGCTGGTCTTCGGTCTCCGGTGTAGCGGACAGTCCTCGTTCTCGACGTTGGGGTAGCCGACACCTTGGCCGCCTCCATCCTCAATGCTGCCGTTAGCGCCTCGTGGATGGTTGTGTAGTCGTCGAGCATTAGGCGCTGACGTATCTCTGTGTCTCGTACCCCGTCGACAAAGGCGTAGGCGGCTTCCCGGGATACGAACTCCGGCGGAAGGTCAACCAAGGCCTCCCCTGGCTGTTGCGACCTTGTCTTCAGCTGACTGCGGTAGGCTGCGGCTAGGCGATGGTTCCCGAGACGGTTCTCCAGGGCCTCCCAGATATCCTTGGGAGCCGCTGCTATCTGGACCGCGTTTAGGACTTCCGCGGCCCGTCCCTGGAAGCTGGCTATTAGCTGTGCGGCCTCTTCCTCCGGTGACCACTTGTAATGCCTAGCCACCGTGTTGAACTGTCGGCGGAAGACCTCGAATGTTGACGCGCCGTCGTACTCGGGAGGTTTGACGCGTGCAGATGTTGTGTCGCGTCCCAGCGTATCGGCCTTCAAATCCTTCAACCTCCTCCACCATGGCGTTCAGGAATTTGACGCTGCTGTCGGCCTTTCCCTCTAGCTCGTTAACGCGGCTCGCCAGGTCTTCGACGCGCTCGCGCAACTCCCTGCCGTCCTCCTTCACGCCAGCTAACTGCTCCTCAAACTTGGCGGCGAGGGCTTCGTTCGCCGCTTTCATTTCCGTGTTCAGTTCGGTCATCTTCGCGGTCATAGTCGTGGCCAAGTTGCTATTTGCAGCGTCCGTCTTCGTTGTTAGTTCGGCCTTCATTTCTTCCATTTTCTGTAAGATCTTTACCAATGCGGCCTCCATGGTGGTAATATCCCACTCCTGACACCAATTGTGACTTTGTGGGTTCATAGAATTAAAAGTCCAAGTTTGCAGAAATACAAATAGTTCTTTATTTCCACCAAATTACATTTAGTACACTTACAAATCGCGTACCACAGACAATTATGTAACACTCAATTGCATAACACTCACAAGTACGTAACATACACAATTACATAACTCTCGCAATTGCGTAACACTCACAATTACGTAACTCTGACAATTACAATCCTAACTGCACTTGCTACTCAGCGCCTTGCAATACAACTCTCTCGATCCGACTAAGCACTGACTGACCCGTCCACTGCATCGCTTATATAGACAGATCGCTGTTTCTGGAATTTTCTGCAACCGAGCGAAGTCGTCCCAGTGTTTCGTGATCCTTCGCGAGCAGAGATGGGGGAACCAGTGATCTCTGTTTGCTTCCCTCCCCGAGTCGTCTCTCTTCGGCACGTCATTGGTGCTGCGTGTTGGCGTAGGCGTGGTTTTTATGCTGTCCATCTCTCCTACACTCAGCAAGAGCCATTCGGTCACACGTGTGGGCATGGCCTCGATCCATAAGTTCTCCTCTATTGGCCGGCCCTTCCTGCTAGCTGATTGTAAGTACGACGATTGGGTAACAATATCTTTACAGTGCAAACAAATGTTATGTATTTTAATATCAACTGCAAAGTCAAGTGGGCATTCAATTTGAAGAAATCAAAAGGTGCTGTGACCAGGCTGCCACCACAAAGCCAGGCTCACCGCTGTTCATTTGTCATGATCAACCCTTGACTTCTTTCAATTTTTTCAAGTCTGGAATACTCCAATTCCAGATGCTTCTAGAACCATTCTACCATGACACAGGGGTATATATAATATGTGCACATTAAGTTGAGCGCTGGATTTATGGTGTGGTGCGGGCAGAGAGGAAGAAAGAAGAGCTAGCACTCTTTTGTTGCTGCAGTGTGATCAACCTTGAAAAACACAGTTCAGCAAAACAGCATGTAAGATATGCGAAGAGATGTGCCGTAAGTGTGATATATGTGGACAAATAGTAAATTGGACTCAATCTGATAAGCTGTATATATATATATATATATATATACTTACCATTTATATAACATAAAAATAGAAAATAAATATTATGACAGTTATAAATACTCATTCACTGTGTGATTCTTCGAGTCTGGTGCATCATTTTCATTGCTAGTATTTGATGTGTTGACGATAATTTCATCAATTACATTTTCTATTACACAATTGTTTCTGCAATATTTCAATTCCAGCTCTTGGACCTTCTTGCAATGTGCTGCGGTTATGGAAGATAATGCTTCTATAGCAAGTTTCTGCAGATTTGGAGCCATAACACCAGTAATATTGCATCCTATGAAAACATTCTTTAGTTTTGCCCACGCCAGCTCAGTTGCATTCAGGTCACAGTTATTTGGAGATAGATGAATAATAAATGTGTCCCTTTTCAAGAGTCATAACATGCACAACATACCTGTGTTGTAAACTGGTTATCAATTAACCTCGAAATTAATCAAAACGAAATATGGCGGACTTGACAAAGCTTAGTGCATTAGCTACTAAATGTCAATATATAGTGCATTACAAGTTTCAAAGTTGTCATCTGTGTTTACAGAGTTGCACGAAACTTACCAAATGAAGACTTGTTACCCAAGCGCTCAACTTATCGTGCACATACTGCAAGTGAGCATTCTTGCATATTGGGGCAGTTAGGATACAAGAAGCAGTTAGTGAAAAGTACAAAGCAGTGTAATGCTATAGAAACCTCTATAAACCAGTATGCTTGTACTGTGCATTTATAAAGTGGAATTATATGCAACCCTCTGTTAACAGTTTTAACAAAGTGAGTTAAGATACTTAAGTGGAGTTCTCATTTCATCACAGTATTATTGGTGCAAAATTGGAAATTGCCAGTTAAATAATGGCTATAACTTTATGTTAGCTAAAATCTGTAGACTTCAACTTCTTTTTTGTTTTCAGGATTGTTATGAGAGTGAAACACAGCATGGAAATCAAAGAAGAACCTTATTGTGTGGAAACAACATTGAGTGAGTGTAAATCAGAGTCGAAAGTGTGTAAAATTCCACATTCGGTGGAATTCCAAGGCAAGGGAAATTTTGAAATGAAAGATGATAAAGATGGCAGCCTCTGTACTGGTAATATACCAGATATAAAAGTAGAGGTAAAAGAGGAACCTTTGTGGGATGATAGAACATCAATGAACTTGGAGTGTTCAACAGAATTAACTTTTGGTCCAGATCCACTTGTACAGAACAACATAAAGGTATGTTTTATATAAAGAAATACTGTACTTGTTTGTCTTAATAATTGTATTACAGATACACTAAATATTAACATTAAATGACTTCACATTGTCATCATAAACTTCCATTATGTAAAGGAAATAGCACAGTTTCTAAATTTCATACAATCACTTCTCGTTTTTACTTTCTCTGCAATTTACCAAAAGTAGGAGTATTCTTTAGAATAAAAAAATTGTTATCAAAATTAGGTCAGAAATATTCACTTTGGGGTACCTTGAACCCAAAAAGAGGTGGAGAGAGTGAAAGTGTGTGAGAGAGTGAGACACTAGTTCTGAGGGACTAGTTTTGGGAGGCATTGCTTCCATTTCCTCGGAGAACAGCATAAGCTGAATAAAGGAGAGTGGAGTAATTAGATATGTACAGGCTGTGATTAAGTTTTGTGTATTGCATGATGATATTGTTGCGTATAAGGTCTGAACAAGATTTGGGAAATATTTTAGTAATTGGAGGTTCACATTTCATTTCGTGGTAAGCTCCTGGCTTCAGCAGGAGTTAACAAGTTGAGACAGGTTGGATGACTCAGTGATCAGAGTAAGCAGTGGGTATTGAACTACCAGCTCATGCTTACTGATGATTCAACAGTAAAATTTAAGAAGGGTCATTCTTTGGTTGCATAATATTGCACCATAGGATGTAAACCTTCTGTTATGAACCGCTGACTCATATGATAGCAGACTTTTGGAAGCCAGTTCTATTTAAACCATTACAGCCAGTAAGGAGGGGTTAGATCTTTGTTAGTTAGTTAGTTAATTGGTTAGAGGATCGGATTTTGCTGCCCTAGTCTTATCATAGAACTTGTTGATATTTCTACAAGACTTAACACTTCAGAGTGAACCAGCCACCTCTTGTTCAGAACTCTACGCTACTCTACATAAAAGGTAATATTTATTTATTATGTATTAATTGACTTAATGTCTTGATTGTACCCTTTATCTCTTCCAGATAAAGGAGAGCTTTGTTTTATTAGCTTCTCCAATCTGTGGAATATATTTGTCAATGTTGTTGAGAACCAATCACTTTAATTTAACCCTAATTATGTCACTACCCTTTGACCTCTTAGCTCTGCCATCTACTCCCTTATCCTTTTAGTAGTTACACCCCCAGTTGTTGATTAGGTATGTAAGTCCATCACCCCCCTTACAATCCTGATTGCAACAATATAAGGATTGGTTTATGAGTGGTATAACATTAAGCAAAATATTTGGAGGATCCAAGACAGGAAAATTTCATAAAATTGATACAATTTCCACTTTTTGCAGGAGAAAGACAATCAGTGTTTCCAATATGTTATGAATATTTAGTAATTGCATTCATTGCACAAATCATTTTTCTTGTAAAGATCTTGCAAACATTTAGGGTTGTCTTATATGTGAGACCATCTTACATCACATCATTACAGAGGATCACTATAATGATTTTTGCGAATGTTAAAAAAGTTTGAAAACATCATATGACATTTACTATTTACTTACGACCAATTAGTTATCAGTAATAAGTGTCATAATGTACTCCATTATTTTAAGACCTAACATATGACATTGATAAGTGTTTAATATTTGTATTCTCATCAGTGAAAAAGGGTACCAATTACAGAATTAATAAAATTCTACAAAAATTAGCCTCTCTGTAACTCTGCATTTCCTCCACATAACTTTTGATAGATATCATGACTAAATTTCAAATATTTCCATTGTGCTCTCATGTAATTAATGGCAACCTAAGTATCAGGAAAATTAATATATAAAAAGCAGAAGCTAGCAACAGTGAGGCAACAAATAGTACATAAAATATAATTATTTGTCACAAACTTCACTTATGTTTTAAAAAAAGTGATGAAAATTTCCACTTAAATTCTGTGGAAATTTTCATCGATTTTCTTAAAACATAAGTGAAGTTTGTGACAAATAATTATATTTTATGTAGTATCAGGAAAATGTTTATAAAAGCTCAAAAGAGTTAGGTTAATATGGCCACATTGGAAACTGCATTTGTTTTTTGTCATTTGCTAAGGTATTCGAAAAAGTTTTAAGTAATAGATTAGTAAGCTTTCTAAATAAATTCAATATACTAAGTAAATCCCAACATGGATTTAGGAAAAATCACTCCACTACCACAGTTATAGCAGAGCTGTACCACAATATACTCCAAGGGCTTGAAAATGAAGAAAAGATCACAGGCATATTTCTTGACCTATCTAAAGCATTTGACAGTGTATCACATGTAATGCTGCTGAACAAATTGCAGAAATATGGCATAAGGGGGAAATTTCACACAATATTAAAATCCTATTTAGTAAACAGAAAACAATGTACAGTAGTTAGAACCAAGAGTAGACATACAATAGAATCAGTCACATCCAATTATGAAATAGTCACAGCAGGAGTGCTTCAAGGATCTGTCCTAGGACCAATACTTTTTTTGATTTATGTGAATGATCTTCCTATAACTACACTTTCAAAATTGGTGATGTATGCCGATGACACCTCATTGATATTTGGTACTAAGGAAGTAAACGGAATGGAGAAAATGATAACTACAGAAATGTTAATTATTTATAATTATCTTACAAACAATAGCCTGAAAGTAAATCTTCAAAAAACAAAAGCAGTCATGTTTCAACACCGCAACAACAGGTATAGTAGTAATCCTATTAATGTAAATATAAATTGTGAACAAATCGAGCAATTAGATAAGATAAAATTTAGGAGTGATTATTGATGAAAACCTAACTTTCAGACACCATATTGACTACATATGTAAAAAGATAAGTACACATCTTTATTTATTAAGGAACCTAGCAAAATATCTAAATTCTGAACATCTGAAATTAACCTATTATGGAATAATACATTCACATCTACAATATGCAGTTGAGATATGGGGCAGCACTTATATGACTAACACGAACAGATTACTAGTTTTGCAGAAGAAATGTATAAAATGTTATATATAAGGTAAATAGAAGAGAATCATGTAGAAATGTCTTTGTAGAAAACAGAATCCTAACAGTAGTATCTTTATATGTTTTTAAAGTAGTCATATTTGTAGTTAGTAAGGAGGAAATGGGTAATTTAAATAAACATTGTCACAAACACGAAACAAGGACACAAAATAATTACCATAGAATAACTTTAAATAAGAAGTCAACAGATAAAGATTCATATAAAAATTATTTGTGGTTGGTTTACTGACACTCGTCACTTACTTTTTCATATATTTATGAGAGACTAGTTTCAAAGGCCAGGGCCTTTGAAACTAGTCTCTCATAAATATATGAAAAAGTAAGTGACGAGTGTCAATAAACCAACCACAAATAATTTTTATATTAATTTTGACGTCACTGTTACTAAATTCCTCCAAACACACATCAAGATAAAGATTCCTTAATCATGGGAAAAATATTATTTAATAAACTACCAAATCCAGTAAAAACAAAAAAAAGGTAAATTATTTAAAAATGAACTAAACAAATTTCTAATACAAAAATGTTTGTATAAACTGGACGAATTGTAATTAAATGTATACAATTGTTTATCTTGACATATCCAACAACTTTTAGTTGTTATTATGGATGAACATTGTTAGTGTTGTGAATTGCAGGATGCTGCTTCATGTATAACTGGTATAGACGAGGACTTCCCATCAGCAGAAGCAGAATCCACAAGGTAAGAAGACTGCTGTTCCATTATGTTAATACTATTCAGATATTTCAGTCTATCCATTTTGTACGCACTGTTTTTACTCGCATTCATTACTCCCATAAGGTTAACCCGCCTCAGTAGCGTGGTGGTAGCATGACTGTCTCACATTCAATAGGTCCAGAGTTCGAATCTCAGTCAGGGTGAGTTACCTGGATAAGGTTTTTCTGGGGTTTTCCCGTATCCTGAAAGATGAATGTCAGGTAACTCTAAGCTCTATGGAGCCCCGGCTTATTTGAGCATCATTTCGCCCATTCCATTCAACGTCCGATATGACTTAATGTTTGAGGATGTAAATTACAAAAAAAAGAAGAAGAAGGAGAAGGAGAAGGAGCTTCAGCTTCCATAAGGTTTGATTTTGCTTGCTTCTTATACATTATTAGCAGTGAAAATGAGTGTGCAATATTGCTAAAGAATGTGTTTTACCAAAAAGTGTGAACTATAGTCATACATTTAATTAACAATTCTTCACTGCAAAACATTAATACAGGCGAGGAGTTAATATACGCTTGTTTGAGAAATGCCGTTTGTAATCTATTAATTTTCAAGATAATTGGGTGGTTTTTTTTTTTGTAATTTACGTCCGCACCAACGTTAAGTTATATCGGACGGTGAATGAATTGGGTGAACTGATGCTCAAATGAGTCCAGGGTCCATGGAGCTTAGAGTTACCCGACATTCGTCTTGAAGGATAAGGGAAAACCCCAGAAAAAACCTTATCCAGGTAACTCACCCTGACCGAGATTCGAACTTGGGAGCTCTTGAATGTGAGGCAGACATGCTACCATCTACGCTACCAAGGCGGGCAGATAATTGGGTGTGTAACTATAATCATTTAAGAAGTATCTAATATTACCATAACCGTAGAGTCCAGCTGGCATCTCTCATATGGAATATTGGCTTTTGTTGCCAAGATCAAACCTATTGCAACTACTTAATTTTCTCAAAATGCTGAGGGCACCAATTTATCATAGACTTGGATTGCATTTAAGAAGCATCTCTTCTGATTATCCAGATAAGTTTTTCCAGAAATAATTTCATTGCACATTTCAGTATAAGTGGGATAGAAAAAACTGAAGTAGCATTACAACTGCAAAAGGAGGTTTCTAGTGGAGGCTTTCATCTACATCCTGAACTTAACCAATAACACAAAGATGTGTAGAATTCATTTGGACAATGAGTTTTTCACAGTCTACAGAAAGTTCATGATAAACATATTATTTTAATGAAATCATTTAAATATATGAAAAATACATAATATTTTAACTAAAGTTAAAAAAAATACAAGGCTTTTTTTATGTCAAGTGTAGTCTCTGCAGAATGAATGGATACTTTGTTTAATGTGTTTAATATGTTCTTTCAAAAATATGTTTATATGGTATTCTTGGAAGTTCCAAGATGATTTTCCTGTAAATCCAACCTCATCTCCACAAAGTACCCTGTAAATGGAAAATTTGCCTTTTATTTGTGATTCCAAAAGATATTGATCGAAATACTCTATGTTATAAAATCTATGTATAAACATATTTATCTTGAAGTTTTTATAATTAGCCTATAAAGTAGTCTTCTAAATTAAATTTAAAGGGAGTCGATTAATTAGTCTTGTAAACCTAAGGACAAGTTAAAAGATTTCCACATAAAAAGCATATATCCTTTTGAAACACATAAATTGTATTAAAAAAGCATTTTTTGTAACATTATGTATTGAATTATTACCGAGGCACTTACTGTTGTACGTTTGAATTTTATAATACTGTTGCTAGCCATTGTTGTGACGGGCACAGCTGGTGTGTTCAAAGAGACAGATAGTGCAGCACGGAAATAAAAGCTTGCTGAAACAGAGAAAGAAAAAGACCAATTGATGACTGGAAGGTTTGTTTTCTTGATTATTACAGAACGTTCCACTAATTTCTAGAACTATGAGTGGAGATATAAAAGTACCACTGCTGTCAATGCAGGGGGACAGTAGTAATTGAACTCGCTAATCATGTGTGTGCAGCTGTGATTTGAAAGTGAATTCTTTGGTTTGTGGTCGTGTGGCAGACGACCTTGAAGGTTGTATTTGTGTATGTTACATAATTCTACTGCTGCCAAGGGCTGTACTGACTTTCTATGGAAATAAAAAGCAGTGTGAATTTCTCCAAACTTGACTTAATTTTACGAACCCACAGTCACAATACTTTTAATGTTTATAGAAGTAAGTCTTTTAATCTCATGCAAAGAGCAAAAACAAAGGCACTTGAGCCAACTTCTGGGATTTGACTATCACTTCAGTCTCCTGTATTCAATGAAATCTATAGTGTAAACATCTATCTGCATAAAAATAAAATAAATAGAAAAATATACTTTTATGAAAAAAGTTTGAAGAAGACGTATTAAAATAAATGATAACATATAGACAGAGAATTTGAATATAATAATCATATTTTTAAGGATTTCACTATCACTTCAGTTTCTTGTATCCATCTTATACCTATAGATACAATGAGAAATGTAATGAAACCATTTTTGCAAATGCTTATCTCAATTAAAAATACATTATTGATGAGCTTTTGTAGGGATAGCCCCTTTCAGCTGTGGGTAGCAACATCTTTAGTGCTTGTCATTGATTAATTGGAGGGTCGGGATGCACCAGATTGACATAAACTAATCAAAAGACAAGGAGATATTTCTGGATCTTCCTCTTTCATGAAGCTTCTATGAAACCTTAGCAGCTGTATTTAAGCAAATATACCAGTGAAGACTCTGCAAATTGTTGCCTGCGACATTCAGTAAATGTGCCAAAGACCTTTGTTCAACACTGAACAACTAGAAGAGGGAATAAGAGTCCTTTGTTTGACAGTTAAAAGCATCGAGAAGACGGATTAAGAGAGTCGCTGTGTTCAACAGTTAGCAAGCAACCAGAGGATGAAAGAGCAGTTCGTTGTTTGAAACTCCATCAAGTGAATACATAGAACATACAAGGGGCATCCAGAAAGTAAGTTCTGTTTCAATTTATCTCCGCTGAAGCGCGGCGATCGCAGTTCCACACATGCATGGTAGACGCTCTGTATCAAGGAGAAGAAACGTGCGCCATTGTGAGATCGCTGTCAGCCACGTACTGTGCTTGTTTACAATGTCGGTGTTGATTGAAAATCCTGCCGCTTGTGAAATCAGATCTGTGATTCGTTTTCTGCATGCTAGGAAAGTGAAGCCAATTGAAATTGGTTGGCAAATTTGCAATGATTACGGACGAAATGCAATGAGTGATACAATGGTGAGAA
This sequence comes from Mantis religiosa, assembly GCA_030765055.1. NCBI lineage: Eukaryota > Metazoa > Arthropoda > Insecta > Mantodea > Mantidae > Mantis > Mantis religiosa. The sequence goes on from CM060953.1 coordinate 203,296,467, forward strand.
GATGGGTCTGACAGTTCAGTGAAGGACGTAGTGAAGTGCATGATGAACAAAGTGGGTGTCGATCTTTGGTTACAGAAGAACTGGTTCACACAATTTTTAAGATCCAGGAAAACCACACTAGTTCATGAAATTGTTACTGAAAAACTGAAATTTCGTAAACTTTGCTCATATTGGATGCCAAAGATTCTTACTGAGCAACTCAAAACAAAACCGATGGGTAGTGCACTTCAATTTTTGATCCGTTATGATGAAGGCAGTGAAGAATTTCTGACACAGATAGTCACAGAAGATGAAATTTGGGTTTCTTACGACACCCCTGAAAGTAAGCGTCAATCAATGGAATGGAGGCACACCACATCCCTAGCAAAGGTTAAGCCGAAAGAAATCTTGACACCTCGAAAAATGTTGTGCACAGTGTTCTGGGACAGAAAAGGCATCTTGCTAATTGATTTCTTACTGCATGGTCAAACAATGAAAGCAGATGTTTATTGCGAGACACTTAGGAAATAAGTGCTGCGCAATACAGAATAAGCGCCGAGGAATGCTGTCAAAAAGTGTTGTGTTTCTTCACAACAACGCATGATCACACACTGCAAATGCGACGAAAAGCATCCTACAGGAATTTGGCTGGGACATGTTTGACCACCCCGTGTACAGTCCTGACCTCGCTCCTAGCGACTTTCATCTACTTTTGCATCTCAAATCTTTCCTTATCGGTCAACACTTCAACAGTGATGATGAGCTGAAAGAAAATGTTTCCAATTGGTTGAAGACACAAGCGGCAAACTTCTATGAAGAAGGTATACAAAAACCTGTGCCTCGCTATGACAAATGCCTGCAAAATTTCGGCAGTTATGTGGAAAAGTAGTTTAAGAGTTGTAGAATTTTGTGCAATAAATAATCATTTTTCTGTATCTGTACACAATTTAATTTTATTATAAACATAACTTACTTTCTGGACGTACCTCGTACATCCATGTGCAGCATTCCTGGATCATATAAACTCCTTTACCTATAACTGACTGAGAAAACAGAGATATTAGAGCAGCTTTATATGGGATTAAAATAGGAAGAACCAAGCTTGAATGACTAAATGGTCAGCATGCTATTTTTGAACTACAGTCTCACAGATCTACAGTTATGGAATCAATGAGCTTATGTCATTAACTGCTCTTATTTATAGTTTTTTGTGAATGCTACTATTTGACTACACATTTTCATTGTATGGAAAACAAACATGGTTTCATTTTAAGTTATATATGTTGTTACAGCTTACAACTGAAGTAATTGTCTTTCTCATGAGGTAAATTCATTGGCTCCTTGGGTATTATAGTAATTGAATTTGCTAAAGGCCTCAGGGAACTCGTTTGCTTCAGTTTGGTTCTTGTGATTGAAGGTTTCTGTTTTTAGCCTTAGAGTATAAGATTCAGATTCAGATTTATTCACCAACAAAATTCATACAGAATATGGGTTTCGTCAAAAAAAAAGTTAAATAAAATATTATCAGGAGCGTGCATCTCTTACATCTTCAGGATCTTCAGCATCCTGAAGATGGGAGAGATGCACGCTTCCGAAATGTCGATGTCACATCTTCTTACCTGGCTCGAAGCCCGGAAACATCTAGAACATATACGCCGCCAGGAAAGATTCAGCTAAAATATGGAATTTGCTTCACAATTATTAGCTTCATGTGCTACATATTCAAATTTGTGGACAGAGTCAAGGAAGTAGTTTGCATGCGATGTTATTAGGTTATGACTACTTTGGTTAGAACATCGCCAGTGACTCAGTTATGTCTCTGTAACTACTGCACTCAATAATATTGCTTGTGGCATTACTTGAAATATTTATCTATTCTCTACTCAGATTCTTCATTGTGAGGGTTGTTTGAAAGTCCTCGGCCTGAGAACGATAAGATACAAAAAACAAACAATTGTTTATATTTCAACATAGTTACTTCTCACCTCTACACAGTTGAGACAATGATACTCTCAAACTCTTTGTATCTTTAATTTAAAATAATGTTATGTTCTGTTATGTTATGGTTTGAATGACTAATGGTCTCTTCATCACAATAATCCACTTCATGAGATTTGTAAACAAGCAAATGCTCAAAGAAAGCCAAATTGAGTGAATATGGAACATGCGGCAGCAGTTCAGACTGCAAGTTGTGGCTGTAATTGAAGTCTGCACTTGAGCATTGTCTTGGTGGAAAAAAAAAAAACTCTTGTATTAACAAACATGTATATGTGTATGGTGAATTGTTGATGGTTTTGCCATTTTTCAGGTACTTGACATCACCTATACTGCTAAAGGAATACACTTGAACTTCTTTGTAACACTTTGTCGAACTTGTACACATTGTTTTGCCTGCTGCCTTTCTTTGAGATGTGGTAGTAAAACCATTTTGTCACTAGTGATGAAATGTCCTAAAACCAATCCATCAAGGCATATGGTATCATTCCTCTGAAATATAGATTCACATTATGTAGAAAATGAAGCTAGTTACAGTGAAGCAATAAATATTACACAAATATAAATATTTGCTACTAAAGCTACACTTATCTTAAGAAAATTGATGTTAAACTTCTTTCTTATTTCCATTGGAAATCGATTTCAGAAGCAAATCGCTTTCGTCCTCAGTCCATCAACTCCAAATCAAATCGTCAAGGAAATCTCGGTTACCATGTTTTTTCTTATGTTTCATCAGCATTACCAACATCTAAAAACGAAACAAATCTAAAAACAGAATCAACTGCTGGTATGTCAAAATTCATTACACAATGTTTATTTTTTAAAATAAATATCTTTTCCCAAACTATTAAATATATGGGACCATTTAATTGTTTTAATAATTTAGCTTCCGAGTTTATTTCATGGTTACATGACCAAAAATGATCTGTTGTGGCCGATTTATCAGTTTGTTTTTACTTAATGTTACGAAAATGTTCTTTCTTTCTGGTTTCCAAATTACGTTTCATCTTTCCAACATAAACCTGATCACAATCTAAACAAGAGAAGAGAAGCATTATAATGGGAGAACACATTCTGATTCATGCAATTAAGTTGGGCCACTGTAATGTTTTCAATTTCATTTCTAATATTTTGTTTCAGTTTCTTCCAATGCACAAGGTTTTGTCTCGTGAACTTTGTCTTTCAGATTACCCCACAAGTAAAAGTCACAGAATGTTAGATCTGGGGGAGTGAGAAGGACATATACCAGCACTAATCAATCTGCAAATACTTCTCCAATTTTATTCATGGACTCCTCTGCTGTATGGGCAGTAGCAGAATGTTGTCGAAACCACCCGTATGATTTCTCTTCTTCTATCAATTAATGATAAAATGGCACCAAAATGTCATTTCCATATCTCTCTGCCTTTACAGTTTGCTCATAGAATATAGGACTGATTATGGTCTAGCGCTAACAGCACATCGAACTCCAACCTTCCGATCATAATGAGACCCAATGCTGACTGTTAAGTGTTGACACAACCTGTGAGATGGAACTTGCGTCATCAGAAAAGAACAGAAGCTGTGGTAGATAGAGTCAACATGAAAAATTCAATGCCATGGCCGGGATTTGAACCACGGATCTCATGGTTTCCGTCCAGTCGCTCTAACCCATTGAGCTACCTTAGCCAACGTGCCGTCCTGCCATTAAATTCTCCAGTTGACTCATATATTTCCCCGGTAGACCACTAGGGGCTCTCGTATCTGAGATACACTGTTTGTGGCGACTTACTATCGTAAGTACTTGAGTACCAGGCTTCATCATTTAACTCTTATTACTTTAGTTAATTGATGGAAATTAATCATTTCTTCACACCTAGCCATATATAGGCTAAGGTCAGGACGGCATGTTGGCCATGGTAGCTCAATGGGTTAGAGTAACTGGACGGAATCCACAAGATCCATGGTTCAAATCCCGGCCATGGCATTGAATTTTTCATGTTGACCCTATCTATCAAAAACTTTAGCCTATATATGGCTAGTGTGAAGAAATTATTAATTTCCATTAATTAACTAAATTAACAGAAGCTGTGGATCAATTAAACAGTCATTCATTGATTAAAGAAACCATTCACAATAATGCTTTTGTGATACTGATCACCTTGTTTTAAAGCATCGACACTTGTACACTTATACTGTTTTAGTTTTAATATTTTAGTTTCTCTAAGTTTAGAAGACTGAATTTCCCACCTGTTGTGTTAATTTTGGTTTTCATTTGGTTGGTAAACATACTGTTAGTTTACGCTTTTGTTTTTTGTTTGCCACAGAACCAGTGCTTTCAAATTTCATTACAGTCTCAGGAATTGAAAATCTGGAAGGAGGCACATTACCAGGAATGTTTGAATGGGGATTCCCATTTATAATAACTTTTATACACAACATTGTGTGGCTATAGAGTCGAGCACCTGTTATGTTAGTGGCTGCTACAATACTGCTGAGTAGAGTGCACACCACTAGCCCCCCCGCCTCGGTAGCGTAGATGGTAGCATGTCTGCCTCACATTCAAGAGGTCCTGAGTTCGAATCTTGGTCAGGGTGAGTTACCTGGATAAGGATTTTCCGGGGTTTTCCCTTATCCTGAAAGACGAATGTCAGGTAACTCTAAGCTCCATGGACCCCGGGGTCATTTGAGCATCATTTCACCCATTCCATTCATCGTCCGATATGACTTGATGTTGGAGGACGTAAATTAAAAAAAAAAAAAAAAAAAAACTAGCCCTCGTGCACAACAGCAGCCATTAATGGGGAATCCAGCAAGGTTGAGGTAGAGGGGAAACACTGTGTGTTCTGTTATGTTTTAAATGAAGAACCCTGTAGAAGTTTAAATTAAAGGTAAGAAGAACAAATGTAGTCTTCTTGTAACTTTTCATTAATTAATTAAACTTAATACTGGTAATAATACAGTTGTAAAACTGCACTATACACATTGATAGGAATTTTATTAATTAAACATAATTGATGTACAGTTGCTGTGATTAGCCTCACTGTTCAGAAACCTCAATTGTTAGTGACAGACATTTCTTTATAAACAAAATTGCCTTTAGAGAGGTATAGATTTCTACAAGGGCTGTTCAAAAAAGAATGATCATAATTTTTTTACGGTCATAATTTTTCGCACTAAAATTCAGCCTTATTATATTCTGTTAGCTTAATGTGAAACAAACACGCCGTAGTAATGTCATTGTTGGTACTCCTGTTCCCGCCTGTGAGAACCAGGCAACTTCAGAGATGTTCAGTATTGCCTACCGCTGCAATGGAGGTAACATACAGTTAAAGTTGATGTTGGAGGAAGATCCGGAGTTTCTTTCAAACGCAATCACCGCTGATGAAACTTGGCTACATCATTTTGATTCTGAGAGCAAACAGCAAAGCTCAGTGTGGAAATCTTCTTCATCACCAACCCCCAGAAAAGCAAAAGTGGTTTGCTTCTGCTGGGAAAGTTATGGTCATCTCATTCTTTGATATTCATGGAATGGTTTATCAGCATGTTGTATCTGCACACACATCAGTAACTGGACAATACTACAGGGATGTCCTGAAAACATTGCAAGTCCATATCAGGCGCAAAAGATCGCATTTCCGTGAAGCAGGCAGGATGCTGCACCACGATAATGCGCGGCCGCATATTGGCAATGTTGTTGCTGTATCTTGTAAAAATCAATGGGAAGTACATCCCTCACCCTCCCTATAGTAGAGATTTAGCCCCATATGACTTTTTTCTATTCCCTAACTTGAAGAAATGCCTTCGTGGGAGACATCCATCATCAAAAGCAGTGGTGAAGGCTATGGAGGCGATTTTGAAGGATCTCTCAAAAAATGGTTTCCAGCATGTCTTTGAAGACTGGCAGAAATGCTGGGACAAGTGCATCATATTCAGGGGAGACTATTTTGAGAAGGACCATCAAAATTATGAGGATGAGTAAAGGTACATTGTCAAAAAAAAATTGTGATCATTCTTTGTTGAACAGCCCTTGTATATTCCTGAAACATTATCATAGTACTTAAGAGCAGGTGTTAAAGGCATATGCTTATCCCGCCTGCCATTGTTGCTAACTGTGGTACATGCATTTTGTGCACAGGAACTGAGAGCATGATCTTCATTAATTACCTTGAGTAAACAGTTTGCCACAGCAAAGGAAGTCACAGGGGAAAACTGCTGATCTGACATGGTTTCGACACCATGCCTGGTAGTTGTCCATGACACTCGGGTCAGTTTAGTTACAGCCCAATTAAAAACATTCTGACACCTCCTAATGTTGTGTACATCTTCTCGGTTTTAGTATACTGAGTGAATTCCTTTTGTGAAAGATGCATTCTCTGTTATACCATCCGCTGTCCTTGTCACACTGTTTTCAAACAGATAAGGGTAGCACATTCCTGTCAGGGACTTTCTTCCCATTGGCAAACACTATGCTAAAAGCATAAGGCCAGTGTTTTAATTAGACAAAATTGCATACTCTGTAACACTTAGAATGTTTCTTCACAAGATTTTCATCACCCAAAACTGACAAATGTGGAAAAAACAACCATTCCTGTCTCAATACTTATATATAGTCATAAAGAGTGTACTATGGAAAAGCAAGCTGTGGAGTTTGCAAAGGAGTAAGTTAATGTTACATTTACTTTCAAATTAGCAGTGTATTAGTCAATTTAAAGTGACCTGCCATATGTTAAGTTGTGTTTCCAATATATTAATGTGTAAATATTAATGTATAAATAAAGTTAATGTGTTTGTCACACAATTGTGTATGTCCATTGAGCAATAGCTATTTTTTATTATTATTAATTATTATTATTATTATTATTATTATTATTATTATTATTATTATTATTATTATTATTATTATTATTATTATTATTATTATTATTATTATTATTATTATTATTATTATTATTATTATTATTATCATCATCATCATCATCATCATCATTATTATTAATATGAAAGTTTCATGCTCATGGTAGAAAAATTGCATTCAAAATATGCAATTATTTAAAAAGAAAAAGGACTAATTTAAAATATAGAGCAACTATAATTTTTTTAATAACTCCGAAAGTTATTCTGAGGGTAATAACCTGGAAGCTGGTGATGTAGGTAGTGTACACAGTCATATAATTTTATAGGAAAGCTGCTTCATTTGAACAAAAAAGGAGCATAGCCATTTTAAAATCTCCTAGAGAAACACATAATTGTGGAAAGCAAGTTATTGGGCTGTACAGTTTCAAAAAGACATTTTGCACTGAAAATGTCTAACACATAAAGAAAGAAGAGTAACTACACACACACGCACGCACGCACGCACGCACGCACACACACACACACACACACACACACACACACACACACACACACACACACACACACACACACACACACACACACACACACACACACACACACACCTAGCGATGAAGAATGAAATAAGTTACAAGGACTCAGTGTATGCTATGTATATTTTAATGAAGAGTATGAATGATATTTGTGAGTTTCTAATGGATTTGTTGCTCTAATTGGTTTTCTAAGAAAAATCATTACCTAAAATTACATGTATTATATATATTTTTTGTGTCTTCGTGGGTTGATAGAATTAAAGGTCTTGTTTGCAGAAATTTAAAACACTCTATTGCAGTAAACAGTAACTTTGTGCAACCCTTGCAGCAGTAATAAGACGTGACATACACAAACAGCAGTCTTCAAGGTTGTCTGGTGGCTCCGCTGCATGCTGTGGTACAGTTCAAATGTCCACACACTCACAATTACTGCACAACAACTAACAACTCAACTAGCAACTGAACACTTTGCGAGGTTTTTATACCTCCAGTCATTGTTCTAGAATGCAGTAGAGCTCCCGAGAGAGATCGTGGCGGCAAGAGAAAGACGGAAAGATCCAGACATATCTTTGTCTCTCTCTCGGCAAGCGTTCAGTGCATATGCCGCTATCTGTCTCTTTCTTTCCTGCTCACGCGTGACCGGCACTTGTCGCAGCTCCAATGAAACAATGTGATTGGTGACAATAATTAATAGCTTATGGAGTGAGGGAAAAGGAAATGTCTGCAAGCATTATTCTCCTGTTTCTGCTTTATTTATATTCTCTTCATAATTATATTTGAGTTTTACTTCTATTCCTGTTTGCTAGCATTATTCTAGTACTTATATTGCACTTCCAACTGCATTATCCTTCTTCCTTTCTGATTCCTAATTGCCAAACTTTTGGTGCACTGTGAGGATGTAGTCTTTTCTTTATGTAAAGTTAGCATGGTTTAGTAAGATTGCACATGATTAAGCTGGTCTACAGAAACATTACTTAGAAAACTGTCACAGTTAATATATATGTCAAATTTGCTTAACATACTCAATGTGCTACTTATTAGATTGAAGAACGAAGTTTGCATGCTATGTATTTCATTATTCTACATTACCTCTGCCATTGTTCTACTTCTGTTAGAATATCATCATTGATTTCAATATCCATGTGTTACAGTTATACTAAGTGATGTGCTTTATGGCAAAACTTGAAATATTAATGTATTCTTTCTCATACTCTCATTATAAGGGTTGTTCATATAAAGTCCTTAGCCTGAAAAAGAAAAGACAGCAGTTATAAACCTAACATGGTTGTCTTTCAGCTTTGTACATCTGGACCAACTATATTCTTACTGTCCGGCCGCTGTATGTTCGGCTCTGACATTTAGTGGCTGCAGGAGGTGGAGGGGGAAGGTTACTAGTACCAACATATAATAATGAGTAATTGAAAACATATCGTGAGAATTATCTTTATAATGAGAGTATAAGGCTATATTAGCTTCAAAACATTGAAATACAACTTTTAATTTCATTATCATGCAAGATATTCTTTACAACATCACTCTATTCAAATATTTCGTTCACACCTTTCACGCACACCAGCTGCTTCTGTTGGTGATACTGGGAGTCTGTACATCCGGTGTCGTGGTCAGGAAGCTAAAACTGTCTGCTAGCGCCAATCAGCGTTGTCGCTGGTAGGCGTGGCTCCCGAACTCAACACCGTGTTGCCAGCTTCAATTTGTTTGAGCCACGTGGCCTAATAGCGGCTTGCGCTGGTGAACTTTTTTCGGTATATTTTTCGTGCGTGAATTCCGATGTTTAGTGTTCGTAAGTCCTATTATTATCGCTATTATAATAATATGGCTCCTGGTTCGTGTAATATGCAAGTACTGAAATATTTAAAATACACATTGTTCCTCTGCTTGAAATTCCCGCTAAAGAACTGGCAACAGCCTGCTTCCCCCTCTCGAGAAATGTCAGAGCCGAACATACAGCGGCCGGACAGTAGTTTCATTATACTTTAAGTATAAAATTATTTGTGCACGTGTTTAAAAGTTTGCTTTATATATGATCTGTGAATTTGAGGTAAATATCTGTCCTACAAATCATTTCTTTACATTTGGGAAGACAGGAAAGTCACTGGGAGCCAAATATGTAATTAGTTTCATCTTCGTAGCATCACTAAGGTTTCATAGCACTTTGTAAAATGTTTCTAGATAGTCTACCAACCTTATACATCCTACAGAAAAAGTGGGTATCACCAGTGCTGTAGTTGGGCCGATACAGGCCAGTATGCCATACCACCTAAAATTTGAACATGTTAACGTACCGTCTAAATTCTGAAGCGGCAGTTACAATTAAAGAAAAATATGTTTTATATTTGTTCTTAGTACTAAAGTGTAATGGCAGCAATTTTTGTATTAGCCATAAAGCTTCTTGGTATAACACTGAGGAGTCATGCGGTGCAAACCGTGATTCTTAAGTAACCTTTGATGAGTATCACTTAAACATTTTTTCCAGTTTGGTGAGTACTTCCTAAACATTTTTTCCAACTACAGCTCTGGTTTTTTAAGTTAATTGATGGAAATTAATAATTTCTTCACACTAGCCATATATAGGCTAAGGTTTTTGATAGATAGAGTCAACATGAAAAATTCAATGCCACGGCCGGGATTTGAACCACGGATCTCCTGGCTTCCGTCCAGTCGCTCTAACCTATTGAACTACCATGGCCAACTTGCCTTACTGACATTAAATTCTCCATTTGACTCGTATATTTCCCCAGTAGACCACTAGGGGTTCTCGCATTCGAGATACACCATTTGTGGCGACATACTATCATAAGTACTTGAGTCCCAGGTTTCATCATTTAACTCTTATTATTTAAGTTAATTGATGGAAACTAATCATTTCTTCACACTACTCGTATATAGGCTAAGGTTTTTGATAGATTATTGGCCATGGTAGCTCAATGGGTTATAGCGACTGGACGGAAGTCAGGAGATCTATAGTTCAAATCCCGGCCATGGCATTGAATTTTTCATGTTGACTCTATCTGCAGCACTGGTTATCACCTTTCCAATACATTGAGCCTTCCTTCAAGGTCTATCATCCATCATAGGACTGTTGCCGTGTCTCTGGCATGTAGTGATGAATTTATGCTTTGACAACAGTGCCATCAGTTGTGATGTTCTTAACATGTTCCGATACTCCTTCATCCTGTTAATTTGGATATGCTTCTGATTGATAACTAGTAAATGCACATCCATTGAACTTCAAGTATTCCCATTTGCTTGTGCAAAACATTACGGATGTGATCTAATGAGATCATTGTATTATCAACAGACCTTGGTTCATCTACCATTTGAGACAAAATAATGCATTCTTACCATGTTTTATTCCAGTAATTTTGGTAACTGCTTATCAGGGGCAGCCGGTGACGCATTATATTGACGGTGCCATAAATCAATGAATGAATAAATAAGGCTTGTTAAAATATAACTATGTGTACCAATTTCGAATGATTTAGGTAATCTTATCAATAATCCATCCTACTTTACAATATACTATACCAAACAGAACGTACAGGGAAACGGAAATACATATTTATTGCATCCGTACTCTTGTTACACACAGGTGTGACGAGTACAGTAAAAGTTTAATAATACTGTTTATGGTGAATGTGATACAAAGCATTCATGTATGATTTCGCGACAGAGAGACAGTTATCTTAAGTCCTGTGCTTTACTGCACTCTAGCGTATAGTGTAAGTTATGTGCCAGAGAAATCTCGGCAGCACCTTCTCCCATAAGAAGCCATGTATAAGCAGACATCCTAGCCCTTAACACAGGCACTTATGAGCGTAGAAGGTGCCGTTCTGGAATCAGTACCAAGCCACACAAAACAACCAGGACAGAGCGATTGCGTTTAACGTGCCTATTCACACAAGGGAGCAGATACGCAGAAACTTCTTCTCTTTCTTTCGTTTTCATACAGATGGTGCCATGGCACAGCGGCACTACCTCAGAAGCCGCCCCTGCTGCTCATTCTAAATTTTGACTATCAAAACAAGAGAAATATGGTACTTAAACAATGCAGCCCATTTATTCACTTTCAAAACTAATATTGAATAATATTCCAAATAGTGTCCTATTATTTTTTACTTCAGTTGGCTCTACAACTTTTAATACCGGGATTTAACCACCACACAATTTCACATTATAGTTTCAGAAGAAACCTTAACTACCTATTTTATTTTGAAGCACTATAAATACTAACAATTGCAAGCACATGTGTGCAATTTTATGTTTTGCCATCAAAAGGAGCTCACTTGAGAACTGTTATCTTTGGTATTGGATAATGCTAACTCCATCTCAATCAGGCTGAGAACTTGATGAACTGCCCTGCTATTTATATATATACATGTCTTTTCATGATAACTTGCATTAAAATATTTCAGATCACTGGCATACACATCATGCAGTACCACCAGTGGAACTCTGAATTGGAACACAAGTTCAGGTTTTAAAAGTCGTGACTTTAAAGCGAAGCAGGCAAATTTTGAGTTTAAAGCCTCTGTTCTGCACAAAAAGAGTGAGACATCCTTTTATAAAAAAACCTTCACTGAGAAGACAGCCATGAAAGTTAATAGAACCAAGCATAGTAAACAACCTCTCAAGAGTTCAGTATGTGGAAAGAGTTTTAAACAAAGAAGTAATCTGAAAAGGCATGAGTTGATACATACTGTCCCTAGAGAACATACATGCAATGTTTGTGGAAGGAGCTTCAAGCTATTGCCACATTTTAAAAGACATGTTTCATCTCATTCTGATCCAGAACCTCACAAATGTGACATTTGTGACAAAAGCTTTGCTCATTTGTCAAAACTGAAATGCCACATGTTTATGCATTCGGGTGTAAGACCATACAACTGTCATCTTTGTGACAAGAGTTTTTCTCAGCTGTCATTACTGAGGAACCACATTGTTGTACATTCTGACTCCAAACCGTACAAGTGTGACATTTGCGAGAAGAGCTATAATAATAAGGGATGCCTGATTAGGCATACAATGATTCATTCAGAAACAAAACCGTTTGAATGTGAAATATGTAATAAAGGCTTCCATGATAGGTCTGTGCTCATAAGACATAAGGTGATACACTCAGACTCAAAACCTCACACATGTCATATATGTGACAAGAGCTTTAACAGTAAACCACGTCTGATCAGGCATACTTTGATTCATTTGGACACAAGACCATACAAATGTGACATATGTAACAAAGGCTTCAATGATCGGTCAGTGTTGGTCAGGCATAAAGTAATACATTCAGATGCAAAACCATACACATGTGATACATGCGAGAGGAGTTTCAATCGTAAGTCAGCATTAAAAAGACATAAATTGAAACATTAGTGCAAAATCGATACCATTACAACATGTAAAGGAGCAGCAGTAAACAGACTTAGATTATAAGACAAGTAACATTGAGATCTTTACACTGAACCAAGCACTTTTAACAATTCACTGAACTTTCTATTAATATGTAATCTCATAATGCTATGCTACAAGGTACGTCCGGAAAGTAAGTTCTTTTTGGTAATAAAATTAAATTGTGTACAGTTACAGAAAAATTATTTATTGCACAAACTTCTACAACTGTTAAACTACTTTTCCAGATAACTGCCAAAATTTTGCAGGCATTTGTCATAGTGAGGCACAAGTTTTTGTATACCTTCTTCATAGAAGTTTGCTGCTTGTGTCTTCAATCATTTACAAACATTTTCTTTCAGCTCTTCATCATTGTTGAAGTGTTGACCGCCAAGGAAAGATTTTAGATGCAAAAACAGATGAAAGTCGCTAGGAGCGAGGTCAGGGCTGTACAGGGTGTGGTCAAATATGTCCCAGCCAAACCCCTGTAGGATGTTTTTCGTCACATTTGCAGTGTGTGGTCGTGCGTTGTCGTGAAAAAACACAACACCTTTTGACAGCCGATAAATTTCAATTTATTAATTTTTAGATGAATCGTATTTATTACACATCTGCTTGACTTTCGTACCTATTTTGAGGACATGTTTCGCAAATCATCATTTGCATCTTCGGCTCTTATGCGACTAAAGCTTGATCCAGCTTGAAACAAATTTCAATTTGTTTCACTTTCCTAGCATTCAGAAAACGAATCACAGATCTGATTTCACAAGCGGCGGAATTTTCAATCAACACCGACATTGTAAACAAACACAACAAAGTGTACGTGGCTGACAGCGAATTCACAATGGTGCAGGTTTCTTCTCCTTGATACAGAGTGTCTACCACGTATGTGCGGAACTGTGATCGTAGCGCTGCAGCGGAGATAAATTGAAACAGAACTTACTTTTTAGATGCCCCTTGTATAAACAGTATTAATCAATTCACAGCAAATTAGTCATGTCAAAATTAAAATGCTCAAGCATTTGGCTGTTTTGCTGTATGGCCATTAACACTATTACAATTACAGAATATGAATTTAAAATGTTTCAGAGAATCCTTTACACAAACTTTCACTTTTAACTATTAACTATGAAGCTATTTGCATGTTAAAATACGAACGCATCATTGTACACATTTACTACACAAATTACTACTTTAAAGCAAATTGAGGATACAAATTGAAGATACTTCAGATTAAATGTGTGATTATAATAGAGCTTATACAAACAATAATCAAGAATAATTCAATTGAAACAGCATAAAAGGAATATCAAATTTAAACAAACTCACAAATATGTAGTGGCATAGTGTTCTTGGATGGATAATCACAATACTGCAAATACAATAACATAATTAAAACCTACCTTTGATGACCACACTAGATGTCACTACATAAGATGATCTCCATTTTAACAAATTAGAACAGCTCATTAAATTTTAAATCTTGGCCGTTAGCAACTTTATTTAATTTACCACCAGATCGCAACAGATACTCATACAGGATGAAGAGAACCTCCTTTATCTGCAGGCATATAGCCTACTGAGCTACAAGACCAATTGCTATCATTTTAAACTTAATTACATTTTTTCCTCTTCTTCAGTAAATACATCACTCTCTTGAACTGCCATCACTTGACTTCAAATTCATGTCAAAAGATATACTATCCCAATTACTAGGTAGTTGTGTATGAACAAAATTTTCTATTAGTAAGTTCTAAATTCTATATTCTTAAAAACTTTTGACCAAACACTAAAGTAATTATATCATGGAGATGCCTAATATGGTTTAGTATATATTCATATGTAATAATATTGTATATAGAATTAATTCCTGTTTCTCATAGGTATGTAGAACACAATCTCTAAGTATGTGTAATGGCATATGTTCAACCAACTGTAATATGAAACGCTATGTAAAAATATAAGACTTGAAGTAAATCTTTTTGGGTCATTTGGACTCAAAGGAATATCAACAAATAATGCAATTTATAAACTTAGATGAAGTTTTGACCACCTTAAATGAAAAAAATACTCATAGTTGGAGTTTCCTGTGACCTAGCAAAGGCTTTTGATTGTGTTAATCATGATTTTCATATAGCAAAATTGGAATTCTGGAGACTGAAAGATGAACATTTTATTTGATTTGTATCATATCTAAATGTAAAAAAGAGTTAACTAGTAATAATGGTTATGAAAACCAAATTTCAAATTTGAAATTAGTAACACATGAAGTACCCCAAGGTTCAATGTTAGGGCCCTTATATATATGAGTGTATAATTAAGTTGAATTATGTTCTGAACTGAATGTTATGTTGGTTTAAAGCTAACAAATTATCTGTGAAGCTAGACAACACAAAAGTTGTTAAATTTATGTCATCATGCATGACACACTCTGATAGAAATTGGAATAAATGATATGTTAAAAGAATTTTATAGGAAACTGAAGCTACTGAGAGTGAAACAGTTCAAATATTATAAACAAACTATAACACTTGGTAACCAAGTGGAGATAAGTTAAGTTTGGTTACCAAGTGCTGTAGGTTATATGTAATCTTAGAAGAAATGGGCAGCATCAGGTTTCTGGGCCTTAAAGTAATCAGATATTTAGATTGGAAAGCTTGCATAAAGGATATCTTACCTAAACTCCGCTCTGCTTCAATGCTATCTGAGAGCTGGTTAATGTAGATTCCATTGATTCACTTAAATTCAGGGGCGGCTTCTGAGGTAGTGCCGCTGTGCCATGGCACCATCTGTATGAAAACAAAAGAAAGAGAATTGTATAGGAATTGTGCAAAAAAGATTGTTTCTGGGTATCTGCTCCCTCGTGTGAACAGGCGCGTTAAATGCAAGCGCTCTGTCCTGGTTGTTTTCCATGGCTTGGCACCGTCTATGCTCATAAGTTCCTGTATTAAGGGCTAGGACGTCTGCTTATACACGGCTTCTTATGGGAGAAGGTGGTGCCGAGATTTCTCTGGCACATAACTTACGCTTTATCCGCTAGAGCGCAATAAAGCACTGTCTCTGTCGCGTAATCGTACACGAATGCTTCGTATCAAATTCTTCATGAATTGTATTATCAAACTCTTACTGTGCTCGTTACACTTGTGTGTAACAAGAGTATGGATGTAATAAATGTCTATTTCCATTTCCCTGTATGTTCTGTTTGCCAGTGTATTATAAAATAGGATGGATTATTGATAAGATTACCTAAATCATTCGAAATTGCTACACATATTTATATTTTAACCCTTATTTATTATTTATTATTCATTAATTCATTTATTATTTATTTATTTTATTTATTTATGGCACCATCAACACAATGCCACACCAGCCGCCCCCGCTTAAATTAGTGTATTAAGCATATTTTAACTCTATTATGAAATATGAGATAACTCAGTAGAAAGTAAACAAATGTTTCTTATGGAAAAATAAGTTTTAAGAATTATTTCTAATACCTATAGCAGATGCTCTTGCAAAGATGCTTTTAGAAGATTGACCTATTCATCCTTCTTTGAATGTACATATTCTCGGTCCTAAAATTCTTTGTATGCAATCAGGCCTCATTTATATCAATTCAATTCATAGAATAAGGACTAGATAAAAGTGTAACATTAACATCCCAGCACTCAACTTTCTTTCTTCTAGAAAGGTGAGTATTATGTAACTATCTGAATATTTAATGCTCTTCTTAGTGATTTTGAAGCAACAATTGATAATTTCAGTGTCTATAAAATTGCTGCTAGAGTATGTTCAGAATCATTTTATTCTGTACAAGATTATCTGAATGACAAATTATACTGATAATGCTTATGTAACCATGTAAGTAGAATCTAGCTGTTCTAAATATAAATCTTTGCCAATTTACCTTTGATGCCTGTTCAAAAGGTATTTTAATGTATGTGTATTGAAGAACTGATAACAAAAAGTATCCTTTACAAATCCATTATAAAATGTTAAGACATACAAAGTATGTAGAGACATAGACAAAGTGATATGTAAGTTAAAACTTAGGAACATAAAAATGAAACTACTAAACTGTATAGAGTCAAACTGAAAAATTCAATGCCATGGCCGGGATTTGAACCATGGATCTCTTGGTTTCGTCTAGTCGCTCTTACTCATTGAGCTACCATGGCCAACGTGCCGTCCTGATATTAAATTCTCTAGTTGATTCATATATTTTCCTGGTAGAGCACTAGGGGCTCTCGTATCTGAGATACAGTTTGTGGTGACTTACTATTGTAAGTACTTGAGTCCCAGGCTTCATCATTTAACTCTTATTGTTTTAGTTAATTAATGGAAATTAATCATTCCTTCACACCAGCCGTATATAGGCTAAGGTTTTGGATAGATAGAGTCAAACTGATAAATTCAATGGCATGGAGAATTTAATGACAACAGGTAAAGGTTACTACATTTTTGCCAGCATTACCAAAATCTGTAAATGAAACAAACTTAAAAACAGAATCAACTGTCGCTTTTCCAAAATTCATTACAAAATGTTTATTTTTTAAAATAAATGTTTTTCCCCAAACCATTAAATCTATCAGACAATTTAATTGTTTTAATAATTTAACTTTTGGATTTATTTCATGGTTGAATGACCAAAAATGATCTGCTACAGCCAATTTATCAGTCTGTTTATACTTAATGTTGCAAAAATGTTCTTTCGTCCTGGTTTCCAAATTACATTTACTCTTTCCATATATAAACCTGATCACAATCTAAACAATTAAATTGATAAATACCAGATTTTTTATTGTTAGGAATTTTTTTTTAGATAAATGTACTACATTTTTTATGGTATTTATTTTGAGGAACTAAAGTTATACCAAACTCTAAAAAAAATTTGAAAATTTAATAAACATTTTGGAACATTCATGGAATGAGATGGCACAGATAACCAGAGGTCCAGCACCGTGTTGACCACCACAAATTTACTTTTCAGTCTCCTGGGATCAAACTTGGACTGTCTTGGTGACAGCCAAGTGGTCTAACCACTCAGCCACAGCACTGCCAATGATGATCATCACCTGATTCAGTATTACAGAATTCTATAATTCTTTAATCTTTGCTATATTCCAACTGTATTTTTCTTCTCTATTCTTGCACTCCAGCAAAGATCGGGCACATATCATTGCACAAACTATACAAGCAGTTCTAGTTGGGCTTTGGAATCTGGTCATTGTCTATATCTTGTGAGGGAATTCCTGAGTCGTGTATCTAATGCTTATATGTCTTTGCTCTTGATTCTCTTTGTCCAGGTTCATTCTATCATTGTAGTGCTTCCATAGGTCTGTCTCTGCTCTTGTTTTGCTAGCTCCTCCCACAATATTTCACTTGCTCCAGATTTTGGTAGTGTCATTCCCTGGTCTGTGATATAGTGGGCCTCATTTGTAAATATGTAGCCCAGTCTACCTGATACTCTTATTACAACTCTTAATATTCTTTTGATGTATCACTTTTTCTATTATCTCTAGATAATTCATACATATTTCGATGCCATATGTGACTTGGAGCTAGTTATGGTCATGAATATTTCATGGCGGTGTCCAAGGACAGTAATCATGTTCTTAATATTGCAGATTTGTTTGCTATTGTGTTCCATCAAAATATAACTGATGAAAGGTTTCATGGTTGTTAAAAGCGTTACACTCAGATATTTGAATTTGCTTTCTAATTCTAGTGGTCAGTTTTACATTGTTGGAGCGTCATTTGCAGCTGTTCTGTCTCTTCTAAATAGATCTCCACTGTTTTTTGTTTATTTATCTTCCCATTTTTCTAGTTTTGCTAATTCATCTATAGCTCAACCATATCTGTGTAGATGATCAGGTTGGTTGACAAGCATTCTTCTAATATGTTTCTAATATCTGCTATCAGTGTATTAATGGGTTATGTTGTGGTACTCCATTTGACTGAAGTATCTTTCCTTTCATTGATGGAAAGAAAGTTCACTTAGCTCCTGCATATATTGTGAAAAAATTACATTTTAATCAATTCTCCAAAACGCTGTCAAATTATCTGTTTATGATTTGCATTAACCAATTTATCAGGAACCTAAATCAGTGCATGACTTGATTTTATTCATTTTCAAAACAAAAAATCTAATTTGTATGTTTTGCAGCACAATAACCCAAGCCATTCATGTTGCATGTGTAAAATTATATGTTTTGCAATCTTAAGAATTATACTTGAAAACATTATTTTGTTATTTAATGACAGCTCTATTTCTGTGAAAAGTCCAGAACTTTGTGAACCACTCTCTTATATGCATATCCGTTGTCATTGATAAAGTTGCATTAAAATATTTCAGATCTCCGTCAAATACATCATGCAGTGACACCAGTCTCATCACAAGTACAGGTTATAAAAAACATGAGTTACAAATGAACGAGGAGAATTTTGATTTTAAACCATCTATTGTGGACAAACAGAAAGAGGCGTCCTGTCATGAAAAAAGCTTCACTGAGGAGATAACCCCGAAATATAGCAAACAACCTCTCAAGTGTTCAGTATGTGGAAAGAGTTTTAAACAAAGTGGTAATTTGAAAAGGCATGAGTTGACACACACCGTCCCTAAAGAACATACATGCAATGTTTGTGGAAGGAGCTTCAAGCTGTTGCCATATTTTAAAAAACATGTTTTATCTCATTCTCATCCAAAACCTCACAAATGTGACATATGTGACAAATGCTTTAAAAGTAAACCACGTCTGATCAGGCATACTTTGATTCATTCAGACACAAAACCATACAAATGTGACATATGTAATAAAAGCTTCAATGATACCTCAGTCCTGGTCAGGCACAAAGTGGTACATTCTGATACAAAACCATACAAGTGTGACATATGTAATAAAGGCTTCAATGATGCCTCAGTCCTGGTCAGGCACAAAGTGGTACATTCAGATACGAAACCATACACATGTGATATTTGCAAGAGATGTTTTAAGCGTAGGTCAGCATTAACAAGACATATGGAAAGATTAATGCAAAAGCCACACCATTACAGTATGTAAAGCAGCTTTAACTGTAGGTCAGCAGTAACCAGACTTATTTTATAAGACAAGCATGAATATTCTAATGTTAACTAAGCATTTTTAGCATTACCTTGACAAGTTGCTCAACTTTGTATTAATAACAATTTCATAATGCTTCACTATTTTAAGATTAATCTCTCTCATCAATGTTTAGCATTTAATATAAACAGCATTTATCAATTCACAGGAATTCATCCAAGTCAGAATTAAAATGCTCAAGCATTTGGCCGCATTTTGATGTGTGGCAATCATCAAAACACTATTACAATTAAAAAATATGAATTTAAAATGATTCCCAATATTCTTTACATAAACTTTCACTTAAGTATTATAAGTGGAACATGTTTCAGGCCATTCATCCTATTTGTCAGCAGTTAGATGAGTTTTCACACTCCCTTTAAATATGACTTTAGTAATAAAGTGAACATTTATGTATAGTACGTATATTTATTCATTTTAAATTCTACTTAAAAATAATTGACCTCTGTTTTTATATTAAATTTAATAAAATGTTTATAACACAGTTTAAATTGGCTTGTCATTCACTTTAAGCTTCTCAATAGTTATGGAAAGTATTAAAACCCTACTGAAAATAATAGAATAAGTTTCCATTAGTATGTTTTGATCTTTATATTCTTAAAAACTTTTGGCCAAACACTAATGACTAATGGAATGACTAATATGGTTTAGTATATATACATATGTATTAATATTGTATATAGAATTAATTCTTGCTTTATTATAGGTATGTAGAACACAATCTCATAATGTATAATGGCATATGTTCAGCCAACTGTAATATGAAACACTATGTAAAATACAAGAAATGAAGTAAATCTTTTTGGAACATATTTGTTAGAGATCATTTGGATTCTGAAAGGAATATTGACAAATAATGCACTTATAAACTTACAGATGAAGTGTTGACTGCCTTAAACGAAAAAAGTACACATAGGTTGAGTTTTCTGTGACCTAGCAAAGGCTTTTGATTGTGTTAATCATGATTTTCTTATTAAAAATTTGGAATTCTGTGGACTAAAAAATGAATGTTTAAGTTAATTTTTATCATATCTAAATGAAAGAACACATAGCCCTGAAATAACTAGTGAATTTGGCTATGAAAAACAAATTTTAAATTGGAAAACTATAACACATGAAGTACCCCAAGGTTCAGTGTTAGGGCCTTCACTATTGCTCATCTGTATAAACAACCTCTCACTTTATATAAAGGACATTACAAGTACAATTCTGTGTGCTGTTGACACTAGTGGGAATATGTATTTTTCAATAATTACTGGAGCAGCTTCAGCTATATGAAAGTATGGAATATAAGAATGAAATAAAAAATAAGTTTGGTGAGCAATATTGTACACACAACAAGCTAAAAATATTTGGGCTGCTATTTCAGTGTTAGTGCTTATTAGTTAATGTGTTTTGTATCTAAGTATTATGCTGTATTATTATGCTATAAAAAGGTTTATCATTCTTATTTATAAGTAACAGGAGTTTACCACAGTTCTGAAGAACCATAAAATGAGATATAAAAGTCATAGAAATGTTGCACGTGTAACAAGAATTTTTTAGATTGAATATTACAAAAGTCAAGTTTTTATTATTCATGCCTAAAGCTTTGAATTCAGTGATAGTTGTAAGAATTCTTTGAGTTAGGTTCAGCTACTCAGCATTTGTTCTTCACTCTGTGAAAAAATTAAGTAGAATTTTTCCTAGAATGCTGAGAAAAAATATGAATACCTCTTACAAAATAGATGTACCATTTAAGTAAATCAACAGATTTTAGTTAATCACTATCCAAATTGCTAAATCCCTATGAAATTTAGTTTGGAATGGATACAAACACGTGCATTTAGACAGCATTACATAGTTATTCTAAGAAGTAACAGAACATTGCTAAAGCCTCCCTGATCCAACAGTTCTTGAAACATGTCTTGTGAAAAACAGTGTGACTAAAGCAGTGTGTCAATATCTTCTCGATTCACTGTTATTTTAACTTGTGCTTCATTTAATGTTTATACTTTGAATTATTGGATTCATTGTTTGTTTTTTCACTTAGATTTGTGAACTGAAGGCATTAACTCACTTTTTACAAATAACCTTTTTTCATGGGAAGTAAAAACAGTATAAGTAATGAAAATCAAAAACATATAAATTGAGCATATATATTTTAATAATATCACTATAAACAGTAGCGGGTTAATGTTTATTCTTAACCTTTATTTGTTTATTTTTTTCCTTGGGTAATGATTCAGCAACTTAGTTAATAGTCTGATATTGCTAAAACATTTGGTAATTTTAATTGTGAAAGTTTATTTAGAAATACCTGCAGTGTAACTTACAAAATATCGTATTAGTTTTCCTGGATACATTTAAACATCATAGACCAAAATATAATTATAGGTAAATGGGGAAGATTGCCCTTGGTGTATTACTTCATATAGATTATTGCTGGCTACTTCTTTTTGGCCAATCTTTATGTAGTAATTTGTAAGTTTTGTGACACATAAGGTACATGTCTAAAATTCCATGTTTTACCATCTGAAGAATTATACTTGAAAACATCATTTTGTTATTTATTAATGACAGCTCTATTTCTGTGAAAAGTCCAGAACTTTGTGAACCACCCTCTTATATACATATCCATTCTTATTGATAAAGTTGCATTAAAATATTTCAGATCACCGTCAAATACATCATGCAGTGACACCAGTCTCATCACAAGTACAGATTATATAAAACATGAGTTACATATGGAGGAGAATCTTGATTTTAAAGCATCTATTGTGGACAAACAGAAAGAGGCGTCCTGTCATGAAAAAAGCTTCACTGAGGAGATAACCCCGAAATATAGCAAACAACCTCTCAAGTGTTCAGTATGTGGAAAGAGTTTTAAACAAAGAAGTAATCTGAAAAGGCATGAGTTGACACACACTGTCCCTAAAGAACATATATGCAATGTTTGTGGAAGGAGCTTCAAGCTGTTGCCACATTTTAAGAGACATATTTTATCTCATTCTCATCCAAAAGCTCACAAATGTGACATTTGTGATAAACGCTTTGCTCAGTTATCAAAACTGAAACGTCACAGGTTTATACATTCAAGTATAAGACCATACGGCTGTCACCTTTGTGAAAAGAGTTTTAGTGAGTTGTCATTATTGAACAACCACATTGTTATACATTCTGACTTAAAACTATATAAATGTGACATTTGTGAGAAGGGCTATAATAATAAGGGATCTCTTGTCAGGCATGCATTCATTCATGCAGACACCAAACCATTTGAATGTGATATTTGTAACAAAGGCTTCCATGATAGGTCTGTGCTCATAAGACATAAGGCAATACACTTGGACTCAAAACCATACTCATGTGATATATGTGAGAAACGCTTTAACACTAAACCACGCCTCAGCAGGCATACATTGATACATTCGGAAACAAAACATTACAGATGTGACGTATGTAATAAAGGCTTTAATGATAGGTCAGTGTTGATCAGGCATAAAGCAATACATTCAGGTGCAAGGCCATACATATGTGACATCTGTGGCAAGACCTTTAATCAAAGTTCAGCATTAAAAAGACATAAATTAACACATTAGCCATATTAATGTAAGATATGCTTAAAGTATAGGCCTTCCTACAATGTAGAAATCTTTACTATTCAGTGCTTGTTACGGTGTTACACTAGACTTTAGCATAGTACTATTGAAAATTTGAAGACTAAATCAAATGATAACTCATGGCAACTCTGGTATATAGCCTTGAATGGTATTAAGATTTAAAAATATCATAATTACTGAATTAATGAGTGTAAATCAATGGCAGTGCACTTTTTGGCTTCATATCTTGAATATTGAGAGAAGATATTGTACACAAGTTTATACAGATTTTTGTAACTTAAATATTTCTAATCATATGTTAAAATTTGAATACTCCGGAATGTTATCCAAATATTGTGTGAGCTTATTTTTCAGATTATGTACTCTTATATTAGGCTAGTAATTCTGTATTTACAATAGCCATCCTAAAAAAAAAAAAAAAAAAATCAGACTTCATAAACATACAACTTTTGATGTTCAAATTTGCTTTTTATATTTTTTCATAAAGTTCTTCCATACTATAAAATGAGGCTTCTTTTAGCTATTTATATATCAATATTTGAATGTTAAAACTCGCTATTTTTTGAATAAGTGGATTAGAAGCTTTATCCCAAAAGTTTTATAATTTTCAAGTGCTGTAACTATCATAAAACGTATCTGTTGTGTTCATTCTTATTGTTTTGGTTTCTTGTATTATTTTCCCTTATTATAATTGTGAAGGTTCACTTAGATGTTGACTAAAACATCATAGACCTATAATGTTTCAATCACAGGAACTGTAAAAGTAATAAATAATGTATTACAGTGTTAGGTTTTGTCCAATTTTTCAACATCTTAATTTTTTTCAGAATTGGAATGCTTCTACTACCCTACAGTTACTACTCACATCTAGAAATACTTCAAAAGAATGAAAAATAAGCCATTAACATGAATACTTCTGATAACAATTCCCTTTATGTGTAATAATTTCAAAACAGTTGTTTATGATTACGCCAAAAAGTTTAACTTGTTACAGGTATTCGTTCATTCATTTATTATCTGCTGTAAAAATTACAAAGTAATTCATAGCATCATCAAAAAAACAGATATACAAAAGAAAAAATGTGTACATTGTACATTTGACATTCGACAAGTCATATACTTAATACATAATACATACACTGGCTATAATTCATCTAAACTATATAAACCTTTATTAATTAAATACTCTTTTAACCTATATTTCAAAATATGTTTTTGAGGTGTTAACCAATTTTTTAAAGCTACTGGTAATCTATTAAATAAGATTGCCCCTCTTGTATTGACATCCTTTTCTATGAAACTTGTATTTGATCTAAAGAGGTTAAAGTTATTTCTTGTGTTATGGTTGTGTACTTGACTGTTTCTTATTAATGGTTGTTTTGTTATGTCCAGTATGGTTCTATAAACATACAGAGAATAAATGGTTAAAGGCTTATTATTGATAAAAGCAGTTCTGCATGATTCTCGCATTGTCATCTTATATATAAATCTGATGCTTTTCTTTTGCAAAATAAAAAGTTTATTCATCTTGGTTTTAGCAGCAACACCCCCCCCCCCCTCCTATTTGATCTACTGATAACATTACATACACAATCTATGTGTTCTGTCCATTTTAAACATTTGTCTACCTGAAGACCTAGAAATTTGTGTGAGTTAACATTTTGAGCTGGTGTATTCCTAACTTGTATACTAAGATTGTTTAAATTTTTGATTGACCTACTGAATCCCATTATTGTTGTCTTTTGGACATTACATTTCAAATTTAAAGATTCAAAATAATTAAGAAGTATGGAGGTAGATTTCATATTTCTAAGTCATTCTTTGTCTGTTTTTCCCCAGCAAATCCCTAAAGTATCATCAGCATAAGTAACAATGGCACTATTTTAGGAAGCATTATATCATTGACATAAAGTATAAACAATAATGGACCTAGCACTGTGCCTTGTGGTACCCCATATTTAACTGTTTCTATTTTGGATTCTATATTTTGAACAAACTTGCCATTCTTATGGGCAATTTTAGTCTTTTGTTTTCGGCCAATTAAGTAACTTATAATTAACTGTTTGGGGAGGCGTCTAACTCCATATCTGTCTAACTTATTTAAAAGAATATTTTGATGCACACAGTCAAAGGCTTTGGATAAAACTACAGTATTACTATCTGTAGTTTCTGTACTTCTTAAAGTTGGTAGGATCTTCTGTGGTTTACTTAAAATCATTTAAAACACTCCTTTTGAAGCATATTTGATATGTTTCCTTAGTTTGTTTAACAGAATCTGTCATTACTTCAAACATTTTGAGTTTATCAAGAAAAAATTATCATTTGCATAGATAGCTGTGTAAGATAGAAAGCATATTTATGAACGTATTATTCATAGTTAGTGACACAGAAATGATCCCTGTGGAACTCTTTCACTTCAGTCATTGCTTGTTGCCAACAGGTTTATTTTGATAGCCTGTAACATAAACATCACATTTCTTCGTTGCTCACATCTTTGCTTATGCTCAAAGGCTTGATGAATTATTTGTATTAGTGATCCACTGCAAGCATGGTTGACTTTCCCTTGCAATATTCAAATTGGCTGTTGAAAAAAAGTTTTACTGATATTACTCCATAGCTGCTTGTTTTTCCATTATCTTCATTTTTCCGTATTGAGTAAGTGTGGTTTAAGATTACCATATGTGCATATAAGCAATGTTACCTTGAAAAATCTTCTTCTCTCATTATAAGTATATAAATAAAACAGTGTCCATTATAATTGATTATTATACTCAATTTGTTATTCTTGATACTCAGGTGTTATAATTTTGTAGCTCATTCTCATTATCCATAAAGTAAGCTATATAGACATGATATCGGTTATTCCAAATGCCAGTTTGATTGATTCAAACACAAAGTTTAAACTTTGTCCAGCTTGTAAGGATATTTTTAATTGAATTGAAAAAATTCAATATTAAAATGTTATATGCACATTAATTTATATTTGTTTATAGTGCATTAATATATTTATATATTTTCTGATTATGAATGTTGTACTGAGTTACCCTTTAAATGAATGAAAATAACTAGGAGGTGAAGGAATAAATGACAGTTTTATAAAAGAAATCAGAATTTACAAAGATGTCAACTCATGTATAAAATTTGTGGGGGGGGGGGGGGTGAATGGCATTAGAGGGATGAAGCAAAAACTAGATGAATATGGGTGCAAACTCTGTCAATACTTTTTGATGGATAGAGTCAACATGAAAAATTCAATGCCATGGCCGGGATTTGAACCACGGATCTCCTGGTTTCTGTCCAGTCGCTCTAACCCATTGAGCTACCATGGCCAACATGCCGTCCTGACATTAAATTCTCCAGTTAACTCATATATTACCCCGGTAAACCACTAGGGGCTCTCGCATCCGAGAGAGTAAGTAAGTAAGAGAGAGTAAGTCGCCACAAACGGTGCATTTTCAAGTTGACTCTATCCATCAAAAAACTTAGCCTATATATGGCTAGCGTGGAGAAATGATTAATTTCCATCAATTAACTACAATAATAAGAGTTAAATGATGAAGCCTGGAACTCAAGTACTTACGATAGTAAGTCGCCACAAACGGTGCATCTCGGATGCGAGAGCTCCTAGTGGTTTACCGGGGAAATATACGAGTCAACTGGAGAATTTAATGTCAGGACGACACATTGGTCATGGTGGCTCAATGGGTTAGAGCGACTGGATGGAAACCAGGAGATCCGTGGTTCAAATCCCGGCCATGGCATTGAATTTTTCATGTTGACTCTATCTATCAAAAACCTTAGCATATATACTGTGGAGAAATGATTAATTTCCATCAATTAACTAAAATCGGTCAATGTTATTTAATCTATAGTCAGAATATTGCAAAGAGTAATAGAAAGATGATGATGATGATGATGATGATGATGATGATGATGATGATGATTTGTATATAAGGGCGCTCAACTGCTGAGTCATCAGCGCCCTTACAAAAACTAATTCATGGCAACAGCCAGAGATAAATTACTCAAAATTTAAAAGAAAAAAAAACAAATCAAAACAAAATTACAATAAAATAAGTAAGCCCGAATGGATAAAAAACAATTTAAAAAGCTATAATTACCAATAACATACCAAAAGGCATGAAAAGTATTACTTTCAATATCAACTTGCCATGACAAAAGCTACCTGCCCAGTGGTGGTCGAATCAATTTGTTCCTTTTCTTTGGGGCTGGGCTAGCACTTTCGACAGGTTTTTCCTGCCTTTTCCTCACTGTCGTTTGGGCAGTGAAGACAGGATCTACCCGCTCCACATCCTCAATGGAGGAGGGCGGCTTCCGTACTGGTAACTTCGAATCGAGTCTCTGAAACAATCCGAAACTGCGACCGGCGAAGGTGTAAATCGCCGATCGGCGTCCTCTCCAGATGATTCCTCAGATGTTGTTGACGGAGATCTTCGCGGACTTTTGTGCTGGCTAGCTCTCCTTTCACTGGTCTTACTTTTTTCCTTAAGGAAGTCATTTCTGTCATAGGAGGTCTTAAATGTCCTTGGCGATACATTATATATTACCGGTTCACATGTTCTTGAAGTAGATGCTTTCGGCGGTGACTTGGCTAAATCCTTCTTCTTAGGACTGGACTTGGTCTGTGCGCTCACTGCTGTTCGCGCTGGTGTTTGTTTGCTTTGGCTGTGATCTTGGTGTAATTGATCTTTCAGATATTACTGTCCCGTTTGTGTTGCGATTTCACGTCCAGGTACCGGCTTAGAAGGCTGACGAATACGCAAGGACACTCTATCTTACCCGCATCTCGTGGATCGCCTTTTCCTGCATAAAACGCGGGCGTTCTCTGGAGTTAGATGAATGATTAGCACTGCAGTTAATTTTTTTTTTTTTTTGTAATTTACGTCCTCCAACATTTAGTCATATCGATGAATGAAATAGGTGAAATTATGCTCAGTGCGTCCGGGGTCCATGGAGCTTAGAGCTACCCGACATTCATCCTTCAGGATAAGGGAAACCCCGGTAAAAACCTTACGCAGGTAACTCACCCTGTCCTATATTCGAACTCGGGACCTCTTGAACGTGAGGAAGCATGCTACCATCTACGCTACCGAGGCGGGCACACTGCAGTTAACACGTGTTGCAGGTCAAGTACAAGCATTATCATGTTTGACTTCCCCGCAGTCAACGCAAGTAGCAACTCCATTACGAGAATCATTCGTGTGGCCAAAGCGCTGTCATTTATAACACCTCAATGGATTGGGTATATACTGCCTCACTTCAATAGCTTCATACCCTGCCTCTATCCTTTGTGGGAGATCTACCCGATCAAAGGTAAAATACAGGTTACGAGTGGGCACTAGTTCACCTCGTTCTTTGCGGTGAACTCGATATACACTTGTCACACCTTGTTCCGTCAAGTTTTCCTGAATCTCCTCATTGGACATACCATTCAATGCGCTGGTGTGTACAACACCACGCGAGCAGCTCAGGGTCCTATGCAATTCAACGCGCACCGGATAACTCGCAGGTATATTGGCTTTCAAGATTTTTCCAGCCTGCGTCGGAAAAACTGCTTCGACCAGGAGCGTGCAATTGCGAGATCGAGTACATGATCAGGACCAGCAATATTATCTAAACCCTTCTGAATAACGAACGGGTTCACGGTAGAAAATGTTCGAACTTCCTCAGTTCTACAAATAACTAAATAGCGAGGACCACAAGACTCAGCTATTTCCTCTCCACGTGTTCTGTTAAGCTGTGCTATAAGAAATATAATGTTTCATGCCCCAGTGCTCCCTACCCACCACGGAGCCCAACAAGCGGCCATCCCACTGGGATGACAGGGCTACACAGGGGATATAGTGGACTCGCCGTCCCACTCACCCTGGAGTTCCGTACAGTACCTAGTCCTGGCCGATTGATTAGGGACGGGTTAGTCCCTAACCTCCCTTTTAGGCGAAGCAGAAACCAAAGTAGTGTATTGGATATGCACACCCTCCCCGAATTCAGAAGAACACTGGAACTAGCTCAGATGCGCATCCCTCAACCACCAGGACAAACCTTTCCACCAAGACGGGTCTCCTCGCACGGCCTACACGTGGGTGTGTGTTTTGTCTGACCCCTCACCACTAAGAGGAACCCACATCGAGGGTGTCAGGGTGGCTCGGGACCCCGGGATCGCCAATTCCCGTACCTACCACAGTTGGCCCCTGGGGGGAGTAAAAAAAAAGTGGTCACTATCGTATAATTGCAAATAAAATAGATACCAGGAAGATAAAGGTTATGGGTGGCCCAAGCTAGAAGTTGTCAAAGAATTTGAGAATAAAGATGAGTAATGTATGAGTTCCCTATGATAGGAAGATTGATAGGCCATGTGGAATAAGGATATGTGAATATAAACTGGAAATGTCAACTAAATGGTTAAAAAGAATAAAGTGCATCACAAGATTTCAGCTGAATCCGGGAAATGATGATGTCTAAAGTGACAACTTACGGCTTCTTCAGTGGCTAATTAGTTCAGGTAAACAAAATGCCTTAATATTGTTGCAGAGTTGGTTTTGGCTGGTCCTCTAATTAGAGCAAGTACTATGTAGTCAGGTCTTCGCCCTTGTGATCGTCTTGCTCTCTTAACAATGTGGAGCTTCACAAGGACAAATGGAGTAATTGTTGGCGCAGATTTTAAGAAAATAAAAAGTAACAAAAGAAAGGTCATTTGACACTCTTTTTGTTTTGGATTTATGCTGTTTGTGTGCATGAAAGCCCATGATTTAAAGATTGGTTTTGGCTTTTTTCTTTAATTTAATGATTCTCAAAACGTGCATTTATGCTGAAATCTATTTATTCACCTGATGGCTAGAACAACAAAAATTGTCTGTAAGCCATAGCTAAGTAATATAGAATGTAAAACCAGTTATCGCTATGTTGCTAAATGCATTAAAGATATGTGGTTCCCTAATTAATATCAAATGTTTTCAAAATCATGCATTAGGGTGAAATGTCTTTGCAAAAATAAATGTCGTGTTTGTTATCAACACCAGCTTTTCATCCTGCATTTACATGTCAGTAAATCTACTGATATAGTTCTCTGCTTTTAAGCTCACTTAAATATCTTTGTTCAGGGCTGGGTTTGAATTTGTGACCCTGGAACCAGTAGATCAGCTCCTAACCAATTTAGCCACTCATAATGACATGTTTACTGTAATGACATGAGAGAGACAGAGAGTAAATACACCACAATAATCAAAATTGCTCTGATTCTAACTTTAATGCGAGTCATTTTATTACTCATACTGTTGCGAAGCCATTATTACGACTGGCGGCGTACACGCTAAGAGGGTTCGCCGCGGAGCGATAACAGACTGATAGGCAGCACGGAGATAAGGAGTATACCGGAACAGATAAATATAGCACGGAGATAAAGGTCTGAGGAAACAAATAAAGAGATAAATGGGACATTCTAATGACGTCTTGATTGATAGAAGACATTCGGTTTCTTGTTTGCTACAGAATATTCCAGAAATATCTAGTAATATGAGTAGAGGTATATATAAGGGATTGCGATACGCCAGCGCAACAGTCGTAAACAGTTGTAAACAGAGGCGAGAGTTGTAATGGAAACTGGTGTGTTTGGAAAGTGAGCTCTTTGTTGTGGTCAACGACCTTGGTAGATTGTAATTGTGTATGTGACGTATTCTGCTACTGCAAGAGTATTTCTACGGAAATAAACAACATTTGGAATTTCTGCAGCTTGAACTTTTAATTCTAGGAATCCACAAAGTCAAAATATGATGACCACAAATATCTGACAGTGAAAAATCTAGAAGTGTCTTCAGCAGACAAATTCCCTGCATATTTTAGCTACTTGATGTAAATTAATCATTTCTTCACACTAGCCGTATATAGGCTATGGTTTTTTATACTTAGAGTCAACATGAACAATTCAATGCCACGGCCGGGATTTGAACCACGGATCTCCTGGTTTCTGTCCAGTCGCTCTAACCCATTGACCTACCATGGACAACGTGCCATCCTGATATTAAACTCTCCACTTGAATCGTATATTTCCCCGGTAGGCCACTAGGAGCTCTCACATTCGAGATACACCGTTTGTGGCGACTTACTATTGTAAGGACTTATTCCCAGGCTTCATCATTTAACTCTTATTTTAGTTAATTGATGAAAATTAATCATTTCTTCACACTAGCCGTATATAGGCTAAGAGTTTTGATAAAGTCAACATGACTTACGATACTAAATCGCCTCAAACGGTGTATCTCGAATGCGAGAGCCCCTAGTGGTTTACCGGAGAAATATTGTCACCCTGGCGGCCGACTCACGAAGCCGATAAAATAAATGATGGCCGGTGGAGATTCGGAAAACTTCGGGGCCGATCGTTACCGGAAGCGAGAGACAGTTGAGCGTAGTGTTGGAGAAAATAAACAGTTTTGAGGTTAGCTAGCAAATTGTAATGTGAAGAATGTATTTGCTAGGAAAATAAAGTGTAGTTTTTGTGTTTTGTAACCTCGTTTTGTTATTTCACGAACCCACAAAGTCACAACTGGTGTCAGAAGTGGAACATACGACAATTGAAGCTGCATTGGCAAAGATTTTAGAGAAAATGGAGGAAATGAAGACGGCAAATGAAAACCTCGCTGCAAAAACAGAAGCGGCAAATAACAGCCTGGCCGCGAAGCTGGAGACTACAAATGACAACCTGGCCGCAAAGCTGGAAGAAATGAAGGTTGCGAACGAGGCCCTCGCCGCCAAATTTGAAGAACAGTTGGCCGGCGTGAGGGATAACGTGACGGAGCTGGGCAAGCGGATGGGCCAAGTGGAAGAGCGCGTCGAGGACCTGGCGAGCCGCTTTGACGACTTGGAGGGAAAGGCCGACAGCAGCGTCAAGTCCCTGAACGCCATAGTAGAGAACGTCGTCGGCAGGAAACTGAAGGATTTGAAGGCCGACGCACCGAGACGCGACACAACATCTGCGCGCGTCAAACCGCCGAAATATGACGGCGCGTCAACATTTGAGGTCTTCCGCCGTCAGTTCGACACAGTGGCCAAGCACAACAGATGGTCACCGGAGGAGGAGGCCACACAGCTAATAGCCAGCCTCCATGGACGGGCCGCGGAAGTCCTAAACGCGGTGCAGATAACGGCGGCGCCCAAGGACATTTGGGAGGCCCTGGAGAATCGTTTCGGGAACCACCGCTTAGCCGCAGCGTACCGCAGCCAACTAAAGGCAAGGTCACAGCAGCCGGGGGAGACGCTGCAGGAGTAAGCCATAGCGATTGAGAAAGCTAGCTGGCAAGGCCTTGGTTGACCTGCCACTGGAGTTCGTATCCCGGGAAGCCGCCTACAACTTTGTCGACGGGGTACGGGATACGGAGATTCGTCAGCGCCTAATGCTCGGCGATTATAAAACCATCTACGAGGCGCTGACAGTGGCATTAAGGATGGAGGCGGCCAAGGTAGCATCTATCCCGACGTCGAGAACGAGGAGTGTCCGCTACGCCGGAGACAGAAGACCAGCTTAGGGACGCCGGTGAACACCTAGTGGCCTGTGTTGGGGGTGTGGACAGCCCGGGCACCTGCAGAGAGATTGTCCACACCAGGAAGGGCAGCTGGAAGAACGAGTAAGGCCCGGCGTGGAGAGGGACACGTCGCCGCCATCACCACCATCCCCTCGAGTGACGCTGCGCGCCGTCAGCCGGCGTATGGATGACAGCCTCTTCGCGGACGGCTGGGTAGAAGGAAAGCCGTGCCGCGTGCTAGTGGACACTGGGGCAGCCGTGACCATCATCAGACCTGACGTGGCGAATGGTTTGCCGACGAGGAAGCCGAGCCGACCATACCAGCTTGTGTTGGCATCGGGCGACACCTTGCCTGTGGAGAAGGAGGCCCTGCTGGAGCTGACCTTGGGACGGAGTGCCGTGCGTCTGTGGGTGTTCGTCGCGAAGGTGGCTGAGGAGGTGATCCTGGGACTGGATGCCCTCAGGAGCCACGAGGCGACGGTGGACGTCGGCAGCAAGGTCCTGAGGCTCAACGGAGAAGAGGTTATACTCTGTCAACCAGAAGAGCGCCTTGGAATTTGCAGGGTCATCTTGAACGAAGACGTGGTTGTCCCCGCGAGGAGCGAGGTGATGGTGACGGCGCGACCGGAAGGCCAGACAGTACGTTGGGTCCAGAGGCAGCAGGAGTACGACTTCACCTCGGAACATCGCAGAGGGAAGAGTCACAGTAACGCGGACGCTATGTCCCGAAGACCCTGTCCAGAACAGTGCGGTCAATGCACAAGAGTGGAGGGGAAGGAGCGTGCCGCAGCAGTTCGAGTAGTCACGGTAGTGCCTGCGGATGGCTGGGATAGCGCAGGCCTGAGGAGGGAGCAGCTGGCGGACGCAGACTTGGGGCCACTCTTGAGGGATGTGGAGAACCTGGTGGACCACCTCCACGACATTCACGAGATGGGTCGCCAGAACATCCAGAAGGCGAGCGACCGCATGAAAACTCGATACGACAGGCAAGCCAACAGCCAAGGGTTCCAGCAAGGTGACCTGGTCTGGTTGTACCGCCCGACCCGGACCAAGGGACGCTGCCCGAAGCTTCAGCAGCCATGGCAAGGACCGTACCGTGTGGTGAAGAGGATTAATGACGTGGTCTACCGCATCCAGAAGGTGCCCCGAGGAAAGATGTTGGTGGTACACCTGGATCACCTGGCCCGCTACGAAGGCGCTGTTCGGGACGACCAGCCTTGAGGAGGGACCAGTGTCACCTTGGCGGTAGATTCGCGAAGCCGATAAAATAAATGATGGCCGGTGGAGATTCGGAAAACTTCGGGGCCGATCGTTACCGGAAGCGAGAGACAGTTGAGCGTAGTGTTGGAGAAAATAAAGTTTTGAGGTTAGCTAGCAAATTGTAATGTGAGGAATGTATTTGCTACGAAAATAACGTGTAATTTTTGTGTTTTGTAACCTAGTTTTGTTATTTCACGAAACCACAAAGTCACAACGTACAAGTCAAATGGAGAATTTATTGTCAGGACGGCACGTTGGCCATGGTAGCTGAATGGGTTAGAGCGACTGGACGTAAACCAGGAGATCCGTGGTTCAAATCGCGGCCATGGGATTGAAATTTTCATGTTAACTCTATATATCCCTGCATATTATTTAAAAGTAGGGGGAGAGGCTCTACCAAGATTGCTTGTGCTAAAGACTACGTCCCATCCCTTTTGTTTATTCTTACCACATGAGAGTTTAGCTTCATAGATCCCCCATCTGTGCCCTGTTGTTTCACAGTTGTAGCTTAGGATCGTTAATCCCTCAATTACGCTTTTCTGTATTTTGCTAAGATGTTGCTGTCCTTTCCATATACATAGAAGGAAAGTGAGTGCTTCCAGGAAAAAAAATGTTTAGGGGCCACTTTGAAATAATATTGGTTAGAAGTTTTGTCATAAATTGCCACAAACTTTAAAGAAACAAAGCCATTTAGATGAAGGGGCTATGGGGACCACTTATAAATTATTTATGTTGAATAGAGTTTGCTGAAGAACCTTACGAACACTTAAAGCAACAAACTCAGTTATGTAAAACATGGATATCTGTACACGGTGAAAATGCTAACGAAAACTTCGAAATGTTAAAGCAAAATACATAATATGTATACATCTTGACAAATATAACATTGGCAAGCTGTAATTTCTATAATACAATATGTGTCACATAAAAGTGGTACGCCTCACTGTATTCATTACATTATATTAATTCCTCAACCAAGCAACTTCCTGTGTAAATATGGCATAGGCCAGGCTTACCAGTTATAAGTGCTGAAAATGCCCCCCGCCAGCCTCCAGGCTTCGCTGTGCTCTGGTTAACACGTAATTCTTGAGGCGAGATGTTATCTCATTAGTAATATTCTAAGCTGGTCTATTTCCCAAAGGTTGTCTGTATGAAATTTGTTTTTCAGAGTTACCTGTAAATAAAAGTCGCAACATGTTAAATCCGATGACCGCAGAGGCCACAGGCTTTTGCTGGCAAGCCTGTTTTCAGGGAACACTGCTGACATGGGGCACATTCTTGTTCTGGCACCATCTTGTTGGAAGATGCTATACTCCTTTTCATTTTTTATTAATTTTGCAAAGAAAGTGTCAAAGATCTCCAGATATCTTGCTGTCTTAATCGTATCATTGAAAAACATGGGCCCAATAATTTGTATTCCTGACTCTTCACACCATACGGCTGTCTGCTGTGGGTGGAGAGATTCTCTATGTACAACATGTAGGTTATTTTGCGACGAATATCTGCAATTCTGTAAGTTAACATAATCAGGCTTGATCTGGCATAAAGAAGAGCATTAGGTCCAGGAAACCGTCAACGACTGAAGGTAAGAGCCATTTGCAATAAGTAATTTGTTTTTCTTTGTCTTGTCCTTGTAACTCATGCACTACATTGGCCTAAAATGGTCTGAATTTGTGATTTTTCGTTAACACACGATGGCATGTTGTATGAGATACACAAGCTTGCTGATACAATCTTCTTATCGATTTATTGGGGTTTCTCGTTGTTCCAATTTTGCCCCCTACCAGCGGGGTTCTAATTATCGGACGCTCGTTCTTCATATTCACGGCGGAACCTGTGACCGTCCATTTCTTGTAAAATGTACGGCTGTTAGCACCTTTTTATGAGGGTATTTATCCCCCAAAATATCTGTAGATTCCTTAATAGTGCTGTTCTTATGTAAAATTCCATCCACTACACCAATTCGTTTAATTGAGGACTGCACTATTTCTCTATCAATATTCCTTAATATTCAGAAAATTGCTGACAAACTAAAATATACAATTGCAACAGTGATTCACGCAGGGTAGACAACATTATTGATAAGAAAACCTTCGGCAAATATGAACAAAGTGGTCTTGGTGCAGTGAGATTATGAGGCGTGTCGGGTCTATTTGGGACATCCAATATTTTATGGTGAATACACAATAGGCATCTGCCAAATATTGCATCAAAACGACTTTTCCTGTTAATGAAATAGATTGTTACGGAAAATAATTGAAGAATCTTAGTAGCGCGTATCCATTGAAAAGATGAATTTCGAGTTTTCAAAGCTCTACATATACTTAATTCCTTCAGCGCATTCGACGATCATCTCACCTACCTGGTCAAAAAACAGAGGAATGAGATTGTCTAATCATGTGCAAAAAGGAAAACGCTCGTAAAACCACATGTGGTTTGGCCTTTACAGTTGGCATCCATTTGAAGTAATGTTTCTTCCTATTTTTCGACTGCGACGTACAAGCCCGGATGAAACTTTACCTCAAATATCAGGACCTAGTTCATAAACGGAGAGACTTCTTTGAGCAATCTGGAACGTGGAGTTATTCAAAAGACATATACTGAAAATGATTCCAAAGACCATCTTCCGAGTATCGTAATACGTACATAGAGCATTTAATTTTGACTTTAAGTATTAATTTGCCTTTACTACCAGTTGGGAAGCAATAATGTATCATCGCCATCCGGAATTAATAAGCTGACCAATCAGTATAGCACCGTAAAACCTATTGATTCAACTTGGAATAATAATCAAGCCATATATTAACCTAAATAAATTTAACTTTCATATGCTATTCAGCTCTTTCCCCAGTACTACCATACTTTTGTTCTATTAACGCCACGGGTGCGTTTGTATTCGTTGTGCGTCATACCTGCATACTACACGAGGTGTTTAAGTTGCTCTGTGCAAAGGAACCCTTTTCATGTAGGTAGTAGTTATTGCAAAGCTAAACAAGTGAATGGGTTTTTTACTAATGAGATATTTTCGATAAACTTGCAAGCCAACTGGAAATATTGATTGTAATTAAGTAATGAAATGTTCTAAGTATGACTTGACCGCAAATGAATTTGTTTAGTAGCAAGTCAAAATTAATGTTATCATCAATTTTGGAACCAATACACTGAACAGAAACTGTGTCAAAAAGATATCTGTTATATTACCCACGATTAGTTGAAAAAAGAAGGGCAAGACAATATAAAACAAATGAAGCATAGTTTAACAACTACTTATATGCTATACTATATTTCGGTGTAAGGTTTTGCCTTGTCCGGATTAGTTCACTACGTAAATGAAATTATAAGCAATTAGCTATATATATATAATATAGCGGATAATTCGCATTTATAAGGTCTGGACAAGATGCCAAGTAATAGATTCACATATATTTGATAGTGAGAAGTAAATCAGGCGTTCGAAAGATAATTTTATTTTCCAGCATATTACCGGTGCGTTGTTGCTGGAGTAATGGTCACGTTGACCTCACTAACTGTAAATTACTGAACATTACACGTTTGTTTCTCTCCAAGTGTGGGTAAAAATTGGGATAGTATGTCATTAAGGGGAAATAAACAATATGAACTGTAGATTAGAATTATTAGCGCCGAATCGTTGAATAGCAAAACTACAGTGCTACTAATATAGGCAAATTGAATTGTTATGTGAATTACTGAATTAATATTTAAATTTCTTGTATTTAAATGTTATTAAATTAAATGAGGATAATTGCAATCGTGGACATTATTAGGTCATTGCACTTCCGACAACTACTTTCTCTTGAACCTGGCAACACTGTTACACGGGAGGTAATTTCACTTTGTGAATGGAGTGCGACTAGCTGGACAAGCACGTCAGTGTAATTGTCAAAACATAACGATCGAAATTGGCTACGGTTTTATAAAGTAATATATAGTTCAAACATCGGTTAGAAACACTCTAAGAAAGTTAGCATTAAGGAAGC
Source organism: Mantis religiosa (assembly GCA_030765055.1). NCBI lineage: Eukaryota > Metazoa > Arthropoda > Insecta > Mantodea > Mantidae > Mantis > Mantis religiosa. Next base: position 203,334,733 of record CM060953.1, read on the forward strand.
ATGGTTTGAAATGTAATATCATTACAATTATTGAGTAAACTCTGTGTCAAGATGCACAACACATCGGCCACGTAAGTACAATCGTGTATTTAGTGAAGAAAACGGATGGCCAACAGGCATGCAGATACTAAAATTGAGATTAATATATTAAAAACAGGTAGCTTAAGAAATTTTGGTATTTGAACGTTTATTTATGTAGAGTGGCCCAGGTGGCCTGCATCTTACTGTCATGTCCCACTTTCTAACTGTATCCGGAAAATATTTTCAAGGTGACCTACATTGAAATATTTGGTAGTATTAGACTGTAATATATTCTATATTAATGTGATGATATCGAAACTTCCCGTGTAAGGACCTGTTATTTTTCCATTTATTTGTTGGGTGTTTACATCTCGGAATGCGGGAACAATTGAGTTGTGAGCCCTGGCAGTTACTCATTTTTCTTAAAATGTATATAGCATTAGCCGGTAATCATGTCCTATTCAGGTAGAAGTCTTAAGCGGCAATAAAGGATTAAAATTGTTTTGCTCAACAGGCTTTATATTTTGACCTTTTATTTATCCGATTCCTATAATGGCAGTTGTTTAGTTCTGTGCCAAAGCTGTAACTCCTCTTGGTAAGGAACAGAAGTAGAAGATCGTAATTTTAGATTCCAATAACCAATTTTGTGTTTGTAAGTTGGGAAGCACAGCAGAAGCATTCATTATTCATAAATATTATGTAGTGCATGCAATTTGTTTTCTTTATTCAAGGTGTTTATTTCCAATAACAAATGCACAAAATAACTAACAATTTTTAATATTTAATTGCATTTTGTTTTATTCTGAACACCTAGTTAACTTCCAACTTCTCAGTTTACTTAACCAAATAATTTAACCTTAAATAATTAACAGTTGGTGTACGATACCTGGAAATAGAGAAAGATTGTCTGTGGCACATGGTCAGGATTAAACCTTTTATCAGTCATGGCATGTTGAATTCATATTGTGCATGGCTGTCTTCTAGCAGAAGTAATTTAAAGGGGTCATAGCTTAGTTCCAGTCACAAGTTTAGAAATATAAAACCAAAACAGCAAACATCAGAGTCCAAATAAAGCCTGGTTGGCTTATTTGTTATGAAATATTTAGCATTCCTCTTTCAAAAGACCAAAGTAGTAATACTAATATATCGAAAATGTTTGTGTTAAATTAGAGTTTAACTAATTGCAAACAGGTACACTGACATAACTTTTTGCCCACTCATTTCTGTACAAAAACTTGTTCCTAACTGCTTTATATTGCTTAAAATAAACATGAATAGAAATTGTTTCATTGCAGATTCAAGAGGTGGAATTAATTCTTAAATCTTGAAAAGTTGGCTGCTTTGTGCTGAATTTATTGTTTACCGCTATAAAATTTATTTTGGAATAGATACATTTTCACAGTTACTTCCGAAACATTCAAGTTGTAAACTTTTTCATACAAATGGCTTGCATCACTATTTTAATCAAAATTTATTATTTTTTGAGAAAATATAGATTGCAATTGTTTCTATGTAAGGGGTAATGAAGGGATATCATTGTGAGATGTTTGGTCTTGCTATTGAGTTATGCTGTTCAAAACTACAGAGGGCTTTTTTTTTTTTTTTTTTTTTTTCCTAACAGTATCATTGATTGGATTTTCTGGTAAAATTTTGATATTTGATTGGTGGGTGTAATAGAACGGAAAATGGAAAAGTAATTGATCACTTTCAAAATAGACATCCCAGCTAACTTTCTGGGATATTGATAAGATAGTGTTCTCTAACCCTTATCTGCTGAATTGCAAACTCGTCACTTATTTGTGCTTATCATTTTATTTTTTATTTTCTCTGCATTAGTCTAAAAATAGGATAGACTCAGATCACACCAAGTCATAATGGAATATGTATGGGTGGACTAATGATGTAGTTATAAAGAAGTTGGGCTGCTGAGAAAAACAACAAATAAATATAGTGATAGAGTCAAATTGAAAAATTCAGTGCCATGGCTGGGATTTGAACCATGGATCTCCTGGTTTCCATCCAGTTGCTCTTACCCATTGAGCTACCATGGCCAATGTGCCGTCGTAACATTAAATTATTTTCCCAGAAAACCACTAGAGGCTCTCATTTACGGGATACACCCTTTTGTGGTGACTTAATATTGTAAGTACTTGAGTTCCAGGCTTCATCATTAAGCTCTTATTATTTAAGTTAATTGATGGAAATTAATCCTTCCTTTACACTAGCCATGTGTAGGCTAAGGTTTTGGATAGATAAAGTCAACATGAAAAATTCAGTGCCATGGCTGGGATTTGAACCATGGATCTCCTGGTTTCCTCCAGTTGCTCTTACCCATTGAGCTACCATGGCCAATGTGCCGTCGTAACATTAAATTATTTTCCCAGAAAACCACTAGAGGCTCTCATTTACGGGATACACCCTTTTGTGGTGACTTAATATTGTAAGTACTTGAGTTCCAGGCTTCATCATTAAGCTCTTATTATTTAAGTTAATTGATGGAAATTAATCCTTCCTTTACACTAGCCATGTGTAGGCTAAGGTTTTGGATAGATAAAGCCAACATGAAAAATTCAGTGCCATAGAGCATATTAAAGTCATTGTTAGTCTTAAAATGAGTAGGAGGCAAGAATAGGTCTTACTTCAAAGTAAACTGCAGTGAAACCAAACATCCTTTGTTTTCCAGATTTAATTAAGGCTAGTCTTGGATTTATTGTGTGTTATATATATTGTTATTACTGCTAGTACGTAAAAACAGAAGCTCACGATATTGAGGTAACATTACAATGAAATATAATTATTTGTTACAAATTTCAATTATCTTTTTAAGAAAACTGATGAACTTTCCCCAGAATTAAAGAGACTACTTTCACGAAAGCTTTTCTGCATTGGCAGTTACTTGTCATTGTTACTGCTGAAGATATATTATTTTTATATTTATTACCAAACTCTGAAAGTAAAATAAACTTAAAGACGGAATCGACTCTCAGTATTTCAAATTTATTACAGGATTTGCTTTTTTAAATAAATATTTTCTCTCAAACTATTAAATCTATCAGATCATGTAATTGCTTTAATAATTATAGTGCTGGATTTATTTCATGTTTAAATGATCAAAAATGATCTGCCATGGCCAATTTATCAGTCTGTTTATACCTAATATTTCTAAAATGTTCCTTTAGGACCAAGTAATATAGAAACCAGAATGAAGGAGTAATAAAGAAAATGACTGATGATGCAGAAAAGTTGTGAAACTAGTCTGTTGAATTCTGTGGAAAGTTCATACATTTTCTTAACTAGAAAAATAAATTTTTTGAATAATTTAAATTGGAATTAACACTACAAAGTAATGTAATTAAAATCATACAATGAGTTGACTGAGACACTTCACATACCACAAATTTTCAACAATTTGATATCCACTTGAAGACATTATCAAGAAATTGTCGACTGGCTAGAACTTTGGTGCTCCAGCTAATCATGATTCTCCGGAGACAAGAAATCTGGCAACGATCCAATGAGGCTAGGTAAAATATTTTCTTCTGATGGAATGTCAAAATTAATTAAATGTGTGAGTGAGTGTGTGGTGTTTTAGGGCCCGTCGACAAGGTCATTTGGGCCCGTTAATTAAATGTATTTTAATTTCTTAATATAAATGTTTTCAGAGATGTTTAATTCTGTATGCAAACTGATTTTAGTAGTTGCATTTTATGTTCTATGTTGGGGTTATGATCACAGAAATGTGCTGCTACGATGGATTTATCTATTTCGTTTTGCTTGATGTTCCCAAACTGTTCTTTTAATCTGGTTTCAATGTTATGTTTCATCTTTCCAATGTATATCTTATTGCACTCTGAGCAATTAATTCTGTAAATGCCAGATTTCTTAACAGAGGAATTTTGTATTTTTTTTTTTTTTTTTTTTTTTTTTTTTTTTTTTTTTTTTTTAATGAGGTTTCTGATATTGAATTTGTTTACTGTTGCCAGGGTGATGTTAAATTCACTGAAAATCTTTTGCAATTTTCTGGTTGCCCATGGGTAATATATGAATTTATTTTCTTTTTTGTCTTTAAAGGCTGTTAAGGTGGTGATCTCATTCAACTGTTTTATTTTCTACTGATTCTTTTTATTTTCTTGTCTTCCATATTTTTACGGAAACTGTTTGTTATTCATTTTCATTGGATTGTCGCCAGATGTCTCGTCTCTGAACAACCATGATCAGTTGGAACACCAAGGTTTTAGCCAGTTGACAATTCCTTGATAATGCCTTCAAGTGAAGGTGAAATGATTGGAGGCAAAGTTTGTGACAAATAATCATATTTTATTATCATATTACTGTAATTAAATATTTTGTATGAATATTGGTCATTATAGTGTGGGTTTCTGGCCATTTATACAGAACGATCAGCTCACCCTTCATTACATCCATATGTATACTAGTGTGTCTCATTACACTTGTACAACATGTTGCAGAGGAGAGAAGTTTATAAGTGGGGGCTCCTTATAAAATAGAATAAAGAGTAGAAGTGAATGTAAATGGAACATTGCGATGTAAACTAACTACAAAATAATAGTTTTATGAAGGTTTATTGTAATACTGTGGTACTTTCAAAGTGGGTGATTGTTGTGCTGGGTTCAAGTTTCAATTGTTGCAGTTGTTTAGAGCTGCATCATAGATTCTGAAATTGGTTTGTATTTCTTGGAACAATGAGATCTCTTGTATTTGTGTATAGAGAAGATAATTCAGACTAAATTTATCTGATTTTTAATGTTCTTGTTTTTATATTGTGACTTTGTGGGTTCGTAGAATTAAAAGGCCGAGTTGCAGAAATTAAACATCTCCTTTAGTTTCTTAGAAATACTCTTATAGGTTACAGCAGCATTATTTACATACACCATCAGTCTACCAAGGTTGATGACATCATTAGCTCTCATTACAATAACACTTCCAGCTGTCTCTCATGCCACAATAACTGCTTCACAACTAACTGACTCTCGGTCAATCGTCACCTCTTTAAATACTTCACAGATAATTTTTAGATGATTCACAAATAAACCAGAATGCGAACAATCTATCAGTCCAGAAGTAACTAGAAATTTCCATTTATCTCAGTTTGTTTGTTTCGGTAGACCCTTATCTGCCTGGTATCTGTGTCCGCGGGCTCTTGGTTTTCACACTGCCCTCCTATCAGTTTCTTTTGTGTAAACAAGCCACGCGATCGTAGATACGGGTTCGCGACAATATTTCAAAACTGAAAGTTACTTTTTCTTATAACAATAGTAAACTTGATTTCATTGTATATTTTAAGCGAGCTAACTAGCTTTACTATAGTTTTACAAGTTTGCCAACGCAATGTTTCAGTCAATACATGGTCTCTAATTGCTTTAAGAAAGATAGTTTAAGCATATAATACATGAACTTGATTTTTTTGTGGTAATTTATGTCCTCCAATGTTAAGTCATATTGGACGATGAATGAAATGGGTGAAATGATGCTCAAATGAGCCCGGGGTCCATGGAGCTTAGAATTACCTGACATTTGTCTTTCAGGATAAGGGAAAACCCCAGAAAAACCTTATCCAGGTAACTCGCCCTGACCGAGATTCAAACTGGGGACCTCTTCAACGTGAGGCAGACACACTACCATCTACGCTATTGAGGCGTGCCATGAACTTGATGAAAATGTATTCATTCATTACAGTACCTTTTGATACTGTTAACATCCAGTAGTCTGTTTATAGATTAAGAAGATAATTTTCGAACACTGGATAAATAGAACTTTGTCCAGCAAATACATTACACAAGTTTTTTTAGTTTTGAAAAAAAAAAAAAAAAAAAAAAAGTTAGTTGGGCATAAATAGGTTGAGGTTGGCCATGCAGAATTTAAATTTTGGTTATTTTAATTCCCCCCACCCTCCATTACACCAGAGGTATATATAGCTTGAAATATATAAATATAATGGCACTAGCTTAGTATAGGGAAGAAAAAAATAGAATTGTGATTCACAGTCGTTTTTACACTCAATCACATGCCAAGTAACTTAAAAGAAGCCTCTCTGCTCCCTTACCATCTTTTCCCAATTCATATTCTATATCTTGACTTCTGGCATGCCTTATACAGTATTCTACTTATATAAGATATTTCTATTAAATTATAAATTTTATTTACTTACCTAGATTTATGTACCTGTCATTGAGTGTTGTATGGGTTCGACTGTAGAAAATGTGCTCTAAAAAGGAAATAAACAATTTTTGGACCCATGTTCATATGACATTTTTTCATGTTCTGTCTGTAGGAAATCTTTTGTCAAATTTTTAACATACCTGTTTGTTACATCCTGCAGATCTTAATAAACTTAAAACATATTCTTTCAACTGTTTTTTTCAAATAGCCTCCTCCCAGGCTTCTTTTTCTAACATATAACGTATTCTGAGTTCAAAGTATAAACTTGAAAGAAGCGTAGGGACAGTGAAGCACAAATTAGTACAAAGTGAATCGAGAATATATTGACACATTGCTTCACTCACACTGTTTATTCACAGGACATGTTTCAAGAGCTCTTGCTCTTGATACTGATACTCGATTAGTGTAAGTTGTAGTGGTTTCTTCTTTCTCCGTATTGTCAATAGATGGCGTGATGTACTTGTCAAAGATGTCCGGTGGTGGAGTTTCGAAATTCATAACTCTATGACGATTTTTGTTAATGAAGATTTTTTCCCATACGGAAAGGTCTATGGGGTGATTAACGTATTTTATTAGAGATGTTTCCAAATTGATGTCATGTCTAGTATTCAAAAACTGAAAAGCCACTGCTGATTTTTCTGTTTCACCATTTTTAATCTTTCTTATATGTTCTTTAGTTCTGATGTTAATATTTCTTTTTGTTTTTCCTATATAAATTTTAGGGCAAGTTTCACATTTGATCTCATAGATTCCTGGTTTTTCTTTGGTAGTGATTGAATTTTTGGGAGGGCCTTTTAACAAATTTCTGATATCTATTTTGAGGTGCAAGAGTTATGTTGTGTTTTGAGAAGATTTTTTGGAATTTGTTATAGGCTGATGGGTGGAAGGTGAATTTTTTAAAAAGTTTTTTCTCTTTTTCTCCTGTAGGTTCTAGGGTGGTGGTTTCTTTTATTTTCTTAGCTTTGTTGAGTCTGTTAACTGTTTTGTCTACTAAATTTGGGTTGAAACCGTTGGATATAGCTACTTTTTTATGTGTAGGTATTCTTCTTGATAATCTTCTCTGTTTAGTGGAAAGTTGATCATCCGAAAGACTAAACTGTTGAAAATGGCATGTTGGTGTTGTTTTGGGTTGAAACTGTTTTTCTTAATGTAATTATCTGTGTGTGTCGGTTTCCTGTAAATACCAAAAGTGAGTTTGTTGTTCATTTTTTTGATCTTGATGTCCAAAAAGGGGAGCACACCATCCTCTTCTGTTTCCAATGTAAATTTTATAGCTGGATTTTGTATATTCAAAAGTCTAAGACCATCTAATTTTGGTTTCAACCCAAATTTAGTAGACAAAACAGTTAACAGACTCAACAAAGCTAAGAAAATAAAAGAAACCACCACCCTAGAACCTACAGGAGAAAAAGAGAAAAAACTTCTTAAAAAATTCACCTTCCACCCATCAGCCTATAACAAATTCCAAAAAATCTTCTCAAAACACAACATAACTCTTGCACCTCAAAATAGGTTTAATATCAGAAATTTGTTAAAAGGCCCTCCCAAAAATTCAATCACTACCAAAGAAAAACCAGGAATCTATGAGATCAAATGTGAAACTTGCCCTAAAATTTATATAGGAAAAACAAAAAGAAATATTAACATCAGAACTAAAGAACATATAAGAAAGATTAAAAATGGTGAAACAGAAAAATCAGCAGTGGCTTTTTAATTTTTTGAATACTAGACATGACACCAATTTGGAAACATCTCTAATAAAATACGTTAATCACCCCATAGACCTTTCCGTATGGGAAAAAATCTTCATTAACAAAAATCGTCATAGAGTTATGAATTTCGAAACTCCACCACCGGACATCTTTGACAAGTACATCACGCCATCTATTGACAATACGGAGAAAGAAGAAGCCACTACAACTTACACTAATCGAGTATCAGCTGAGGTTAGGAGCAAGAGCTCTTGAAACATGTCCTGTGAATAAACAGTGTGAGTGAAGCAATGTGTCAATATATTCTCGATTCACTTTGTACGTATTCTGAGCTATTTGAATTCATCAGAGGGAACTGCAGCCACAGCTTTTGCTTTTTGATTCTAAACTAATTGAAATTGATTGTGCAAAATGACCAGATAAACCTGTCTCAAATGCCTTTACATCACTAGTCTTTAGTAATTATGTAGTTGTAATTGCTGTTCTTCAGGTGCTGTAATATGCTGCAAGAATAACGTGGATACCTAAGAAAGCTGCATGTCAGAGTAACATTGTCAGCAAATGGATTTGGAGGCAGAGATCAAGGACAAGCCTTGTTTGCTTGATGCAGAATCTTCTGCTTCTGAAGATAGTACTTCGCAGCAGAAGTCCATTTTGGAGCCTGATAACGCTGCCACAGAAAATGATGAGACTGAAATTGAAATCAAAGTAGAACCTTGGTGTGTGGATGATGATTCATCATCAGAAATAGAATGTGAAGTAGAACCAATTGTTGCCTTAGATAAGGTAAAGTAAAGAGGTTTAAAATAATCTCCCTCTTAATTTAACAGCTTTTACAGCTTATTTCCGATAATTTATATTCTGAATTTCTTCAATTTTTGAGTTTCCTGATTTCGTTCTATGCTACCAAGACCTGGTGCTCAGATGAGTTGAACCATATTCTGTTCTGTGAAGCCTGTGAGCATATTATGATATATATATATATATATATATATATATATATATATATATATATATATATATACAAAAACACCACTACAACATATCTTTTTAATGTTTCTCTATGTCTTTGTTGTGCTGCTAATGTACACAGTGGTTTTCTTTTCACACAGAGCTGCAAACCGACTTGGAACACAACTTTGATATTCACTTATGAACTGTTTCACTACCTGCCAATTCCTCACAGTGGAGCCGTGCTTACTGACTTATGAAGTGTTACATCCTGCCAACTCCCCACCACGGAGCTTTGAACATACTATACTTCTCTGCACTGTTCTTTCAGCTCACAACTTGACTGACAGACTGATTTAGTTGACTGTCCACTGCGCCAATTCCTCACCTCACTTGTGACCTGATTCTGAAGCTCAAAACTCTCACAAACAACTCTAAAACTAAATATTACTGTACTAGGCTTTGTATTATTTTTATATAGTCCATTCTTGTATATCATTCCAATAGTTGAATGTTCTTGAATTATATTCTAGAATGACTCCAATGGTATCAGCACAGGAATAATACAACTTGACTTTGGTTTTGTGATGTCAGCTAGTGGTTGTTCAGGAACGCTGCACTTCTCGTGTTCCTCCAGCCAATGGGCAATAGAGCCAGAGTATTGGCCTCAACCCTCTCAACTTCCCACAGCAAATGGCAATGACAGCAATGTGAAGATCCTTGGACAATCAGAAAACCAATATTTTCTGTGCGTGTGTTGTATAAATTTCAATTTGAAAAGCAGTAGCATATTTACCTAAAGGAAAAAACTCTGTGCAGCTTGGTCTTGTGCCTTGTAATCTGGACCTGTTCCTTAGCTATCTATAAAGCTCATCAGAGCTCTCACAAGAGTTAAATTGTCTATAGAAACATTGTTGTTGCTATTGAATTTATCTGAAATGTCAGTCTTTTGTTTATTCTGTCATCAAGCTTTCCAAATGTTCAATCCAAATAGTGTGTAGTTGCATATATTTATAATAGTTTTTTTTTTTAAATATGTTTAGTAGTACCATTCTGTAATAAAAATAATATATTGCCATGGTGCTCATCATAATAGCCCATCTACAGAGTGTTCCAAATTGATGTATACACTCTTTGAAGCTGTATTTTTCTGCAACGAAATGAGACAGAAATATAATTTTTTGTTAGGTTTTATTTCTTAATCCTGTGCATGTTCAAAAAGCCCACCTCCTGCCACAGTACACTCCCAACAAAAGCGTTGAACAGAGCGACGCACGTTTTGGATTATTGCTATTGGAATGTCATTGATGGCATGTTCAATTTGATCACTCAGTTCATCCAGTGTTTCAGGCTTTGTGGCATACACCATATCTCTTAAAGTTCCCCACAGAAAAAGTCTAGAGGGATTAAATCAGGAGATCGTGGCGCGTAATCCATAGCACCACCTCTTTGTCCTATCCATCTCTGACTTAATGTGTGATTGAGAAAATTTCTCACATTAACAAAGTGGAGACCCATCTTGTTGGAAGTAAATGTCATTTTCATTCTCAAATAGATCTGCATGACTGCAACAACACTCTCATTATCATTGGAACTTCTCTTTCTTCCGCATCGACATTTCAACACAACTTGCATTGTTCTATCTTCAAAGTTGTCTCAAATTCTTGTTATTGTTACCCTTGTTGGCAGTGGTGTCCCAAATTTAACCATTGGTCATTGCACTTCAACATTCTCCACTTTCCAATAACACTTCGGTATCCACTTATGCTCCTCGAATAATCTTGCTGCCATTGTTGTTTATAAAGACATGAAGACCTATAAATATGTTACTGTGCTTTCTCGTGCCTTGTGGATCATACATAACAAAAGCTGTATTTCTGTCTTATTTCATTGCAGAGAAATAACAGTTCAAATAGTGTATGTATCAATTTCGGACACTCTGTATATGATTCCTGCTTGATTCTAGTGATATATCAATTATTTCCATAATTAGCTAGGTCAGGAATGAACTCTTTGAAAATTTATCTAAGTTCATGATTAATGTTAAATAACTTAATTCTTTTTTTGCAGGAGACAGACTCAGGTGTAACTGAGGTGAATGAAGATTTACAATCGTCAGAGTCATCAAGGTAAGGCAATCATAACATTACAGTAAGTATGCTCTTGATGGCTTGCCACTTTTATTTTGCATTGTTGGTAGAGAGAGCGTTCATTCTACTCAAAAGCTTGACTGGAAATAATGTTTCAGGGCTCCTTGAATCCTTTAAAAAGAAAAGAAAAAAAAAAAAAAAAAAAGCACTTTTAGAAAGAAAAGTCTATGTGTTACTGAACAGCGTATCCTTCAAAGTGCATGATAAATATCAAACCATTTATGTTAATATACAAGAAATATTACATACCTACAGTGGAGAGTTATGAACTACATATGTTGGAATGAGTCTGCAGGTTTTTGAACACGCTTGTTATACAGTTTCATTTTGCACATTAGCAACAAGCATATGATATGTGATCGAGAATGGTAAACATTTAAGTTTCTTTAATTTGCTAGAGTAAAACTTCTGAATACTAGCTTCACATGCCTTGGCCTACGCACTGTCACTTATTTTGGTATACCTTCTATACATTATTTGTGAAACACCATACTTATATATTAGTGGGAACAAACATTTACAGAATTCAAAGTACAAACTTGAAAGAAGCGTAGGGACAGAATTCTTTAATAAAAGTGGTCACTATATGCCACCTTTTAAATTCTTACCATTTCCTGACTTCACCTGAAACAACTGAGTGGTTAAAGCACTTCAGAAGTATTGAAATCAGTAACAAATACCTCAGAAATGGTATATGTCACAAGAAAATTATTAGAAATAACTTGTAAGATATCTTTAACGTATCTGGCTTGGTTTACCAGTTATGTAAATTTTGTTCAGAGGATAAACTCTTGTTAGCTATGTAAATATCAAAGAAATAGTATATCACTCAAATCATCAAAACCATTTTTAGAATCAAAAAATAACAAAGTATCTTTTCATGTAAAGATTAGACAGGGATATGGTTTCCTTATAGAAAATCTTTTGTGTTCCAGTTTTGGAAGATACTGAACTTAGTTATGAAGTTTTGCATTTACCAGACTTCATGTTTGTGTTATACTGATCATAGACAGATCTTTATAAAACTGTATCTGTTAAGTCCAGGGAGCTCAAAATAGTGCTTAAAGTGAAATGTGGTACTCTCTCTCTCTCTCTCTCTCTCTCTCTCTCTCTCTCTCTCTCTCTCTCTCTCTCTCTCTCTGCATATTAGATTGTAAGTGCTAGAGAAAGTAAGCATTGATATTTGTCATTCAGAAGGAGAACCAATGTTATTTCACATTTTATTTTGTGTCCTTTTTCAGGTCAAGCATTATTGTCAATGGAAAGAGTTACTGCAAGATGCTACGAAAGAGAAAGCCTAACACCATTGAGAACAACATTACAAAACAACATGTTTGTGAAATTTGTGGTAACAGCTTCTCTGCTAAGCATAATTTAATAAGACATTATTTAATACATGAAGGTAAAAGGCCTTACAAATGTGACACTTGTGAAAAGACCTTTAGTCAACTGTATATATTGAGAAGGCATATTTTGATCCATGAGGGCATTAAGGAACATGAATGTGAAATTTGTGGAAAACAGTTCACTCAGTTGTCAACATTGAAAAGACATCTGTTAATCCACGAAGGTACAAAACCACACAAATGTGACATTTGTGAGAAGACCTTCAGTCGGCAGTCAAATTTAAAGGTCCACATGTTGATACATGAAGGCAGAAGACTACACCAGTGTGAAATATGTGAAAAGAGATTCACTCACAAGTCAACTTTGAGAAGTCACGCTTTAACTCACGTGGTTAAAGTAATACATAAATGTGAAGTTTGTTACAAAACTTTTACTAGGGTGACAGAGTTCAAAAACCACATGATGCTTCATGATGATTCAAAGCCATATAAATGCATGTTTTGTGACAGAAGCTTTTCCAGTGTTGCCCGATTCCATGCACACACACAAATGCATATAGACAAAAGGGAACATAGATGTGAATTTTGTGGAAAGGTGTTTCCATTCTTGTCCAAGTTAAAGAGACACATGTCAATTCACGAGGATAAATCTAATTTAAATGAATTTGATTTACAAAGAGATATTCGTCATCACTTAGATATCTCTTACGGTCAGGAATATTAACAGTTGTAACAGAAAAGGTTTGTTGCTTGTGTTTCCAGTTCTCTTCTGTTTTGTTTCCTGTTAAATGCCTAAGTGTATCATCATTTGTCATCATCATCATCATCATCATGCTTTTATTTATTAGTACATTGTGTTAGCATTCCTTGCTTGAAATCACTCAAAGTGTTTCTTATATTTAGCTCTTTCAAAGAGAGACAGACTCAAATATTTATAGTTACCACTGAAACTGATTTTGTGGTAAACTTACAGGGAATGATACACGGTATAAAGCAACCAAAAAGTAATATGTAAAAATTGAAGATATTGCTAATATTTGAAGCAATATAATTATTGCAATAAATGTAATTTATAATCACCTTCGCTTTTTTAAATTATAAGTTAAGAAATTAATTTTTTAAAAAGATACATGTAGTTGGTCATAAATTATTACATTTTATTGCAATATCAGAAAAGTTTCACTGCTCTTTGAATTTTGGTGTAGTCATTTGTGGTGCACAGATAAAAGAACCAACTGTAATCATCTCTATTTGTTATATGTTTGTTTTATTCAAAGGCACCTGAAAGCTGAAGTAGCCAAATAAAAGTCTTTTCCGTGCGCAAGAACCAGTGTTTTTATTATACAAATTTAAAGAGGCATAACTCTGTATCCACTGCCACTTTTTATTTACTGCAGTATAACATATATCAAATGATATTTTGGAGTGGATATGGTTGACGATTAACCAGAAACCATGAATTTTCCAACTTAATACCATCAATATGAATATTAAGCAATAACACAGAAAATTTGCCAATCATTTGAGTATACATGAGTAATGTATGCAGGGAGGGCTGCAGAGTACAAGATGTTCTTTCATAAAAGCAATATGTGCAAATACATATTCTAATTTTCTCAATTTTGTAGACACATCACAAGGTGAAAGTGTTACATTATGATCACTACTATTGTTTGATTGCTTACCACTTTGTGATCGAACTAAAGTAGTTGCTTCACCACTTCTTACCAAGAGTGTATGCAAAGTGTGTATTTTAACTGCAACAGTGTTAAAGTGTATTTTGCTTGGTTATTTAATAGATACTGAAGCTATCTGTTGATATAAACATGCTCATACCATGTGCAAATACATATCAGATTCAGATAGATGTGCAAAATATCAAATATCTAAACTATGAAAACTGAAGTTGAATTTATACAAGTAGCAAAATTAATAGAAAAGTTAGAAATACCAAAAACTAAAGAGAACAAAATACGAGGATCGTTCTGAAACTAATGCCTTCTATTTTTTTGTGTTGACTTCAGACGTCCAAGCCAGATGCTGTTAGTGTAGTGGTAATGCTTGAACCTTCCACTTTCATTTGCAGATGGTTCCTTTGTTCTGTGACAGTTGGCGCCAGCAGAGAAGTGTTCCAAAATGCAGTCTGATAGACATGCGTGTAAAACAGATGTGTGATTGAATTTCTCACTGCAGAAGAAATTGCACCAACTGAAATACATTGATGCTTGGTAAAGGTGTATGGGTACATCATTTTAGAGATGGTGAAAAGGGTGTGCATGAATAGTCATTACCTGATCGACCCTGCACAGCTGTAGCCCCTCACAATAAAGAGCATCTTGATTAACTCATCCATGGTTATTGGCAGATAAAGTCTAAAGAATTGCATCCAAACCTGGAGGTTAGCTGTTGAAAACAGTGTTGGAACATCTTGTTTGTTGCAAAGTCTGTACAGAGATGGGTCTCGCGGATGCTTACAGAAGAACAAAAAAATCATCTAATGGAAATTGGTCAGGAGCTTCTGGACCAATATGAAGCTGAAGGTGACTATTTTCTGAATAGCATCGTCACCGGAGATAAGATGTGGTATCACCACTATCAGCTAGAATCCAAAAGACTGTCCATGGAATAGCAACATGCAAATTCTTCAACAAAGAAGAAATTCAAATGTGTGTTTGGAGGAATTTAGTAACAGTGACGTCAAAATTAATATAAAAATTATTTGTGGTTGGTTTATTGACACTCGTCACTTTTTCATATATTTATGAGAGACTAGTTTCAAAGGCCCTGGCCTCCATTTTCAAGAGATTGAAAATGGAGGCCAGGGCCTTTGAAACTAGTCTCTCATAAATATATGAAAAAGTAAGTGACGAGTGTCAATAAACCAACCGCAAATAATTTTTATATTAAAGAAATTCAAAACTCAGCCATTTGCAGGCAAAGTGATGTGTATAGTCTTTAGGGATAGCTAGGTTGTGATTCTATTGGATGTCCTGGAGCCTAGAGCAAGTGTCAATTCAGCATGCTACAAGACGACACTGACTAGGCTGAAAGCCGGATTTCCAGGGTAATGCGAGAGAAGACCAACTTTCACCTGCAAAATGATAATGCCAGGCCCCACACCAGTTTTGTGACCATGCAACTGATTGCCAGGTTTGGAGGACTGTCTTACCAAATCCACCATAGAGTCCAGATTTAGCACCTTCAGACTTCCATCTCTTTGACCCTCTAAAGGATGGACTACATGACGAACATTTTCAAGACTTGTATGCTGTTGTCAAATTTGTAAGAAAGTGGTTAGTGTCAGCTGGTTCAGATTTTTACAAGCGTGGCATGCAAGTTCTGGTTCATCGTTGGCAAAAGTGTATAATGAATGGTGGTGACTGCAGCTGAAATATTACTCTATTTAACTGTGCTGATGTGATTTACAAATGGTGACGACCTGTTCTTAGTTTGTGAATATTAAGGAACACATGGTCAGGTTGAACATGGGAGCAAACACTCAGAGCAGAACTACATGCTTTAGCGAGAGGTTGGGATTTTTCTATAAAGGTTTCATTGGTTAACAGGTAGAGTAAGGCTAATTAAATGTGGAATTCACTTAATAAGAATATTTACTACAACAAGCAGATTACAAAGGCAGTCATAACGGCCATTTACCTGTCCAGAAGTGTAGACGCCTAGAAATATATCTTACTTCTCCAAGTGCTACATTAAGAGAGAGCGTCTATCGCTCAAAGACCACTCATCCAGTTATAAGGGAGGGGAGGGAGTTACATCACACCTACTACTTAAGTCACCAGAGTATAATTAATACAGTCATTTATGACATCATCTCCTGTAGTTTCCATAAAAAAAATTAGGAAGCATTACTTTTAGAACAACCCTCATATAGTATCAGCCCAATTTATAATTGCAGCATTGATTGTAATCTAAATTTAAGTAATTTAATTAATAAAAGAGTAACTCTTCCAGACATGGCTAAGGCTTTAGCTTTAGAAACCATAAACAGAAATTATGCTTCTGTAAAATGGACACATATTTATACAGATTGCTCTCTCTTAGATGATTATGAAGCTAGAGCAGGTGGAAGGTCTGAATTCTACTCTTTCTACAAATATGCTGCAAGAAATACTACAAATTTTGATGGTGAAGTTATTTATCTTTCACTCCAAAACATTATTTGGCTGCAGTGATGCAAGAATATTGCTATTTTTTCAGATTCTAATGCAGCAATTCAGGCTGTAGCATCACGTCACATCCAAAGATTGAAAAAGTTCTAGAAATACATAATATAATCCAGACCATTAAAAAACTTGGAAAAACAGTTAATTGATGGAAATTAATCATTTCTTCACACTAGCCGTGTATAGGCTAAGGTTTTTGATAGGCAACATGAAAAATTCAATGCCATGGCCGGG
Source organism: Mantis religiosa (assembly GCA_030765055.1). Lineage (NCBI taxonomy): Eukaryota > Metazoa > Arthropoda > Insecta > Mantodea > Mantidae > Mantis > Mantis religiosa. Next base: position 203,351,511 of record CM060953.1, read on the forward strand.
ATTTGAACCACAGATATCCTGGTATCCGTCCAGTCGCTCTAACCCATTGAGCTACCATGGCCAATGTGCCGTCCTGACATTAATTTCTTCATTTGACTCGTACATTTCCCTGATAAACCACTACGGCCTCTTGCAATCGAGATACACTGTTTGTGGTGACTTACTATCATAAGTACTTGAGTTCCAGGCTTCATCATTTAACTCTTATTATTTCAGTTAATTGATGGAAATTGATAATTTCTTCACACTAGCCGTGTATAGGCTAAGGTATTTGATAGAGTCAACATGAAAAATTCAATGCCATGGCCGGGATTTGAACCACGGACAGTTTTGCAATGGATTCCAGGTCATTGTGGAATCCAGGGGAATGAAAGGGTTGATATATTAGCAAAAACAGGATGTAAACTTCTACAAAAAGAAACAAAACCTTTTCATATGTGTCAAAAAGACACTAATGGTAATTACAAATCTGGACTAACTGAAAAAATTGGTAACCAAAATATAAAAATAGTTCTAGAAAACCCCACTTTAATTCCGGAATTGCCACTTAAATCAGCTGTTGCCATGATGAGACTTACTATAGGACAGGATTGTCTGGGAAAACATATACATAGAATTGGCATACTAACTTTTCCAAATTGTGTATTGTACTCTCAAGATATAGAAATGGATATAGAATATCTACAAAACTGCAGTTTTACAAAATTATCAAGATACAACTTCTATGTACTGGGAAGCCAGAAGGAGAATGACTTCATTGTTGACTCCAGAGCATTAGCGACTTACATATCTAGCATGCTGATGTTTGACTTATAAATAGCTTTCACAAACTGTAACATGTGAGAAAAAAATAAATAAAATGGTGTATGAGCCAAACAGTTAACAGAATGATTGATAATTTAATTTTATTGTTTTTTTTATTTTAACGTTTATTGTTTTTATCTATGTTCATCCAAATAAGTTTTCTGAGCAGATTGCCACAGCTAAGCAAGGCATGGTTTCAGGAGATATAACTAATTATTGGGGAATAGTTAATCGTACATAAATAAAAATACATATGATGACCAGCTTCCTAGATCTCCAATATTTATTTGCAACTGAACATTGGTTCAAATTTTTTAGCAGTAATATTAATAAAGTAGGTGTTTTTTTTTTTTTTTTTTTTTTTTTTTTTTTTTTTTTTTTTTTTTTTTTTTTTTTTTTTTGTAAAAGCTAAGACTAGTTGTTAAAAAATGTAACACATTAAGCATTATTTAACCCAAGTTTTCTTTACATATCAGATTAGATTTACTGTCAACCTTGGGAATTACAAGAATTACATACCTACACATTACTTACTACTGTATTATTCTTAAGCACTATTACATTATTTTAATTACTACTGTATTATTCCTATGGGTACAACTTTGATGAAGCCATAAATACAGTATATTCCTAGGTGAATAAAACTTACTATAGGTAGACCGCAAACAAACTGCAGTCGGTGTGCGCCTGCGCGAGGAGAGCCTTCTCCCCTTGGACGCCATCCAAGCATCACGTGACTACCACCCCTCTGTATCTGCATGCGACAGAGCGCAAACCACACGAAATGAGTGCATTTTAATGTTGTTTTGATTTTCAAAGTTAACAGAAAATAATTACCTCGGACATGACCTCAATTGATCAACAAATAGATAGAATCATAGTTTCTTTAAACCCTGAGGAACAAAGCAGTGATTCGGCAGAAAATGCAAAGAGTGAATGTAACTGAACGGGAAAGCGAGTTAAACAGATAACCAGTGCAGCCCGTGCAATGTAGGAGAGGTAACCTAAAATGACGATAGAGGGGGAAAGCTAAAGGACTCCAAGCTGCAGCTGCATTTTGTTCATGGTCTAGTTATAACTTAATACATGATGTTTAGTGCTTTAAATTATAATTCTACTCTTACATGTGTTGCATGATATTTTTCTTTCAACTTATATTGCAGAGATATATAAAATAAATTTGTTTAAATTGGCACTACTAACATAATGTAAAGTTGCTGTATGCGTTGGTTTAGGTGCGATCTGTTGTGTACATTAAGAACTAAATAACCTAACAAGCCATATACAGGGTATCCATGCTGTGACTTTCAGGTTATAACAGTACACAGTGGAAAATTTTCATCATAAGGTTAAAAGTGTTTTTTATTTGAAAGTCGCATTGATCCATGAGTGATTTCAACCCAGCAGTAGAAAATGTCAACAAAATCCCATTCCTTGATCCTGTAAAAGCATCACCTGCCGCTCTCTATATACAGCTTCACCTAACAAAAGGTCTGTAAAAACTCTCGAAAAAGTCAGTTCAATTGAATTTGAATATCCAACAAGAGAAATATAGTTTTACATCGGCTACAAAACTGAAGGAAGATGCACATATTCTACTAAACAAAGTTATGCATATATGGTCACTTTTGCGTTCGTGTACCTCAATGAGAGTTTACGGTGCCTTTGCTGTCAAGTCGGGCAACTTAGACGACGTCACGAAGAAGTGGGACTGAGATGCCTTCAACGCGTCACGAGCTTACGTCATGAGGCGGGGCGGAACACTTGCTACTATGCAAAAGACCTTTCTAGACTATGTTTCGAGAAGGATCTAATTCCAGAAAGATCTACCGCGCACGGCAAGTATATGACACCCTTACTCGAGAGCGAGAGTCAGTAAGTGTGTGTTGAGTTAGTAGTGAGTAGTAATGAAAGCAGTGTGCTTCGAGGCGAGCTGTGGAGCCAGTAGCTAAGCAGGACTTAAAAGAACATTATAAACATGTTTCGAAGTGTATTTGTGTTTTTAAAAAAAGGACCGACTGTACGTTAACACTGGGGTAGCGGGTTTGATTAAAATGAAGCAGTGAACCTTTTGTTTTCGTCTTTTGTCACAATACCTACTAAATAAAAGTAGAAAGTCAGCAGCGCACTTATGACATCTGTTACATAAAAAGGGTCCAATTTCAACAAAGCACTGTATTACACTGCAACTGCGCATGCACAAAGGGGAGTGGCAATACACCGAAATCTGAAAATATCTTTAAAGAAAACTATTTTGAACACATTGTTACAATTATCCGTTATTTGACACTAAGTTTTATTTTGTCGCGATTTTAAATCGTGGTTCACCATCAAGTATCCATCAGTTAATTTTGCATCTCTCTGCAGTAGCCTGTCGCATCTGTTTCATTCTTAAAAAAAAAAAAAAAAAAAAAAAAAAAAATCGGTTTGTGGCTTACCGCGTTTAATAACGATACAGAAGGCGTAGTTTCTCTCGCTCTGGTATCATAGTGATGTTAGTGATACTTCATCAATAAAACAACCTCAAACTGCCCTCTACTAGCTGAAATGTTTCGGAAACAAGATCAATCTTTGTTCCCGATACACATTTAGTGTGACTCTCAAGATTTTACATTGTGCCTACGAAGATTGTCTTGTTCAGCTATACTTTAATTGTTTTTAAGGTAAGTAATGTTAATGCAGATAATCTCTGTAGCCTAGAATCAATTGTTTTATAAGTGATTTGCCAAATGCGCGTTTAGCCTAATGTGATTTCCAGATTTCCTTACAAATGCCGAGGCAGTAATCAGCAGAGCATAGCCGAGATTTTATATATATAAACAATAAATAGGAATAGAACGACCGTAGAGCATAGCGTTAGGATCTGTTTAGCTAACCACCAATGATACATGTTGAAATATGGGTTTCATTTATCTTTTAGAAATAATTACAAAAAATCTGTGTTAATTCGCTAGCTTACACAAGAAATAACCACCAAATGTTAAACTGCCGATCAGTGGCCGTCGTCTGCTAGGAGATTGACGTCGGTGACTGGAGCGTTGCCAACAGTCAAAACATGCATTCGTTGAGGTTTTCAACAATGCGTAACCGAACTGTAATACGTAAGGAAGCTGGTCAGACGAGATTGAGTAAAATCGTTCGATTGTGAATGAAGGTAGAGCACTTCAAAATTTTAAATGGCGCATGGTATAAACTTGGAATGTTCTGATAGTCCTTAATTAAGTGTTGTGACAACGTTTTCTTTCTTCTTTCTTTTTCTTAATTAAGACCTGAGAATTTATAGGTAAATGCAGTTTCTGGTAGCGACAATAGTTCTATGTCAGTGACCTACTTTCTTCGCGCATTGATGTGTCTATGCCCAAGAGTCACTTGCACCTTCTGCTGGCATTAGAAGATGGGAGACCGTGCAGCACGGCAATATTTCACAGACTCGGCTATACTAAAACGCATACCTTATGAGTAGAGTAGGCCTTGTTATGATATATGAACACTTGCTCAACTTAGCTACCTAGAAACAACAGATCTTCTTTACTGTTTTACTATTTTGCTTTCGCAAACCTTTTAATTTACAGGAAAACAAAAATCTGGGTCGATGCCTTTGTGGCTTGTAGCGTATGGAAGCGAGTTAGCCGGTTCTCGGCTGATGTTTCGTCTTCATAGGTAATCGGCCTTCCTTCGTTTCTAAACTTTTTTTTTTTTTTTTTTTTGTGGCACGTAAATATTTCTTTACTGAAGCAAGACCTTAATGTTCCTTGTTTTCTTCCACTTGAAATCCATGCTACGTAAGATAATCGTTAAACTAGTGCTTCCTCCTTTAAAGTTAATGCGATCTTAAAGTTTCTGTGAGTGCACGCAGTTTTCTCATGAATATAATAAATTATGAATTATTTGGTGAATTAGAGACCTATCAAAGTCATCAATGTCAGTGATTTTTTTATACACGATGTATCTCTCCAAGTGTTCCAAAAGAAGGTCCCTTGTTTCTCACATATTTTCCCTTTAATTATTTTACAAACTGTTCTCTCAGGTACTCTTGTTGCTGCACTCATCCTCTTTAATTTTCTTCAATGGTATTAGCATATCGCCAGAAGCTACTTCCCGTTTCATGAAGAGATGGATATTATTCATAACTTCACGTGTTTGTTCTGTGAAGTGTTTTTCCACCAAGTTTACTTTGAATTGCAGGTATTTTGGTCTAAATAAGAAAAGCTATTCACGCACACACATATACATAGACAACATGCTAATCACCAGCGCGATTAATAATAACACTTTCTAAAACTTTTAAAATCTTAACGTGCCGGCACTGAAGCGTGTCAAACCCCTCCACGGTACTGGCCATTTCAGTGTCCTGCGCATGTCCGAGAGTGTAGGCTCCGCAACTGGACCTAAAACGACTGCGCTCAAAGTCTTCACCGACAAGCTTCCTTTCTGTCCTCTGAGGCTATTCTTAGCCCGCTTGTCTCCTCTGCTGTGAGACATTCAAGCCATCCCTCCTGACCAGTTTGGTTTTCGTCCTGGGCACTCCACGTCCCTGCACTTGCTGCACCTCCTGAGGGCTGCATACCTGGGTTTACAGAACAAGGCATACACAGTGGCAGTGTCTCTGGACGTCGAGAAGGCCTTCTCTACGATCCGGAATGCGTGTCTCCTGGGCACTACACGTTCCAGCAGTTGCTGTGCGTGGTGGAGGCTGTAGCCCTGGGTTTGCAGGACAAGGCATACACCGCGGCAGTGTCTCTAGACGTCGAGAAGGCCTTCTTTACGACCCGGCATCGTTAAGCTCGAGGGCAATCTGCACAGCGTGAAGACTGACCCCCCTCTGACGACCAGGGAGTTACCGAGCTGTCCTCGAAGGGCGCCCGGTGCTTCCGTGGGGCTTTCCATAGGGCAAGACCTAGAGATTAACAAGGCCCCCCTATCTGGTGCTATGGACTCAAGACGGGATGGAAGTGGATACGTCACTTACGCGCGCCAACCCCAATGGGTAAGGCTACCGATTAACCTCGGTAGGGTCGCCTGGTGATCTAGCACACCTTCTACTAGCTATGCTGGCTAGTAAGCGGGAATATATGGCCTCCCTCAACCACGTCCGAAGACGTACCCGATCTCCCCTCGAGTCCAACCCAATCCGAACAACTCCCATTCAGGGAGGGGCTCGAAAGTTCGGCCCAAGGTTCCTCTAGTAACGTCAGAGTTACCACGAGTGCTAGGGGTCCGCAGCGCCCGCGCCACTACGACCCTACATGCGGGTGTCCTGGGCACTCCACATCCCAGCAGTTGCTGCGCCTGGTGGAGGCTGTAGCCCTGGGTTTACAGAACAAGGCATACACCGCGGCAGTCTCTCTAGACGTTGAGAACGCCTTCTCTACGACCTGGCATGCGGGTGTCCTGGGCACTCCACGTCCCAGCAGTTGCTGCGCCTGGTGGAGGCGGTAGCCCTGGGTTTACAGAACAAGGCATACACCGCGGCAGTCTCTCTAGACGTCGAGAACGCCTTGTCTACGACCCGGCATGCGGGTGTCCTGGGCACTCCACGTCCCAGCAGTTGCTACGCCTGGTGGAGGCGGTAGCCCTGGGTTTACAGAACAAGGTATACACCGCGGCAGTCTCTCTAGACGTCGAGAACGCCTTCTCTACGACCGGGCATGCGGGTCTCCTTTACAAACCCATCAATCTGGAGTTACCTACTCATATTACACATCTCTTACAATATTTCCTTAAACACAGATCTTTCAGTCACTGTGGCGAGAATATTATCTACACGAAGGCCCATCAGGGGCGAAGTTCCCGAAGGTTTTGTGCTATCCCCGACGCTTTACAGCGTATATGTGGCTGACCTTCGCACCGAACAGCGCATCAATATAGCATAGTGTGACTTTGTGGGTTCGTGAAATAAAAAGTCCAATTACACCACTCAACAATGTTCTTTATTTCTACCGACTTACAGTTTAACACTTGCCAATTACGCAAAATTGCGTACTACAACAATTACAATTCACCAGTTCGTCCGTTACAATTTCCTTGTACTCGCGATTACATCAACTCCGATACTCATACACGGTTACGTACAGTCTTCCGTTGCACAATCCTTTCGTTCATTAACACGTCACTGACGAACACTGCCTTCTTACACCAAGAACTGTCCTCACTCACACACTAACCAACTGACTGACTGACTAGCTGCAGCCCCTTTTATAGGCATCTCGCCGTCTTCTAGACGTTTCCAGATGATGAAAGATCCCGTAATTTCTGGAACCAGGTGGAAGAGAAACAGACCGCACAATTATGTTTCTTTCCCCAGTCGTCCCTGTCACCACTATAAGACAAACGAGGGGAGGGCGTAGCTAACATTGACCTCCCTCGTCTCCCGCTCTCAGCTGCTTTCATAGGGTGTTCCAACGCCCGCGTTACACTGCTCCCTCCTCAAAGCTGTTCGCCCCGAACAGCCCCATCGTAGCGTGCGAGGCGGTCCAGGTGTACCACCAGCATCTGCTCGGAGTCTCAGCCAGAAGTAGCGCTGCCGTAGTTTGTGAATCATTCGGTTCGCTCCCAGGTGTCCTCCTGAAGTACCGGCGCGCACTTCCTCCAAGACTTCCGGGACCTTACTCCGGGGAAGCACCAACTGTCCTCTCTGCGCCTTCCCATCGGGTGACTCCCATACCCGGAACAGCACGCACAGCTGTGCTTCCACCGACTTGTAGGTGGCGCTCCTCGGTGCGTTGTCCTCCCAGGTTGGTCTCGTCCCTGCGTCCACTTCCCTCAAGAGTGGCCCCAAGTCTGCGTCCGCCAGCTGCTCCCTCCTCAGGCCTGCGCTATCCCAGCCTTCAGCAGGCACTGCCACAACTGCTCGGAATGCTGCGGCACGCTCCTTCTCTTCCACTCTTGTGCGCTCATGGCCGTCCTGGATCTGCGATAGGACACCTCCAATGTGATGGTCGCTAGCGTCGGTGTCCACAATGAAGGCGCCACCCGGTTGTGGGAAACCCAAAATTGGAGCACTGAACAGGGTCCCCTTCGGGTGCTGGAAAGCGTCTCCGGCGTCCTCCGTCCACACATAAGGCCGGTTTTCCTCCGTCAGGCGGGTGAGGGGTTTTGCGATGTTGTCGGCCTTTTCCTCTAAATCATTAAGGCGGTCGTCTACTTGGCCCATCTGCTTGCCCAGCTCCGTCACGTCATCCCTCACGCCGGCCAACTGTTCTTGAAATTTGGCGGCGAGAGCCTCGTTCGCCACCTTCATTTCCGTGGTCAGTTCGGCCATCTTTGAGGTCATTGTCGTGGCCAAGTTGTTGTTAGCCGTTTCTATTTTTGCAGCGAGGTTTTCATTTGCCGTCTTCATTTGTTTCAACTCGGCGGTGAGGTTGTCGTTGGCCGTCTTCATTTGTTTCAACTCGGCGGTGAGGTTGTCGTTGGCCGTCTTCATTTCCATCATTTTCTCCAAAATCTTTTCCAATGCCGCGTCCATGGTTGTAATGTTCGGTGATGTTATCCCACTCCCTGACACCAGTGTGACTTTGTGGGTTCGTGAAATAAAAAGTCCAATTACACCACTCAACAATGTTCTTTATTTCTACCGACTTACAGTTTAACACTTGCCAATTACACAGTATTACGTGCTGCACACAATTACAATTTACCAGTTCGTCCGTTACAATTTCCTTGTACTCGCGATTACATCAACTCCGATACTCATACACGGTTACGTACAGTCTTCCGTTGCACAATCCTTTCGTTCATTAACACGTCACTGACGAACACTGCCTTCTTACACCAAGAACTGTCCTCACTCACACACTAACCAACTGACTGACTGACTGACTAGCTGCAGCCCCTTTTATAGGCATCTCGCCGTCTTCTAGACGTTTCCAGATGATGAAAGATCCCGTAATTTCTGGAACCAGGTGGAAGAGAAACAGACCGCACAATTATGTTTCTTTCCCCAGTCGTCCCTGTCACCACTATAAGACAAACGAGGGGAGGGCGTAGCTAACATTGACCTCCCTCGTCTCCCGCTCTCAGCTGCTTTCATAGGGTGTTCCAACGCCCGCGTTACAATAGTATGCTGACGACGTGCTGTTAGTTTGCACAAATAAACATCCCCGCAGAGTCCTTAAGCCCATCCAACGACATCTCTCTCTCCTCCAAGAATGGTGCACGCTTTGGCGATTGTCCGTCAACACGTAGAAAAGCCAAGCCATCAGATTCACCAAGCGCCGCTTCCCCACCAACTTCCCCACATTCACTTACTCTAGGCGAAGGATTAGGTGCGAAAATTCCATCAAATACTTGGGAGTGAAACTGGACAGGGGCCTAACTTTTCGAAAGCACATCCGGGAGCTATCATATCGGTCTTGCGGTGCCTCGGCATCGCTATATCCTGTGTGGCGATCTGTGATGTCCGTTCCCCTGAAGTTTGCGTCTCTTTCAGGCTCTAGTCCTTCCTATCATGCTCTACGCGTGTGAAGTCTGGGGTATGGCCGCAGGCTCTAATCTGCTACTGCCAACGTGTACAAAATAGGTGCGTTCGGGTTGTCTATTTTGTATGCAGAAGGTTCCTCATATGTGTGGAAGATGAAATTAAGTGCCGGGCCACCAAATTTTCCGAGAGTTTACCTCACCATAAGAGCGATCTAGTTAGATCTCTTGTGGAATATTTACCATGTGAACGTCGCCTAAAGCGATATCGCCTACCCAGCCTGGCTTGCGGACACTACCGGTAACCATAAGTCACTCATTCCAGACTTAACAAAATTACAACCACCCAAGGTTTTTGCCTGGATATCTAAATTTCTACTTTTCCTAATTCATTAACTAATCCATTAGTGGTCCACGAGGGCCGTTGCACCCAAGTATGCAGCACTATGCTACCGCCCTTCTTCCCCCTACCTAATTTTCACCAAACACCCTGCAACTTCCACATCACATCATTACGTGGTAAAGCTCGAATCACAGCAGGTACATGTCTTAATCCACCTCAGGCTGTTCCCCAGTCTGCCAACTGCGACGCAATGACTTCACCGGCACGAAACCCTGCTTTACCTAATGCAAAAATCGCCTCAACCTAATTAATCTATTTAAAAGTTATAGTCCAAATGTCATATGGTTTCTTCATCCTGTATAATGATGATAGGATTATCATCATCAATCACCATCATCATTTGATGGAGACCAAGTACTACACCTTGGAAAGCCAACATGTTCTTCGACACTAGCTCGCGCATGGTTGGTTGGAGAGAGACTCTCTGTTAAGGAACCATCTGGGGCTAATTACAAAGCATGGCAAAGCTTATGCCTGTCTTTGGCGACGTACTAAAGTTTCGAGAAAGCCCTTACAAATGTAGAGTGGCAAGTTCCTGTAGTAGTGAAGTCAAGTGCTATGTTGTTTCTTCTGCAGATTCTGTGCAGACTGTGCAGCAAGTCAGTGAGCGATAAAGAGAAAAGTGACTTGAAGGCAAGTGTCTCGTGTGACAGTTCAGTGAACGGAAGATAGAAAAGTTATGTAATCGAAACCAAACAGACAAAGATGGCTTGTATACATCTTTCAGTGCAACAGTGTCATAGCAACAAATATGAAGTAAAGATAATTTTTGGTATCTGGTGTGGAACAGTGGGTTTGTCTTTCAGTACTCAGTTACTTTTAATCAGCCATGGAGAGTAGAAAAAAGAAATGTTATCCACTACACAGAAAGTGTAATTTATAAAAGAGGTGTCATCTAATAGACACAAAACTAAAATCTTATTTATTTCCAACTTAGGAATGGCTTATGCACTTACTAATAAACAATAGAGGGTAGTAAAGATCATTTGTGTAACTCATCAGATTTTTGTGTTAATTTTAGAAAGTTTAAACATGCCAACTACTGAGGAATTTAATCTAGGAGATATAGACGAAGTTGTCCAATGCTAAATTGATAAAGGCAAGCTTCATTCATACTATCATTGCATGTAACTAAGTGTTTCATTTTCATAGTAAGGGGAAAAAAGGGAAGCATCATATTGTGAATAATGTATAGATAAGAGGTTAATTTATTTGTACAGTAAAACCTCGTTAATGTGGACCAATTTTGAAACAAAACAAAATTTATTTAGCATAGTAAATGAAGACTTGTTTTACAGACAATAAAGTTCTATTTTCAGTAGGTACATTACTCAACTTTTCTTGCCAGTGGATGAATTCATTGTATTTGCCCAACCTGCTTGGGACCAGGTTGGAAGAGAAACTTTGATAAAGTCATGGAAAAAGTTGTGACCTTGTGTGTGTGTGTGTGTGCGTGTGTGTGCGTGCATGCGTGCGTGCGCGTGTGTGCGTGTGTGTATGTGTGTGACTAACCAGAAAACAAGACAGAAGAAGAAAACGTAAGTGCGAAAGGAGATTTTGTAGACATTTTTAAAATTATGGATTGTTCTGATGTTGATGAAGAAGACAGTGACGGAGGTTATAAACTGATTACAGAGGAAGGCATTATTGCATCATAAGGTGTTACTGAAAATGAAAATGAAGAGTATTCAGATTCAAACTGTGTTGATGAACCAGCTGTGGTTATGACTCACACACAAGCAGCAACAAACATAGAGAAATTTATGTTATATTTCGAGAGTTAAGACAAATGAACGTCTAATGTTAAAGCGGATGTGAGATAAGCGATACACTAAAGTGAGGCAGCAGAAGCTCACTGCTGTTATGACCCACACACCAGCAGTAACGAACATATAGAAATTGATGTTTTATTTCGAGAGTAAAGACAAATTAACTTCGACATTATCATCATCATTATTACTATTATTATTACTATTATTATTGCTATTAGTATTACTATTATTATTGTTATTATTGTTGTTATTGTTGTTGTTAAAGCGGATGTGAGATCGTGCTGCTCATAAGCGATACACTAAATGGAGACAGCAGAAGCTGACTGTTGTTATGACCCACACCCAAGCAGTAACAAACATAGAGAAATTGATGTTTTATTTCGAGAGTCAGGACAAATGAACTTCTAATGTTAAAGCGGATGTAAGATAAGTGATACACTAAACTGAGGTAGCAGAAGCTCACTGCTGTTTTTACTACCAACTAGTTTGTAGTACAGTACATACAGTGTATGTGCTTTTAGGTGAAAGTGTGCCAATAATAATTTGTAAATTCCATTAAAAATATCTCTGTGCTGATTTACATGTTTGTCATTGATTTTCTGCTATACTCTGCTTAACCCAGATTTTCATTAACTCAGATCAGACTTTGGTCCCAGATGATTCGAGTGAAAAAGGTTCTACTGTACTTTCACATTACAGAGCTACTTTGTCATGCCTAAGTGTAGATTGTTATTCCTTTCATGGAAGTGTTGAAAACAGTGTTGTTGTAATAAATTAAATTTAAAGGGAGCTGATTAATGACACTAAACAGTAACTGTTTAGTGCTGTTTTAAAAGTAAGTGCTGTTTAGTCATTAATCGACTCCCTTTAAATTTAATTTAGTAGATTCTTATATTTGTATTTTGCAGTTGTTGCAGAACTGTGTGAGAATATAGTTGCAATTGTTGATGTCAAAATGGAAACCCAAAGGCAAATAAAGGATGAGACTTGTTGGATGGACGAGGCGTCATATCAGATTAAATTTGAACCAGAAGAACTTAATGCTTCAGTCTCTGACATTGAGAGTGAAATGAATGAGGAACCAATGAACTTCATCAACTGTGGTCACCATCAACTTAATGATAAGGTGGAATTGAAAAGCGAGCCCTGGTGGCCAGAAAATACAGACGAAGAAGATGCATCAGTTGCTATTGTACAAAAGGTAAGACAAAAACAAAAGGAAAGTAATTATAGCACTAATGCACAGCTGTGCTCAAACAAAAATACAAACTTAAATAGCTAAGCTTACCTGTAAGTTTGCCTCTGTAGTAGAGACAGTAGAGTTTCTGCCTGATGTTCAAGAGGTCCTGAGTCTGAATCTTGGTCAGGGTGAGTTATCTGTATAATGGAAATTAATTGTTTTCTCACACTAGCTGTGTGTAAGCCAAAGTATGGAAAGTTAAAGTCACTGTAAAGTTGTTGTCATAGTTGGGATTTGAGTCACATATCTTCCAGTCTCTGTTCATCTGTTCTTAACCACTGAGCTAGCATGAACATGGCATTAAATTTTTCTGTCTGACTCTACATTTCTGTACTTTGCCCTACACATGTCTGATGTGAAGAAAACAATTAATTTGCATTATTTGATCCAAGTTTTAGTTTCTTCTAATATATATATATATATATATATATATATATATATATCAAAATATCCAGCAACTTTAATTGTATATAATTGACGACTTGCCTGTTTTCAACAATGCTTGTAAAACATAAGGTGGTAATAAAGTATTATTATTATTATTATTATTATTATTATTATTATTATTATTATTATTATTATTATTATTATTATTATTATTATTATTATTATTATTATTATCATCATCATCATCATCATCATCATCATCATCATCATCATCATCATCATCATCATCATCATCATCATTAATTATTATTATTATTATTATTATTATTATTATTATTATTATTATTATTATTATTATTATTATTATTATTATTATTATTATTATTATTATTATTATTATTATTATTATTATTATTATTATTATTATTATTATTATTATTATTATTATTATTATTATTATTATTATTAAAGTACTTACAGCAGTAAGTTACTATTAAAGGAGTTGTCTTATGTGTTTACGAAAACTCCTACTATACCTTGTTTCACGTAAGCTTGCCCAGGATCTCTTAACGGTCACGTGACCTAATCACCTCTCATTGGTTGCTGTTGTGGTAATGACTGTCGTGCGGTAAAAATTAGTTCGTTATTTAACATGGTGATATATCATTATATGTTGGAAGAGAATTGTCAAATTTATATTTTCGTAACTGTTTTAATTAAATATATTACGCAACAGAGTTTATTTATCTGAAATGCATGTTAATTCTTAAACAAAGTAAAGAGGAGGTTCCTTTGCTCTCAAGCACATGGCACGATAGCATGTGATTTAGCGGTAGTGGTGACATTTGTTTATAAGACTTTTATCACTGACCTTGTTTTGAACTGGATTAGTCATGCATCGCCATTCGAAAGTGCGGGAGCTAAATTATTTTATTGATCGTTTATTGCGCATGTATTATATGTATAATGGCAGAGTCTACCGCCAGTTTTTCGCTTAAGTATCGCAAGGATAATTATTTACAAACAGACGAAAAAAGAATTGTGTTGCATGTGTTTAATGCACTCACAGAGAAGAATCCGTCTTTGTCAGTAAGAGAAGTCGAACAGCTGGGCTCTGAAGTTACAGGTGTGAGTGTTAGATCCGTAGGAACATCGCGACATGAAATTGAGGAAACAGGAAAACTTACCACTCCAGGCAAAAGCAGGAATAAACAAAAGTGCGTGCTCGGAGAAAATACATGAAAAGTGTTGTGCTTCTTCATGTGTGTAGTTTTTCTTTAGAAACGAACTCCCTAACATAAGTAACATTTCGTCTGCTGTAAATGAGGATGCAGATTTACCAAATTTCAGCAGATTGCTTATACAGCTGGGATTTGTGAATGAAAAAAGAGGCAAGAAAAATGTGCTAAAAGACAGAGGTGATATTGCTGTGTGGCGAAGACGCTATTTGACAACCACACTGCACCGAGATACAAATCGCTAAATATACACGAAGAACACACGAAAAGTAAAGTATGGTGTGACACGACTTTTAAGACTGAAAGACAAGCATTTTTGAAAGGTATGTGTGCTGGTTTAAAAAATTCCAGTGGAAAAGGCCGAAGGCCTTTCATTATAAACTCTTTCAGTTTCATTGCTCAGCCATTCTGTTTCAATTTGCTCAGTTTATTATAAACTTGTATTTTTGCATGCCTTCATATCCTTATTTGTATGATTTTATTTATCTTCCCGGCAATTATTACATTTCCTGCAGGTTTAAATGTGACGGGAAGGCACCGCCTATGGCATATGACGCGAAAGCATTAGCCAATTAGGGCGAGGGGGAGGGTTGTTGAATGCGGAGTGATACATTTCAGCCGGGCAAGGTTATATGAAACAGAGAATAGTTTACCTGGGAAAATACAAGTCAGTTGGAGAATTTAATGTCGTGCTGGCACTTTGGCCATGGTAGCTCAGTTGTTAAGAACCAGATGGAGACCGGAAGATCTGTGGTTCAAATCCTGGCTGTGACAAATTTTTCAGTCGTACTGTTCCTTTCCTATCTGAATAAGTTTTTTTTTTCAGCGTTTTACCTTAGGAAACGTAGAGTCAGACTGAAAAATTCAATGCCATAGCCGGGATTTGAACCACGGATCTTCTGGTTTCCGTCCAGCCGCACTACCATTGTGCTACTATGGCCAACGTGCCGATATGACATTAAATTCTCCAACTGACTCGTATTTTTCCCGGTAAACCACTTAGGAGTTCTCCTAAACACATGAGACAACTGCCTTAATGGCGACTTACTACATGTAAGTACTTTAAGGCCCGGGCTTTATAGTTAACCACTATTAGGTTAATTAATGGAAATTAATTATTCTTTCACACTGGCCGTGTGTAGGCTAAATTGTGGAAACGTAGAGTCAGACTGAAAAATTCAATGCCATAGCCGGGATTTGAACCACGGATCTTCTGGTTTCCGTCCAGCCGCACTACCATTGTGCTACTATGGCCAACGTGCCGATATGACATTAAATTCTCCAACTGACTCGTATTTTTCCCGGTAAACCACTTAGGAGTTCTCCTAAACACATGAGACAACTACCTTAATGGCGACTTACTACATGTAAGTACTTTAAGGCCCGGGCTTTATAGTTAACCACTATTAGGTTAATTAATGGAAATTAATTATTCTTTCACACTGGCCGTGTGTAGGCTAAATTGTGGAAACGTAGAGTCAGACTGAAAAATTCAATGCCATAGCCGGGATTTGAACCACGGATCTTCTGGTTTCCGTCCAGCCGCACTACCATTGTGCTACTATGGCCAACGTGCCGATATGACATTAAATTCTCCAACTGACTCGTATTTTTCCCGGTAAACCACTTAGGAATTCTCCTAAACACATGAGACAACTACCTTAATGGCGACTTACTACATGTAAGTACTTTAAGGCCCGGGCTTTATAGTTAACCACTATTAGGTTAATTAATGGAAATTAATTATTCTTTCACACTGGCCGTGTGTAGGCTAAATTGTGGAAACGTAGAGTCAGACTGAAAAATTCAATGCCATAGCCGGGATTTGAACCACGGATCTTCTGGTTTCCGTCCAGCCGCACTACCATTGTGCTACTATGGCCAACGTGCCGATATGACATTAAATTCTCCAACTGACTCGTATTTTTCCCGGTAAACCACTTAGGAGTTCTCCTAAACACATGAGACAACTACCTTAATGGCGACTTACTACATGTAAGTACTTTAAGGCCCGGGCTTTATAGTTAACCACTATTAGGTTAATTAATGGAAATTAATTATTCTTTCACACTGGCCGTGTGTAGGCTAAATTGTGGAAACGTAGAGTCAGACTGAAAAATTCAATGCCATAGCCGGGATTTGAACCACGGATCTTCTGGTTTCCGTCCAGCCGCACTACCATTGTGCTACTATGGCCAACGTGCCGATATGACATTAAATTCTCCAACTAACTCGTATTTTTCCCGGTAAACCACTTAGGAGTTCTCCTAAACACATGAGACAACTACCTTAATGGCGACTTACTACATGTAAGTACTTTAAGGCCCGGGCTTTATAGTTAACCACTATTAGGTTAATTAATGGAAATTAATTATTCTTTCACACTGGCCGTGTGTAGGCTAAATTGTGGAAACGTAGAGTCAGACTGAAAAATTCAATGCCATAGCCGGGATTTGAACCACGGATCTTCTGGTTTCCGTCCAGCCGCACTACCATTGTGCTACTATGGCCAACGTGCCGATATGACATTAAATTCTCCAACTGACTCGTATTTTTCCCGGTAAACCACTTAGGAGTTCTCCTAAACACATGAGACAACTACCTTAATGGCGACTTACTACATGTAAGTACTTTAAGGCCCGGGCTTTATAGTTAACCACTATTAGGTTAATTAATGGAAATTAATTATTCTTTCACACTGGCCGTGTGTAGGCTAAATTGTGGAAACGTAGAGTCAGACTGAAAAATTCAATGCCATAGCCGGGATTTGAACCACGGATCTTCTGGTTTCCGTCCAGCCGCACTACCATTGTGCTACTATGGCCAACGTGCCGATATGACATTAAATTCTCCAACTGACTCGTATTTTTCCCGGTAAACCACTTAGGAGTTCTCCTAAACACATGAGACAACTACCTTAATGGCGACTTACTACATGTAAGTACTTTAAGGCCCGGGCTTTATAGTTAACCACTATTAGGTTAATTAATGGAAATTAATTATTCTTTCACACTGGCCGTGTGTAGGCTAAATTGTGGAAACGTAGAGTCAGACTGAAAAATTCAATGCCATAGCCGGGATTTGAACCACGGATCTTCTGGTTTCCGTCCAGCCGCACTACCATTGTGCTACTATGGCCAACGTGCCGATATGACATTAAATTCTCCAACTGACTCGTATTTTTCCCGGTAAACCACTTAGGAGTTCTCCTAAACACATGAGACAACTACCTTAATGGCGACTTACTACATGTAAGTACTTTAAGGCCCGGGCTTTATAGTTAACCACTATTAGGTTAATTAATGGAAATTAATTATTCTTTCACACTGGCCGTGTGTAGGCTAAATTGTGGGCTACACACGGCCAGTGTGAAAGAATAATTAATTTCCATTAATTAACCTAATAGTGGTTAACTATAAAGCCCGGGCCTTAAAGTACTTACATGTAGTAAGTCGCCATTAAGGTAGTTGTCTCATGTGTTTAGGAGAACTCCTAAGTGGTTTACCGGGAAAAATACGAGTCAGTTGGAGAATTTAATGTCATATCGGCACGTTGGCCATAGTAGCACAATGGTAGTGCGGCTGGACGGAAACCAGAAGATCCGTGGTTCAAATCCCGGCTATGGCATTGAATTTTTCAGTCTGACTCTACGTTTCCACAATTTAGCCTACACACGGCCAGTGTGAAAGAATAATTAATTTCCATTAATTAACCTAATAGTGGTTAACTATAAAGCCCGGGCCTTAAAGTACTTACATGTAGTAAGTCGCCATTAAGGTAGTTGTCTCATGTGTTTAGGAGAACTCCTAAGTGGTTTACCGGGAAAAATACGAGTCAGTTGGAGAATTTAATGTCATATCGGCACGTTGGCCATAGTAGCACAATGGTAGTGCGGCTGGACGGAAACCAGAAGATCCGTGGTTCAAATCCCGGCTATGGCATTGAATTTTTCAGTCTGACTCTACGTTTCCACAATTTAGCCTACACACGGCCAGTGTGAAAGAATAATTAATTTCCATTAATTAACCTAATAGTGGTTAACTATAAAGCCCGGGCCTTAAAGTACTTACATGTAGTAAGTCGCCATTAAGGTAGTTGTCTCATGTGTTTAGGAGAACTCCTAAGTGGTTTACCGGGAAAAATACGAGTCAGTTGGAGAATTTAATGTCATATCGGCACGTTGGCCATAGTAGCACAATGGTAGTGCGGCTGGACGGAAACCAGAAGATCCGTGGTTCAAATCCCGGCTATGGCATTGAATTTTTCAGTCTGACTCTACGTTTCCACAATTTAGCCTACACACGGCCAGTGTGAAAGAATAATTAATTTCCATTAATTAACCTAATAGTGGTTAACTATAAAGCCCGGGCCTTAAAGTACTTACATGTAGTAAGTCGCCATTAAGGTAGTTGTCTCATGTGTTTAGGAGAACTCCTAAGTGGTTTACCGGGAAAAATACGAGTCAGTTGGAGAATTTAATGTCATATCGGCACGTTGGCCATAGTAGCACAATGGTAGTGCGGCTGGACGGAAACCAGAAGATCCGTGGTTCAAATCCCGGCTATGGCATTGAATTTTTCAGTCTGACTCTACGTTTCCACAATTTAGCCTACACACGGCCAGTGTGAAAGAATAATTAATTTCCATTAATTAACCTAATAGTGGTTAACTATAAAGCCCGGGCCTTAAAGTACTTACATGTAGTAAGTCGCCATTAAGGTAGTTGTCTCATGTGTTTAGGAGAACTCCTAAGTGGTTTACCGGGAAAAATACGAGTCAGTTGGAGAATTTAATGTCATATCGGCACGTTGGCCATAGTAGCACAATGGTAGTGCGGCTGGACGGAAACCAGAAGATCCGTGGTTCAAATCCCGGCTATGGCATTGAATTTTTCAGTCTGACTCTACGTTTCCACAATTTAGCCTACACACGGCCAGTGTGAAAGAATAATTAATTTCCATTAATTAACCTAATAGTGGTTAACTATAAAGCCCGGGCCTTAAAGTACTTACATGTAGTAAGTCGCCATTAAGGTAGTTGTCTCATGTGTTTAGGAGAACTCCTAAGTGGTTTACCGGGAAAAATACGAGTCAGTTGGAGAATTTAATGTCATATCGGCACGTTGGCCATAGTAGCACAATGGTAGTGCGGCTGGACGGAAACCAGAAGATCCGTGGTTCAAATCCCGGCTATGGCATTGAATTTTTCAGTCTGACTCTACGTTTCCACAATTTAGCCTACACACGGCCAGTGTGAAAGAATAATTAATTTCCATTAATTAACCTAATAGTGGTTAACTATAAAGCCCGGGCCTTAAAGTACTTACATGTAGTAAGTCGCCATTAAGGTAGTTGTCTCATGTGTTTAGGAGAACTCCTAAGTGGTTTACCGGGAAAAATACGAGTCAGTTGGAGAATTTAATGTCATATCGGCACGTTGGCCATAGTAGCACAATGGTAGTGCGGCTGGACGGAAACCAGAAGATCCGTGGTTCAAATCCCGGCTATGGCATTGAATTTTTCAGTCTGACTCTACGTTTCCACAATTTAGCCTACACACGGCCAGTGTGAAAGAATAATTAATTTCCGTTTTACCTTAGCCTTAAAGATCAGGTAACTTTAAGCTCTATGGACCGTGGACTCATATGACCATCATTTATCTCATTTAATTAATTCATCATCCAATATGACTTAATGCTGGAGGATATTGATTTTAAAAGCACCTACCTATAATTCCAAGATTTCATGTGAGTGAAATTTCATACGAATTTCAAAGAAGTCTATTGTGCCAACAGTTTGGGTATGTCTCATAAAAACTAAGTGTTTTATGGATACAAGTGTTATTATGCATATTTTATGAAATGAACTGAAGTACTGTTGATACTAAAAGCATCTGCTTACAAACAGATTTTAATCAGAAGTAAAACACTCAAGCTATTAACAATGAAGCAAAGCAAGTGAGAGCCCCTAGTGGTCTACCGGAGAAATATAGAAGTACACTGGAGAATTTAACATCATGACGGCAGGTTGACCATGGTAGCTCAATGGGTTAGAGCGACTGGATGGAAACCAGGAGATCCGTGGTTCAAATCTCGGCCATGGCACTGAATTTTTTATGTTGACTCTATCATAAATCTTAGCCTATATACGGTTAGTGTGAAGAAATGATTAATTTCCATCAATTCTCTATATTTATTTTGAGGAACTGCAATTGTTTGTAGTTTTGGCTATTGTTTCAACCTCCTGTATCCTCTTTGACCGTACAATAAAATATGTAATAAAAGTATTTCTGTGACATTTATTAACATACATTAGAAAAGTAAGCCAGGAATACTGTATAAAAATTTAAAAAATGGCTAAGGAAAGTCAAATGAATATTACACATCAGCAATTGTTCTTTAATCAGTATGTTGAATGTAATTTTATCTGCTTATTTGTAAATAAATATTTTGGTTTCATTTCAGAGCAGTGGCTCAAGAATGAAAGCAAAGGTTGAGCAATTTTCTGCAGTAGAATCATCAATGTAAGTCTACACCACATTTTTATATCAGAGGAGAAATATCTTCCATTTTTCTAACATTAGTAGCTGAAGGGAAATTTTTTACTCTATATAAAAATAAGATAACCAGTATATATCCCTTAACACAAAATAGCAATTTGTGTTTAGAATAAATGGTATGTGTAAGAGAGAGCTGGTAGTGGCTGTTATTTTGATCTGTAGATCCTATATCGAGATTAGACCGAAGTATATAGGTCGAGGATATAGATCATGTCACATATCTTTATATACATATTTACAAAGCTGCTTTTAGAATGCTCTTATCAATTACCTGATTTAAACATGTGATTGCAAAACATGCAGAGCTCAGTTTGGGTAAGATATATTCATTCATGTTGCAATCAATAACAAGACCATGGAATTTCACATTACTAGCTTCCATAATTTCATTCTTCTCATGTTGTATCTCTAGCTTTGAGATGCCATATTTTGTGTAAAAATTAATATAGTTAGTTTTTTTCAGACTTTATGTGAATTTTATTGCTTTCAAACCAGTTATTTAGTGTATCAAAGATTTTATTTGATAAATCTTAGAGCTGTTTTCTTTTATGATCCTTGATCGCAATACTTGTGTCATCTGCAAAGAGAAGTGTCTTAGCAGGATTGCATGTTATTGAGGGGAGATCATTTATATATAGTAAGAGTAATATGGGACCCATTTTTAAATAGCATGAATCCACCAAAGTATTTTTTGGAAAAAAATGTATGTGTGTCTAAATAGCATAACCCATAAACACAAAGTATGTTAAATACTAGCGCTATCAAACAGAATGGCTCAGGAATGTGGCCTGCATTCAAAAGGTCCAGGTTCGGTTCCCATTGCTGACCTGCCTGACCCGTGAGTAGGGATCCCAGATGTTCCGGATTTACCGAGAAGTCCTGGATTTTAGCCATTTTTGTTCAATTGTCCCAGTAACCCAAAAAGTTCTACCCGGGATGATAAATGTCCTGGTTTTCTTTTAGAGGTTTATGAGTACTGAATATTTTTGCATCTCAAATACATGAAATATCTCTTATTGGATTGCACTTTCATTCCTTGGCAGGGAGAAATATGTTTTTTCACATAGGTAAATATCAAAAGGGAAATATTTTGCTATTTGTTTGTTATGCTGGTACCAAAGCATATGTTTAGGTTTTCAGGAAAATTCCTCCACCCTGACTACCTTTTACATAGAGTATCTTTTTAGAATTTTGATTTTTATTAGAAGACCATATATTTAATATATTTTTATGATAAATAAAATGGATATATCTTGCATTTTTTCGGGAATCCCACTAGAAGACTTCTCTTTGGATGCTTTTTGCATAACTGGTAATCCGTAAGAGATACAAAAGAACTCCCTGCAGAAAATATATACATCTTGTTAAAACTTGCTGTTTGTGTCATATACCTTTTTGGGAGAGGAGTGAACCATTTTGGACATATTCCTTAAAAAAATAAAGAAAGAGTTAAGTGAAGTTTGGTCTCTATAATTTATTGAACTATTTTTGCTTCCTGCAGTTCCACTTTATTGCTTTTAGAGAAATAAAACATTTGTAAAAATATTTTGAATAAATTACAACACTTTCTGACACAGTTCACTTATCTGTTTGGTAAATTGCCTAAATTTTCCAAGACACATTTCGTGATGTCTTTATCACATCTTCAGCCAGCAAACTGATTAGCTTTTGGTTAATTCTGGAATTTGACGGATAGTTTGCTATCTTATAGCCAATGCAAACTTAATAATGGCACCTATTGGCAGGATTTCAAAATTCATCATGTAATCTTTATTTTTCAAAATAAATATTTTCACCCAAATCATTAAACCTATCGGTCCATTCAATTCTTTTAATAATTTAACTTCCAAATTTATTTCATATTTATATGACCAAAAATGTTCTGCCACTGCACACTTATCCATCTGTTTGTTATTAATATTTCTGAAATATTCCTTTGCTCTGGTTTCTAAATTATGTTTGGTCTTACCAATGTATATCTGATTGCACTCTAAACAGTTAACTTAACAAATGCCAGATTTGTTATTACTTGAAATGTTGTCTTTTTTTTTAAAAAAAAAAAGTGGTAGACTTTTTATATTTTAGATTTAATGACTGTGGCAAGAGATTCTGCATCATGACCAGCAGGTCGAACAAAACTCCAAAATCGTTCTACAGGTTTATCATTCACAAGATTTCTGTAAATTATAACCATCTGATACACTGAGGAAACATCAGTGGTTTTATCTGCTATGACAGCAAGGAATTCTGTATCCTTAATCTCCTTCATTATTTCCTCTTGGCATATCTAACATATACTGAAGAATTTTGTTTTGTATAGCTTTTGAAGTGTCCTTAAAAACAGTACTTTTTCCAGATGGCCCTTCAGGACACTATCGAGATCAGCACTGGAATCTGTTAGGCCTTGAAATATACTAGGGTTTTGTGATGTATCGGATTCAGGATGACCTCTCAGAGCCAGCTCAAATGAGCCGCAAAACTGTATACAGTTTGTAAGACTTGAAGCTTTTGCGACAAGCGTTATTGATTAAGGCTTCATGGGTGATCAGCCCTGTCAAATTTAAGAAGGTCAAGCTTTCGGGCATTTTACATTTTTCGTTCATCAGGAACTGAGTGAAGCTCCTGATGAAGGCCATAGAGTGTAAAATGACCGAAAGCTAATCTTCTTAAATTTGACGTGGCTGATCACCCGTGAAGCCTTAATCAGTGTATACAGTTTATTATGATATTTAGGACATATCTATTCTGCATAACTTTACCATTATGCAGCAGTATGTTCCTTCTGTATGCACTGTCCATTTGTGCGGCAATATTAATATTACCATACATTGCTAAACTTAATGCATTTTTATATGAGACGAAGCGGACTCATGCTTTTTAACATGGTCATGCAGGTGTTATATGTCTTTCATTCCTTGCTTCATCCAGGAATCATCTCCCCCAAAGAGCAGGCATGGAAAACAGTATAAAGAATTATTAAGTTCACATCCACATAACCAGTCGTGCTTCTTGTGAAAGGTTTGAACTTCCTATTGAGTGTTCTAGCTTTTGTCTTAATCGTTTGAATTATAGAAATGTTTGGCATAGGTCTATCCATTCGTTTTACTTCAAATTTTTCTTCAACACTTTGTTGTGAAAAGGGTTTTTCCAGTAAAGACTCCTGCAGCTAGCATCTGTTTATTTTGACTACTTTGGTCATGGGCAGCTACAGACGATAAGTGTAATTGAAACATGTTTGTATATGAAAGAATGCAAATAAGTACAACTTTGATGTGTGAAATGCACCTGTTGTACATTCAAAATCAGTGGGTGTAGCGCAAACCTGCAACCTTATGGAGAAACCACCCTTGATCAAATTTCTCTTTATTGAGAGGTACATTTATTAAGGTGTAAATCAAACTAGTAAAAACAGCAAATTGGTGTGTAAAATGTTGAAGCTTTTATTTTTTATGTAATTATCAGTATGGGATGATTTCCTATAAATGCTGAAGTTTAATTTATTGTAATTTGTTATTTTTAGATCCATAAGAGGGAGGCAAACATTATTATCCATTTCTGATGTAAACTCTATAGCTTTATCCTGTAAACTTAGAAGTTTTAAGACATTTAGATAATTTACCAAACAAATAAGTAAAATGTGTTACTAGGTTTTATGGTTTATTCATAATACTTGGATTGTTCTAGTGTCAGTAGCTTCAGTTTTTTTTACAGAATTTGTAAGAATACTTTGAACAAAAGTAGTGATAGTCATATGAATGCTATACATAAAAGAAATCCACTGTGTAACAGCCAAAAAGTGCACCAAGGCCTGCCAATCTGACTGCTGCTTTCACCCTTACATATGCAATGCAGAGGAGGGTAGTCATCCAAGTGATTTGTGGAGGAGATGTGGTCTCAACAACCCCAACTGGAATGTTAGCTTTCATATACCAGGATTCTGTAGCTCCTCAAATTCCTTGCGATGCTGAATGGGCACCAGTCCTACACTTCAGACTCCAACTTCACACCCTACAAGTGGGATTGAATCTGACTGCATCTGTGGTGGGGAACCAAAGCACAATGTTCCAACCTACCGTGCCATAGCTACATATCAGATATTATAATATTAACTACTATTTTTTTAATTTGCCAGCAATTTTGATGGAATTGGCACGATTCTTTTGTTTCTTTGGAAATAGTATGGTATTACAAAGTCAACATACTAGATCTTACAGATTTGACTACATCAGTATTTTTATCTCTCTTGTTCCTACAGTAAAATATGTAAGCAAACTACTTCTTTATGTTTATCTCAGTAACATGACTTAGATGAAACAACTCTTTATAAAGGTGGCTAAATGCAAACCATTAGACATATTTTATACAAGTTTCATGAACTTTTGATTTCAGATTCTTATGATTAGCTGCCTGAGAAAATGATAGTTTTGGATACTAACAAAATTTTTCTTTAATTTTAGATCAAGTGCAGTAGAAGATAGTGGAAGTATTGACTCCAATTTGCACAGCAGTACCCTTTTCAAAAATAAGCCTCACTCAGAGGATAATTCTGATATGGAGACCATAATTCCAGACATCCATGAAAGTAATAACAGTGGGACTTTCCATAAAAAGTTGCATCAGTGCAAGCATTGTCCAAAGAGTTTCACCTGGCCCTATCTTTTAAAAAAGCATAATTTACTTCATGAAGATATGAAGAAGCATGAGTGTGAAATTTGTCAGAAAAGCTTCTTATGGTCAGAGGGCTTGAAAAAACACAAGCTAACTCATGAGTCTATAAGACCTTACAAATGTGAGGTTTGTGAAAAAACTTTTACACTTTTTCAACATTTTAAACAGCATACTTCTATACATGTTGACAAATTGTATAAATGTGACATTTGTGATAAAAGCTACTCTCGAATGGCTCATTTGAAAAGACATTACTCTACTCATAGGGGTATAACACCATTCAAATGTATTAACTGCGATAAAAGTTTCCTTTTGAAGTCAGAATTGAACAGGCATAATTTGATCCATGAAGGTAGAAAATCAAATAAATGTGAAGTGTGTGATAAAACCTTTCTGGATTCATCTTACCTCAAAAGGCATAAATGGATACATGAGGGGAGAAGCCCGTATAAATGTGAAATCTGTGATAAGGTTTTCCACCAAAAGTCACACCTGGATAGACATAATTTCATACATAATGGTAGACATCCCTATAAATGTGATGTTTGTCAAAAGGGCTTTACTCAGATGTCACACTTAAAAAGACATAGTGTAATGCATCAGGGTTTAAAACTGCATAAATGTGAAATTTGCAAGAAGACTTTCAGTCGAATATCTCATTTCAAGAGACATAGTTTGATGCATCAGGATAAAAGTCCCTTTTACTGCAACATTTGTCAGGAGACTTTTGTTCTAATTTCAGACTTCCAACAACACTGTTTGACACATGAGCCTTCAAAACGCTACAAATGCAAAATTTGTGAGAAGGGTTTTACTTGTGCAGCATCTTTAAAAAATCACCTCCTGTTACATGAAATCAAGAAACCATATAACTGCAACATTTGTCGAAAGAGCTTCTCTCTAATGTCAAATTTGCAAAGGCATAATGTGATTCACGAGGGCAAAAAACAGTACAAATGTAACATTTGCCGAAAGACTTTCACTTGGATATCAAATTTGGATCGACATCTCCTGATGCATGAGGGCAAAAATACCTATAAATGTAATGTTTGTGATAAGAGCTTTCTTCTCCTGTCAAACTTGAAAAAGCATAATATGGTTCATGAGGGTAAAAGTCCATATAAATGTAACATTTGTCTAAAAAACTTCACTAAGGCACTTTACTTAGAAAGGCATGCTTTAACGCACAGTGGTGAAAGCCCATACAAATGTGACATTTGTCAAAAAGGTTTTGCTGTGATGATAAATCTGGAAAAACATTATTTAATGCATGAGGACAAAAAGGACCAGGAATTTCAGAAATAAATGTGCTGCTCCTTTGCCATGCTAATCAAAATAGAGTGGATTTCTATGTTGTTACAACTGATAAGTAATCCATTGACTACTGTCATTACAAAGACCACACTGGGTAGTATGTTTGAATTTATGCAGAATAAATCTGCATTGAAATGTTTCAAGGTCTCCCTTCATAATGTGCTCAAGATTGCCTATTAGAAATTGCAATTGTGTCTGACTGCATGAAGAACATAACCAATGAACTGACAGCCAGATAGCATAGTGAAATTGTAAAATTTTAGTTTGTTCAAGCGGTAATGTCCCAAGCTACAGGGTCCCTTTAGAGTGGTCTAGTAAAATGATCTATTACACCCAGATGCTGCTTGAGGGAAGATGCTGGTCGTGCCTCCGTGTCAGCGCACTGGTTATGTAGGTCCTTTTTAAGCAGAAAGGAACGTTAAAAATAACAATAATAATAATAATAATAATAATAATAATAATAATAATAATAATAATAATAATAATAATAATAATAATAATAATAATAATAATAATAATAATAATAATAATAATAATAATAATAATAATAATAATAATAATAAATCTATCATTACATCCCTAGAGAAGTATCTAAATTGGTCAAACCAAACTATTAATAATAGTATGTTATTTAAAATGTTTAATATATGAAGATTAAGTTGTAAGGTAATGCATTTTATATAGATACTCATGGATTATAAATACATTTTTTAAGCAATTTCTGTTAGTAGTTTATAGTACAAAATACTAAGATATAGGGATTTGCATTGATTATGTATTCATTAACCGCATTCATATAAATATCTGTGTTATGTTGATGTACATTGCAGATTATTGGTGCATGTCTTTAGTTTATAATAAACAGAATTGTTTCATATACCTACAAGTTGGATGTTTCCCTTAATAAATGTATTTCTGTGGAAAATTTCTATAACTGATCTTATTTTTAAATCTCCAGGAATCACCAAATTATCAGTGAAAATGGAACTAAGGTGCTATGCAATCTGCACCTAAAGTTAATAAGAACAGATGATATAATTAAATTTGTTACCTTTTGAAGAATGCACTCAAACCCAAAATCACGATAGAGAATAAATTGAGCTGCATGAATGCTCTTAAATTTCTATTCTATATTGGAAGTGAAAGACTTAGTTTTTACTCAGAATCTTTATCAACTTGAGGTTCCTTTATATGCTGTAAATCTACAGTGCAGAAATACTGGCTTTACTTCCGTTCTGAAGGAAATATTTACTCCTGAAAAGTCTTGTCCACTGCTGTTTTTGAATCGTGACCTTACAAGTGAACTATCACTGTACTCACACTGCTATGCACCTGAAAATTTAATGGTTTAATGCCTGCTGTATATAAAGCATTTGCACCATAAATTTGCTGCGGAGTAGAAAAGCAACACCCAAAACTGAAGCCTGGAAAAGGCTGCATGTGACCACTTGCAAGTATATAGCCATCAGCTCTTCCAGGTGTTGGGGACAGCGCTCCATATGTATACTGTGTATAGACTGCCGCCCATCAGCACTTTGAGATAAAGTTTTAAAGAAATAGTTTCACTGTATATTTTTATATATAAGGAGTACAGAGAAAATTCAGATATTTAAAAACAAGCTGCAATGTGCATGTCTAGAATTATAATCTTTTCATGATACTGCGAGAAACAACTAAGTAGCAACAGTACTTTAATATCAAATCAAGCTGATTTCTTTTTTTGCATGGAAAAAGAGATCTTTTATACTTACAGAAAAGCAAGTTTGCTTTAAGCAGCCATTTCTTTAAAGTCAAATGTGTGTGTCCCTATACTTCACTCAGCACGATGACTCACATGGTTTTGTCTACGGCCTGCATTTCGGAGGTCTGGGTTCAATTACCGTGACTGGCCTAACTGACCCAAGAGTTTTTCGGGGTTTCCCGGGTTGCCAGGTATATGGTGGATGAGTTAATTACATCATCTGAATTTCCTGTCCCTCCATTTCATCTCTATTATCACTTCATATCTCTCATCTGGTGGTTTCTTTCAGGGTAGAAGTGTCGGACGGTCTCTGGTCTCCTAACCTGGTCTGGTTGGACCACAGTAGAGTGGGATGCTGGTTGTTCTGGCCCATTGGCCCTCTGTACTGTCTTGTCTCATTGGGATGGCCACACTCAATCTCCCCTAGCCCTTCCTTCCTTCCCCAATAGACCAAGTTTCGACCTCCATGTCAAATCCCCTCTGTAGCATAGTCCAGTACAGTCCCTTATACTTACTTTACTGAAAAGTCTAAAATGTGGAACCTTAAATGTCACACATATCCACAATGCCTATGTACACACTTATTATAAATGGAACTATCTTTCCTTAATCCTTTGTTATGAGAACAGTAAACAGTGTGCTGTATTTTACTTTTATTATGAATGTAACATTACATTCACTCCCAAAGCAACCTTAAACTACTTTAGAGTAGTCCATTTTGTATACTTATATGCATTATTTACAAAGATACAAAGTAAAATAATAGAGAAAATGCTTGATAGCCAACCAACAGAACAAGCAGGATTCAGGTCTAGTTACAGCACAATCGATCACCTCCAAACCATATATCATCTAACAGAGAAGATGCAAGAGTTCCAATAGCAAATCTATATCGCCTTCATAGATTATAACACTTTTGATTTCGTAGAACATGAAAGTGTGTTACAGGCTTTAAAACAAGGAATTCCTATCAAACACATAAGGCTGTTAGGTAAAATTTACCAAACCAAGTCAGCAAAGGCAAGAACAGATAGAGATAGTGAATGGCTGTAGATAAAAAGAGGTGTGAAATAAGGTGAATCTCTATCACCAAAATTATTTAGAAGCATGCTGCAATACAGTTCAGGAATATAAAATGGAAACACAAACATAGAATAAATATAGTTGGACAGAAACTGATACATCTCAGATTTGCAGATGACTTAGCAAGGTCAGTAAAAATGCTAGAAGAAATGATCAGGGAGCCTCAAAGTAAGCTTCAGAGTGAATCCCACAAAAACAAAGCTATTGACCTACAGAACAGAAAACCTAATTCAAATGCATCAATCATTACTTGAGTACATACAGCAATATATGTACCTAGGACAAAGCATCTCCCTAAACAAGAACACAGAGCGAAATCAAACACACAATAGGACTAGCATGGCACAAATTGTGGTCACTCAAGTTCCTATTCACAGACAAGAGACAAAAAGTTAAGTACAAAACTAGAAATGCTAGATAAATGTGTAATACCAACACTATTCTATGGTAGTCAAACATGGTCCGTGACAGAAAAACTGAAAAAGCAGTTACAGGTGTGTCAAAAGTAGAAATGATACAATAGTGGAAAATAGGAATAGAGAGAAGCAGTAACCACACAGCAAAGCTCTCAGAAAGTTGCTCGCCTCTGAAGCCTAAGTATTAGCTCGTCCCTGTCTATACAGGAGACCTTTGTGCTTATGGGATGTCTATGGGCTAAATGTATTTATTTATTTATTAATATAATGCATAATTACAAAAGTATGAATTGTTAACTTTCACTTACAGTTGAAATTCTCCTCGTAAATCTATCAGGTTCGATTGAGCCTTTTTTGGCACATCTTGTCACATCACTAAAGTTTTAGGCCTGAGTGAGTAAGAGCATGTTTTTGTAAATATGATCTATCATTGAAGCTCTTCTCGCAAGTGTCACACTTGTATCTTTTTATGCCATCATGACAAAGCATGCCTAATTAAATTTGATGGAATGTTGAAGCTCTTCTTACAACTATCACATTTGTATGGTTTGATACCTAAATGGCACAAGATATGTCTTTTCAAACCAGACTTAATACTAAAGCTTTTTTCACAATTGTCACATTTGTATTGTTTGGTGTTTGAATGACATAATGAATGCCTCTTTAGATCTGAATTACAGATAGCTGTAACATTTGTAAGGTTTTAGGCCTAAATGAACAGAAATATGCCGTTTTAAGTCTGACTTCAGGTTAAAACTTTTGCCACAAGTTTCACTACTTTATTCTGTTTTGCCTGAGTGACAAAGATTGTACCTTCTTAAATCTGATTTAAGGATGTAACTTTTGTCACATTTGTAGGAGTTTTTAACTGAAACACATTTAGTTGATACTGCCACCTGGTCAGTTTCTTCACAAAGTCCTAATTTAGGTAGATGTTTATTAACCTTGGGCACTTTATGGATCACCCCACATGAAGCAATGATGAAATGCTTCCGTTGTTGAACTGAAACATTTAAATAAAATTATGTGTGACTTGAAGGAATTTAGTAACAGACACGTCAAAATTAATTGAAAAAAAATTTGTAGTCAAATTAATTATTCTTTCACACTAGCCGTGTGTAGGCTAAATTGTGGAAACGTAGAATCAGACTGAAAAATTCAATGCCATAGCCGGGATTTGAACCACGGATCTTCTGGTTCCCGTCGAGCCGCTCTGCCATTGAGCTACTATGGCCAACATGCCGATATGACATTACAAGTCAGTTGGAGAATTTAATGTCATATCAGCATGTTGGCCATAGAAGCTCAATGGCAGAGCAGCTGGATGGAAACCAGAAGATCCGTGGTTCAAATCCTGGCTATGGCAATGAATTTTTCAGTCTGACTCAACGTTTCCACAATTTAGCCTACACACGGCCAGTGTGAAAGAATAATTAATTTCCATTAATTAACCTAATAGTGGTTAACTATAAAGCCCGGGCCTTAAAGTACTTACCTGTAGTAAGTCGCCATTAAGGTAGTTGTCTCATGTGTTTATGAGAACTCCTAAGTGGTTTACCGGGAAAATACGAGTCAGTTGGAGAATTTAATGTCATATCGGCACGTTGGCCATAGTAGCACAATGGTAGTGCGGCTGGACGGAAACCAGAAGATCCGTGGTTCAAATCCCGGCTATGGCATTGAATTTTTCAATCTGACTCAACGTTTCCACAATTTAGCCTACACACGGCCAGTGTGAAAGAATAATTAATTTCCATTAATTAACCTAATAGTGGTTAACTATAAAGCCCGGGCCTTAAAGTACTTACATGTTGTAAGTCGCCATTAAGGTAGTTGTCTCATGTGTTTATGAGAACTCCTAAGTGGTTTACTGGGAAAATACGAGTCAGTTGGAGAATTAAATGTCATATCGGCATGTTGGCCATAGTAGCTCAATGGCAGAGTGGCTGGATGGAAACCAGAAGATCCGTGGTTCAAATCCCGGCTATGGCATTGAATTTTTCAGTCTGATTCTACGTTTCCACAATTTGTAGTCAGTTTTTTGACACTTTATCACTTATATTTTCTTTTTTATTTGTTCCACACTTTAACCTCCGTTTTCCTTCTCCTCAAGACTTGTTAGCCTAATCAATTATGCATGATTGGAGGAATTTAAAATGTGACATTAAAATTAAAAAAATATATGTTTTTGTATTTGTTCCACACTTTAATCTCCAATTTTCTTTTCCTCAAGCCTTTTCAGTCCTTTTAAGTGTAAGTGACAAAGTGCCAAAAACATACTATCTTCACTTATCTTCAAAGAAATTGATGGAAATTTCAAGAAATTCTGAATTTCCATCAATTTGTGGAAATTAATTGTTCTTTCACACTAGCCGTGTGTAGGACATACTATGAAAGTGTCTAGACTGAAAAATTCAATGGCATAGCCCGGATTTGAACCACGGATCTTCTGGTTTCGATCCAACCGCTCTAAACCATTGAGCTACTAAAAGGAAAAAAATGCAATCCCACTATATTCTAGACAAGATGTACCATCAAGAAGGAAGAAAACAAATTTAGATAGCTCCTAATCCATCTTGTTGGTTGTAAAAAGAGCCATGTGTAGGGATGTTGATCCGTCTGAATATCCTACACTTATGGTTTCAGAGGCATATATTTTAACTTCCGTAGTTTTAAAATCTGCAATAGAATCTTTATTACAATCATGTTAATCATATTTTGGACATGTGCACCATGATAAAGAAGTGATGTTATTAATTTACAATTATCATTTACAATAGTTTACAAGTTAAAAACTACCAATAAAAACAAATATCATATACTATTATTTTACATATTTTAAAACTATATGTGGTTTTATTGGCCATTACTAAATTATTATAAAAAAAGGTATTCTTAAGTATATTGCACCATTATGATGAGTGCCTGTATTGCTTCTTTACAAATGAATATACATCCTCTGTCTAGCATTATAGTTAATGAAGATATAATCATTTCCATTCATCAGATTTAATTTTGTAACAGGTATACAGTTAGATTATTCTTAGAATTCTTTTCCTGTTATGAATAGTGAGTTGCAATGAGATGAGTTATCCCATAACGTTATACTGTACCTTAATGTCAAATGAACGTAAGCAAAATACAGGCTTCTAAGTGTCTCTTCGGACTTACATAAATCAGTAGTTTAAAATTATAGCACAGTGTACTGAGCAGAATAGCTCCGGCAGTTTCGCCTGTGGCCCACATTCAGGAGGTCCAGGATGAAACTTCCTCCTGCAGTAGGACAGTCTCCAGTTTACAAACCTGGTCTGATGGGATGTTTTCAGACCACAGTAGGGCAGGATGCCAGTTGTACTGGCCTGCTGGGGAGTTTGCAACTGCTTAATTGTAGGGACCCTACCTTCTGCACTGCGTGGCTCCTTGCAATGGCAGCCCTCTCTCCTCTCACCTTATCCTTCCTCGCAGAGATGCCTCACTTGGGAGCGTAGGTACAATAGACCAAGTTTGCACCTCTGTACCAAATCCCCTCCGAAGCATAGTCCAGTCAGCTAGTGGCAATAGCTTCAAGTTGATGCCTACTACACCAATTTTGTGAATACATCATTCAAATCTGAATCCGAAGACTTAAACACATACAGGTTGTTTTAAAACGACACTGAATAAATATAGCCATTGCATAATTTATAACTTAACTAGTCCAAATTTTGGTGTCGCTGCTTCGAAATTCTCTTAGGTATAATTTTATGCAGAATTAAATATTACATTATTTTGTGATTAGGCAGCGCAGGAACCACTGGTATGTAAACAAAAAAAATGTTATTGGGATGCACCAGCAACAAATCCTTGTTCTTTATCAGTGGCCCTAGCTTCGTTTTCAGGTAATGGGGCAAATGGCAGTTACTTGTAAAAAAGTCGATCATGACTTGGACAGTTCTAAGGTTGCTCATTTTCCTATGATCTTAATTATACAGTATTTTCAACTGGTTACTGAAAAATCAACAGCTTTCTTTTCAGTTACAAATGGTTTATTTAGTATTATTAAACACACATCTACAATTCTTTGATATTGTTCTCTTTTCTTTTTAGCATTTAATGCTTCCATCCTCAACCTCAGTAACATTAACTTTCCTGTAAAAGGTTTAAGTTGCATATGTCCACCAGCTTATTTGCCGTCATCGACTGTTATAACGGAATGTTGGAAAACGTTAAATACCCATAAACAAATAACTAGAGAATAGGTTCTTTATTGCGGTTTCATAAGCCAAATAAATTTTTAATAGTGGAAAGCTACCGTGGAGTATGCCGGTATGTTTATAAACTGCTACAACAGGCGGCACGGTGTGTCACCTACCTGTGATTCCTTTGATAGCATGAAGCATGCAGTGTTGTTCCAGTCACTGCCTAATTCACACTCATTCTGTAGCGGTTTTTTTATGTGACTATATTGGCTGTAAAAACTATCTATATATGTCACACAGAAGCTGAGCAACTACTTCTATACATTCATTCGGTGTCATTACACTCTGTAACAACTGTAAGTTGACTTGAATGATATTTAGCTATATTGTTTTTGGCTTGGATGACATGTTATGACTTGTGATATTTCTGTAGGCTTTGCATGAATGATAGATCTACCTTAAGCTCTAGTCACATTTGTATGGTTTTGAACCTGAAATGACATAAGCTATGCCTTGTTAAGGCTGACTTTCTGTTAAAGCTTTTTACACAAATGTCACATTTGTATGGCTTGGAGCCTGAATGACAGAAAATATGCTTTGTTAAGTTTGATTTATTGCTGAACTTCCTGTCACACATGTCACATTCATACGGTTTTGTACCTGAATGCCATAGAACATGCTTCTTTAAGTCTGATTTCTGATAGAAGGTTGTTTCACAACTGTCACATTTGAATGGCCTTATTCCTGAGTGGCAAAAAGAATGCCTTGCTAAGGCTGACCTTCTGTTGAAGCTTCTTTCACAACTATCACATTTGTAAGGTTTTGAGCCTGAATGAGAGAAAATATGCTGTTTTAAGATTTGCTTACTGCTGAAGCTCTTCTTGCATATGTCGCATTTGTATGGTTTGGTGTCAAAATGGATTAAAGTATGCCTGTTTAGTTCTGTCTTTCTTTTGAAGCTTTTATCACACATATTACATCTGTAAGGTTTTGTGTCTGAATGACTTAAAGCATGTCCTTCTAATAATGACTTGTATTTGAAGCTCTTCATACAAAACTGACACTTATGTAACTGCTTGCTTTTATCAGAAGTCAGATTGTATTCATCTTCTGTATCAAAGTTACGGACACAATTATTATGTCTCTTTGAGCATTCCTTATTAACATTCCTCCCAATAATTGTGTTAACAGCATCAAAATCAACTTCTGGCACTTGCTGACATACATTTTGCAAACAATGGACCACTGAAGTGCAGATACCACTGCCATCATTATAAACTGCTTCAGTCATTAACCTGAAAATGTTTCAATATAAATAACTGTACAGTTTCTTGACAAATGTTAAGTATTTTCTATTTAAATTTATAAACATAAATAACACACCAGTGTAATATCGGGATATCTCTGAGATTCATTTTTTGTACAAGTAAAATGAAGAATTCCAGTCCTAGAAACCTCTTAACATTGTGACGGTAAATCAAATGCATTTCAAGCCCTAATTGAGTCCAGATATCTTTTTAGCAGTGAAAATGAGCTATAAGAAAATTAACTTTCTTCCAATGCCTTGTACTTGTGTTAAAGTATGAAGTCGCACTCATCCTGGCAGAGGTAAACCTAGATTTCATTGCTACACAAATTAATTCAGAGTTTTTAAGAGTTTCTCGATCAACCAACCAAAGAAAACACCAATTTTGGTGTAAACTATGCATATGTATAATAAAACACTGAATACTAACATATTTGTTACTAAATTACAGTGACCAAATTTTAAATTACTGCTTATGTTATAAATTTCTTTGTACAAAAAACTATAAGCAGATCTGTACTAGGAGGTAAGTTAACATAACAAAACAAAATTGGGATATGTTCACTAATACCTTTTTATGCTATTAAGAATGTTTTAGAAAATACATAGAAACATAAACCACAAACCCTGTTTAAAAATTAGCTGGTGT
Organism: Mantis religiosa; assembly: GCA_030765055.1. NCBI lineage: Eukaryota > Metazoa > Arthropoda > Insecta > Mantodea > Mantidae > Mantis > Mantis religiosa. The sequence goes on from CM060953.1 coordinate 203,387,683, forward strand.
ATGCTGGTTAGTTGACTTCTGTTAGTATAGATAGAGTCAAACTGAAAACTTCAATGCCATGACCAGAATTTAAACCAAGAAATCTGCTGGTTTCTGTCCAGTCGCTCTTACCCATTGAGCTACCATGTCCTGACATTAAATTCTCAAACACTTCTAATATTTGAGTAATTTTGTTTTGTGTGCATATGAATGAATGTATATATGTATAGCTGCATAAGCGACTTCTCCGGTTCAAAGTTTCAGGGCGTAGTTTATACTATCAAGCAATAATCATTGTATATGTTGTTACACAAACACATGCTGGAAAGAAACAAACCTCTCTGTCAACATCCGTATGCTCCTCTTATTACAGTATTTCAAAACTAAAGTTTATGGTAGCCTTATGCAGCTGTTTTTGCTCAGTATTTTAGTTATTTATACTCTCTCGGTGTGCAAAGTGTTTAGTTTAGCTATCAAGAGCTAAATGAATGGCACATTTGAAATTGTTAAATTTCAGTGTTAGCCATGGCTTATCCTAGTGATGTGGCAAATAAATTAGCTTGTGTAGGAAGTGTACGGGATTTTTATATCACTTTAGGAAATGTGGAAGACCTTTTGCTGTTTGAAATTATTTGGATATTGAAGGCGATTGTGAGAGGGGTGTTGAGGATAAAATAGCAGTGAGGAAGAAAACGACCCGCTTCCTTCAGGTGTTAGTGAAGAATCAACATTGTGAAGTGGTCATAACACGAACACAAATAGACATATAGACAAATAAACATATTTTCTGCTGTACAGCTAACTTCTGACATCCAACCAACTGACATTTTCACAAAAAAAAAGATTGTTATTGCTGACTTAGTGTCTCTCATTGTTGCGGAAACAAATGTATACGTGAGTATGATGAAGGAAGCCCTGATATCTAAAAGCAGTTTAGGGCTTAAGAGGAAAATTCAGAAGTGGAAAGTATACATGTTATTTGTAAGCCTACATTAGACTTGTACTGATCTACAGATGGCATGTCAGCTGAAATTACGGTCAAATATGGGTGGGGTGGATCAGCTTTTACAAGCTATTCCTCGTTAAAAAAGTATTTTAATACCAGCTGGATGTAACCATACACAGTTGTTTAGTAATTTGCAGAGCTCTAAACTCATAAAAGACAATGACCTACCTGAACTTAAACACATCAATAGCTTGCAGCCTGAGTACTATAACATTCAGAGATCTCTTCATACTGGGGGTAAGAAATCCACCACGACATCACCCCTCATACTTGAGAGAAAACATTCCTAAAAGGATACCACCCACAACCAAAAAAGTTGCAACCATTTCAAAAATGTCTAGTTTGTCCGAAAAAAGAAGTTTGCAAGGTAACCAGTATTATTTGCAATGAATCTGAATGAGCCATATTTGTTTATCCAGGTTTTGAGGTGTACCATTCAAAAACAAATCTTTAAGGGTAAGTTTTCATCCCTTATAGAAATAATTTAAATTTATTGTAGAATGGAAGATTAAAATCACTGGTGTTAAATGAGCATTAACTGCATGTATGTGCAGGACATCTACTATATGTGCAAGATTTCTTGAGCATTCAGGTCCCAAGTCCACATTCGGTAAGTTTTGCCTATTTCCGTAAACACAGATGACAACTCTGAAACTGGAAATGCACTACCCACTGTGATATCTAGTAGCTAATATGCTAAGCTTTCACACGTACCCCATTTCATTTTGAGTGTCATTTTGGTGTAACAGAAAATGTAATTGATGAAATTATTAACACATCAGAGGATACGAGCGATGAAAGTGACGCAGTAGACTTGGAAATCAAAGAATCACAAAGCGAGTGAGTGTTTATAGGTGTCATAATATTTGTTTTCTACTTTTATGTGTTTCATAACGGTAAATATATAAGCATACAGCATATCAGATGGAGTTCAATTGATTGTTGACACATCTCATATCTTCGGCGCATATCTTTGCTTATCTTACCGCAATTTGGCTGAATTGTGTTTTTCTAGGTTGACCACACTGCAGAAACAAAAGCATGTTAGCCCTATCTTCTTCCCCTCTGCCCGCACAACACCGTAAATCCAGCACTCAAGAAATCGTGTGCATATAGTATAACATCCATATCAGTTTAGGGCATTTTAATTTGAACATCATATGACGTCCACATTGGTGAAAGGGTTAACAATTATTGTTCTCCTAAAATCCACATTACTATGCCTGCCTTCTCTACCAGAAAAGTGGCTATAAAGTCTTATTCTAACACTTTCATAATGTTCTGAATAAGGAAAAGCTGACAATACCTTGGAGATTCTGGAAATTGTACATCTTCATATATGCTGTTTTCCTCTGAAAAGGTGTCCTGAAATAAAATAATACAAATAGAATAAATTTTAACATCTAAAATATAATTGAAAAATACTTTGTAAAATAATTTATAAATTTGAATTGTTGAAGCATATGTTGTATTCCTAGTAAGTAGTGCACTTTAGCAGTTATATTAAACTATTTTAGGATCCCTGTTAGGTCAAGTTTTAAACCCCCTTCTTAAATATATGTAATTTGGAATACCACCAAAACTGGTGAGATTGACAAGAATGACTATGGAATTGACAAGATGCCGCCGTTCACTCAATTATAAAGTTTGTAAAGGTCGTCCAAAATCCCTTGTGCCAGAGAACATTGATGCTGTGCAAAAATTAATAATGCAAGATCGTCATGTGACATATTGTGAGATTGAAGCAACCCTAGGCGTTAGTTTCACCAGCAAATATAAGATATTACATGATTATTTAGCCGTTAAAAAAATTTGCTTTACGCAATCTCAAAAAGATGCTCATGTTGATTGGTGTACAAAAATGCTCAAGAAATGCAATGGCAGTGCCTCAAAATATGCATATAAGATTGTAATAGGTGATGAATCATGGAACTATGTGTATGAGCCATAACGTAAACAGCTGTCGACTGTATGGGTGTTTAAGATGAAGCAAATCCAACAAAAGTTGTTCGAAGCAAATGGTCTCCTGTTTTTTCAGCAAAACTGGCCATGTGGCAACAGTGTCTTTAGAGGAACGTAAAATAGTCAGTGCCGAATGGTACACAACCATTTGTTTGCCGGAAGATTCCGGTTAAGTAAGGAAAACAAACAAGAACCATAGGATCGTTCTTCATCGAGACAATGCAAATGCACACACATCTCGTCTAACAACAGAGTATTTGAAGGCTCAAAATATCAAACTGATGAGTCATCCACCATACAGTCCTGATTTAGCACCCAATGACTTCTTTTTGTTTCCGAACATCAAGAATAAATTGCGTGGACAACGATTTTCGTCAGCAAAAGAAGCTGTTGACGCCTTCAAAAACAATGTTTTGGAGATGTCTCAAGAAGACTGAAATAAATGCTTTGACAAATGGTTCAAACAGATGCAAAAGTGTATTGATCATAGAGGAGAATATTTTGAGCAGCTTTCAATCAGAAATTACTTTGTTTTAATTATTAGGCTCAAAATATAAATAGTGCCCCTCGTAACTTAAAACTTCACAAGAATTTCTCGTTTTGTGTATGACGTGATTAGTGTTTCAGAGCGCTGCTCAGTGATCGGAGCAAATTAACAAAAACAAATGCTATTTAAATATACTTACAGTTGTATTTAAAAGCGCCACATGAAATGAAAAATAAAGTTACTTCGCACGGTACAGAGACTTCACATGATAAAATCTGTCAGTGCTTCGTAACTATCGAAGAGTCACGATTACTCCCGGAAATCTACGAAGATTGATATTCAAGGTTACGAGTGAGTAAATACAGTAATGAATGAATTCGTGGAAATGGTCACTCGGATCTAAGCAATTGTCAAATTGTACGCAGCACCGCGGATGTTACCAGAGCAAATAACATATTGTTTGTCATTAATTTTATGGTTTTTGTCCTGAAATTGTGGAGGAAGCGAGCTTCACCAACGGTTATTATGTACTAAAGTAAAAATTATGATTTCCTAGGTAAAACTGTTACCTCCTTGTTTATTTTTAATTGTGGAACAAACTCGAACTTTGTTTCTGAATGATGAATTGAGTCTGCCGTCTTATTCTCCCACCAATCTTCTTCCTTGATTTCTAATTTAACATCCACTAGATCGCTACACCTCCCAAAATTCTTCTGACCTTGTAATTTATTGTTCACATCACTATGTGAAGCTACAGGTTCTTCCAACTGAAGACTTATTTCTTGATTCATGTTTGGCTTCATCCCATATGAATTATCGTATGACATTCTGAATCACGTATCATTAGGTACTGCTTTCAAAGCCTTGATTCTTCCGTGGGGGGTCAAAGTATTTCTTATATTGCTCGTTATTCAGCCTTGGCTTTGCACAGCTTTGCTTTACAAAAATATTAAGTCGGTAGGCTTTATGGCCCTATGCAGTAAAACATAATGCTGGCAGCAAATTCATTTCTTCATATAATCAACAGCGAATCACATTCCGCAAGTACCAAATCTTCACGCTAGCAGAAACACATTAAAACAACACGATCAAGAAACATCTTATAACGAGTAGATGCTCTGTTTTCCTCAATCACAGTGCTCCCTTTATGTTACCATTACGTTACGAAACTGATGGGTGCTACTTCCAACTGGCAGTGCCTGATGCAGCTTCTTCGAGTTTGAAGATTACTGAAGAATTACACTATATTTAGACTTCATATAAGATGGATGTAAAAATAGAAATTAAAGAAGAACGTTGGTAGTAGCGTAAAACAGCTGAACAAAGACATGGAACGCAAAAAACGTGTGAAATCGCTCTCTTGTTGAATATCAATAAAAAGGTAAAGTTTATTGCAGAAATCTGTGTAATGTTCAGTTCGATTTGTATTTGCTGATAAGGGGATGCAGTTGTATTGTAGCAATAATTTTATTAGCCAAATTCACCAAGCATTCTTCATTATTTTTCCCTTCTCGCAATTTGCGTGGGACTTCGTGGGTTCGTAGAATTAAAAGGCCGAGTTGCAGAAATTAAAAATCCCCTTTATTTTCGTCGAAATACACTGTTCAATTCTCACGTAAAAACATTACATCGCATAACAACAATCTTCCAAGGTCGAGGACAATAACAAACACTTCACAGCTGAATCTCGTTTTACACACAACTCTTGTTACACAACAACAACTATGCTTTACAACTGTCCTGCTGGCGTGTCACAATCCCTTATATATCACATTAATAATTACCAGACTGTTTTGTTGATCACTATATGTTTTTGGAAAACAAGGCATCTAATGACGTAATCCGAAAATTCTATCACATTCTACACGCGTAACTTAATCTATGTCGGCGAGGCCTTTACGTCATTTATCTTAAGAGCTATGTTTATCTGCTTATGCATGGCTCATTATTACCATGAAACTTTATCCGTCGACTGTTTCCTTAGTTGTACCGAAACTTTTATGCCTGTTGCCGTGACAATATATTTGTCACATTTGATGCACATTGTTGTGCATTTTCCCCTTTAAATATAAGTAAATTAACATGTATTTCATACAAGTCTCTGTCCCAGTGACTTGAAATTAATGAATAATGAGTCTATTGTCACCCTGGTGGTAGACTCGCGAAGCTGATAAAAAAATGATGGCCGATCGTTACCGGAAATGAGAGACAGTTGAATGTAGAGTAGAGGAAAAAAAACAGTTTAAGGTTAGCTAGCAAACTGTAATGGTGACGAATGTATTCGAGGAGAATAAAGTGTAGTTTTTGTGTCTCGTAACCTCGTTTTATTATCTCACGAACCCACAAAGTCACAACTGGTGTCAGGAGTGGGATAACATCACCGAACATTATGGCCATGGAATCGGCATTGGAAATGCTTTTGCAGAAGATGAACGAATTAACAGCGAAGTCGGAAGCGGCAAACAACAACTTGGCCGCGAAGATGAACGAGTTAACAACAAAAACAGAAGCGGCAAATAACAACCTGGCCGCAGAGTTGAAAGAAATAAAGACCGAATTGACCACAGAAATGAAGGCAGCGAACGACAGTCTGGCCACGGAAATGAAGGAGGCGAACGAGGTCCTCGCCGCCAAATTTGAGGAACAGTTGGCCGGCGTGAGGGATGACGTGACGGAGCTGGGCAAGCGGATGGGCCAAGTGGACGAGCGCGTCGAGGACCTGGCGAACCGCTTCAATGACCTAGAGGAAAAGGCCGACAACGCCAAGTCCCTGAAATCCATGGTTGAAGACGTCGAAGACCTCGCGAACCGCGTAAACAACCTGGAGGGAAAGGCCGACAGCAGCGTCAAGTCCCTGAACGCCATGGTGGAGGACGTCGTCGGCAGGAGACTGAAGGATTTGAAGGCTGACGCACCGGGACGCGACACAACATCGGCGCGCGTCAAACCTCCGAAATATGACGGCGCGTCAACATTCGAGGTCTTCCGCCGCCAGTTCGACACAGTGGCCAAGCACAACAGATGGTCACCGGAGGAGGAGGCCACACAGTTAATAGCCCGCCTCCAGGGACGGGCCACGGAAATCCTAAACGCGGTGCAGACGGCGGCACCCAAGGACATCTGGGAGGCCCTGGAGAATCACTTCGGGAACCACCGCTTAGCCGCAGCATACCGCAGCCAGCTAAAGGCAAGGTAGCAGCAGCCGGGGGAGACGCTGCAGGAGTTCGCCATAGCGATCGAGCAGCTGGCTAGCAAGGCCTTGGTTGACCTGCCACTGGAGTTCGTATCCCGGGAAGCCGCCTACAATTTTGTCGACGGGGTACGGGACACGGAGATTCGTCAGCGCCTAATGCTCGGCGAATATAAAACCATCCACGAGGCGCTGACAGCGGCATTAAGGATGGAGGCGGCCAAGGTAGCATCTATCCCGGCGTCGAGAACGAGGAGTGTCCGCTACGCCGGAGACAGAAGACCAGCTGAGGGACGCCGGCGAACACCTAGCGGCCTGTGTTGGGGGTGTGGACAGCCCGGACACCTGCGGAGAGACTGCCCACACCAGGAAGAGCAGCCGGAAAACGAGTAAGGGCCGTCGTGGAGAGGGGTACGTCGGCGCCATTACCACCATCCCCTCGAGTGACAATCCGCGCCGTCAGCCGGCGGATGGATGACAACCTCATCGCGGACGGCTGGGTAAGAGGAAAGCCGTGCCGCGTGCTGGTGGACACCGGGGCGGCCGTAACCATCATCAGACCTGACGTGGCGAAGGGTTTGCCGACGAGGAAGCCGAGCCGACCATACGAGCTTGTGACAGCATAGGGCGACACCATGCCTGTGGAGAAGGAGGCCCTACTGGAGCTGAACTTGGGACGGAGTGCCGTGCGTCTGTGGGTGTTCGTCGCGAAGGTGGCTGAGGAGGTGATTCTGGGACTGGATGCCCTCAGGAGCCACGGGGCGACGGTCGACGTCGGCAGGAAGGTCCTGAGGCTCAACGAAGAAGAGGTTATACTCCGTCAACCAGAAGAGCGCCTTGGAATTGGCAGGGTCATCTTGAGCGAAGACGTGGGTGCCCCGAGGAAAGATGTTGGCGGTACACCTGGATCGCCTGGCCCGCTACGAAGGCGCTGTTCGGGACGACCAGCCTTGAGGAGGGAGCAGTATCACCCTGGTGGTAGACTCGCGAAGCTGATAAAAAAAATGATGGCCGATCGTTACCGGAAATGAGAGACAGTTGAATGTAGAGTAGAGGAAAAAAACAGTTTAAGGTTAGCTAGCAAACTGTAATGGTGACGAATGTATTCGAGGAGAATAAAGTGTAGTTTTTGTGTCTCATAACCTCGTTTTATTATTTCACGAACCCACAAAGTCACACTATTTACACAGTGCTAATCGTGAGAACAGTCAAATAATGACAAATCGATACCCACTTTGTGAACTTCCTTTAAGATATATTAAATTCTTTCTCGTGCACAATGATATCAAGAAGAGGAACGTTGTGCCGGACATTACTTCATTATGCAGTCGCTATGTACAGGAAATGTGCTTTGGGCCGGAATGATTGCCTAACAGTTGGTACTCTGCCGTCCTAAGTCCAAAGGATGTTTCAAGTTTATATTTAAGTTTGATTTATGAGTCACTATGTTTACACTCAAACTTCACTTACTTGTATAATTGAAACGTTTTCAAGATCATTCGATCTCATCCTCAGCTGTTTGGTGACTAAATGAACCTTCCTCTTCTTCCACTACTACGGAGCTCCGATCACTCTGCCATCTGGTGTTATGGGCACTAAGTTTTAATACTTCATTTAATGCCGGGATTTCAAAATTTATAGCTTTATCACGGTTTTTGTTTATGAATATTTTTTCCCAAATATCCAATTCTATGGGTGTACTTAAAGATTTTAACAGTTTAATGTTGTGGCCAACATTGTGGTTTTCTGTCCAAAAATGGTGTGAAACTGCAGATTTTTCTGCTCCGTAGTAGTGGAAGAAGAGGAAGGTTCATTTAGTCACCAAACAGATGAGGATGAGATCGAATGATCTTGAAAACGTTTCAATTATACAAGTAAGTGAAGTTTGTAAACATAGTGACTCATAAATCAAACTTAAATATGAAGAATACTTCACTGTTAATAATGCTTCTGCTTTTAATATTTATGATGTTTCAAGTTATCAAATAGTTATGCCCGCCTCTGTAGGGTGGTGGTAGCATGTCTGCCTCACGTTCAGGAGGTCACGAGTTCGTATCTAGGTCAGGATGAGTTAACTGGATAAGGCTTTTAGTGGGTCTTCCCTTATCCTGAAAGATGGCTGTCAGATAACTAAGTTCTATGGATCTTAGAGGGACATGAATCTTAGACTTGATCGTGCCTTGTTAGGGCCTGCAGCCTCTCACATGTGTATGATAGATGTTGACAGTATCAGCAGGGATAATTACACTCTTCATGGTCTACACCTAAATTCTAGAGGCAAAGAGAAGTTGTCACTTCTGATTGCTGACAGATTTAAAGGCAAAATTCCTGTTGTTGCAAGTAGAAGGTCTTTTTTAGGTTAAACCAATATAAGCCCAGTAACTCTAGGCAAATTAAATCAATCATCCCTAATAGCTTCATGACAATAAATTCAATTAAAAGTACTCCTCTCAAGAACAATAGTAATGATAATAATATCAATAATATTAATAATAACCACTGTCTATCTGTATTTCATCAAAACATAAGAGGCATAAGAAACAAATTAGATGAACTAGCTATTAATCTGCATACTGAAATTGAACTACCACATGTTTTATGCCTTTCTGAACATCACTTGACACAGCAGGAATTTAAGCCAATTTCATTGCAAGGGTACTCTTTAGGAGCAGAATATAGTAGAAAAAAATTACATAAAGGTGGAGTTTGTATATATGTTAGAAATGATCTGCTCTTTAAAGCTTTAGATTTATCCAGATTTTGCTATGAAAAAGACCTCGAACTCTGTGCAGTTCAGTTAATTGGAAGTAATTTGAACTTAGTCATAGTAGCCATTTATCGATCTCCCTTAGGAAGTTTTCAAATTTTTAAAAATCAATTAGAATATGCTCTGAACTTTCTATTTAAAACAAAAAGAGAAATAATCATTTGTGGTGACATAAATGTAGATTATCTGAAATCAAGTCTTCAAAGGGAACAGCTTAGCTCTTTATTTACCACACACCACATGACACATACAGTTAACTTTCCAACAAGAATCCAAAATAATTCATCCACAGCTATTGATAACATATTTGTAAATTCAGATATAACTAAATTTTGCTCTGTCTCATCAAAAACTAATGGACTATCAGATCATGATGCACAAATTCTAAGGATTGATAAGATAAATTTAAAACTCAAACCTAAATACACATATATTAAATATAGGGAAATAAACGAAAATACTCTGAATGAATTTAGTAAGAACCTTAAACTTGAATCTTGGAAACAAACTTATGAGGTTAATGGAACCAACAACAAATATAATAGCTTTCTTCAATGCTTTAAAACTAAGTTTGAATTCTGCTTCCCATCCAAGTATAAAAAAACATTTAACTTTAAAAAAGACAATTCCTGGCTCACTTTAGGAATTAAAACCTCATGCAGGCACAAAAGAGAACTATATCAGCAAGTTAGAATCAGTAACAATTTGCATTTAAAAAAGTACTACAAAAAATATTGTAAACTTCTAAAGAAGGTAATAATAGCAGCTAAAGTATTGCATTATAATAAACTAATTCAAAACTCAGACAATAAAATAAAAACCACTTGGAATATAATAAAAAATGTGACACGTAAACACTCATCAGAAAATTGCCCAATAACACTCAATGTTGACAATCATGAAATTGCCAAACCTCTTGTAGTTGCAGAATTGTTTAACAGATTCTTTTTGGATGTAACAAAAAAATTAAATATTAATTATGGAAGTAAAGATGCAGCGCTAGAATTTCTAAGTTCAAGTTTCACAAACAATGTACCTACATTTAAAATCAGTTTAACTACACCTTCCGAAATAAATAAAATTATTGACTCTTTAAAAATGAAGAATTCTTCCGGTTATGATGAAATAACTACAAAAATCCTAAAATCTTGCTCCTCACAAATTAGCATTCCCCTTAGTTATTTATGTAATGAGTCTCTAAAGACTGGTATTTTCCCTGACAGAATGAAATACTCAGTTGTTAAACCTCTTTTCAAAACAGGCGAACGCAATAATGTTTCAAATTATAGACCAATATCTCTCTTGCCAATATTTTCAAAAGTTCTTGAAAAAGTAATGTTCACCAGACTGTATAAACACCTTGAATGTAACAACATACTTGTCAGTGATCAGTTTGGATTCAGAAAAGGAATATCGACTAATAATGCAACTTACAAGCTTACACATGAAGTGTTGACTGCCTTAAATGATAAAAGACATGTAGGTGGAATTTTTTGTGATCTAGCAAAGGCTTTTGATTGTGTTAATCATGACATTCTTATAGCAAAACTGGAATTCTATGGGATAAAAAATGAACATTTAAGATGGTTTGTATCATATCTAAATGAAAGAAAACAGAGTGTTGAAGTAGCTGTCAGTGATATTGGTTATGAAAAACAAACTTCGAACTGGAAAATAGTAACTCATGGAGTACCCCAAGGTTCCGTGTTAGGGCCTTTATTATTTCTTATCTATATAAATGACCTCTCACTTTATATAAAGGGCATTGCAAGTACAGTTCTTTTTGCTGATGACACTAGTGTCCTGGTGACCAGTACAAATTTAAACGAGTGTACAATTAAAATGAATTATGGTTTGAACTGTATGTCATGCTGGTTTAAAGCAAACAAATTATCTGTGAATCTAGACAAAACAAAAGTGGTCAAATTTATAACCTGTCGTACATCACATACTGAAATAGAAATCGGGATTAATGATATGTTATTAGAAGAAATTGACAGCATAAAATTTCTGGGCCTTCATGTGGACAGATGTTTAGATTGGAAAGCTCACATAAATTATATCTTACCTAAACTTAGCTCTGCCTGTTATGCTATCCGAGAGCTGGTTAATGTGAGTTCTATTGACACACTTAAATTGGTATATTATGCATACTTTAACTCTATTATGGAGTATGGAATATTATTTTGGGGCAACTCAGTAGAAAGTAAAAAAATATTCCTTATGCAAAAGAGGGTTATAAGAATCATTACTAACACCCACACCAGATACTCCTGTAAAGATCTTTTTACAAGATTGAAGATATTAACGCTTCCTTGCATGTATATATTCTCGATCCTAAAATTCTTTGTATGCAATCGTGCCTTATTTGCAACAAATAATGTAATTCACAAAATAAACACTAGACAAAAGTATAATATCCATTATCCCAGTGCTAAACTTTCTTGCTTCCAGAAAGGTGTGCATTATGAAACTATCAAAATATTTGGCGCACTTCCTAATGTTCTTAAAGAAAAAGTTGATAATTTCGGTGCTTTTAAAAAAGCTGTTAGAGAGTACCTTTGCTCAAAATCTTTTTATTCTGTACAAGATTATCTGAATGACAAATTATCCTGATAATGCTTCTGTAGCTCTATAAGTAGTATTTAACTATTCCAATGACAAATCATTACTTATAAATATTTGATGCAAGCTGAAAGTTTATTTTTAATCTATATGTATTTAATAAATAACAAGAATGGTATCCATTGCAAAAAGGTTGAGACGTACTGGCATAAGCCAAGTGAAAGCTGGTTTAAAAAGTGTTTCATTTTGTATCAAATATAATTATCCCTGCTTTGTTTTCCATATTGTTGTTCATATTGCCTGTGTACTATAATATATGTCTTATGTTAACTTTTGTACATATATATACTATTAAACTTTATACCTCTAGACATGTTCAATGTTCACAGCCTTTTCTGGCTACAAATGAACCTACTGAACGCAAATCAATCTAATCTAATCTAATCCTGGACTCATTTGAACTTCATTTCATTCATCATCCAGTACATTACGTTAGAGGATGCTAATTATAAAATGTCAAATAGCTATAGATTAAAATGAATTAACGTGTAAAGCAAAGTCTAAGAGTATTCAGTACGGTCATAAATGGTAAAATTTTCATAATTTAGATTTTCGTTTCTTCTTTTTCTCCATATTTTAACGATTATATAAAACACTTTACAATTACAGTATATAATTTTCAGTTTCTAAGATGTATTGCAATTGCAGAAAGATATCGAAATTACAGCAAAGTGACCTAAAAATTGAAACATTCATATCTTCTATCCTATAAAAAATATTGAAATGAAACTTTCAATATCTTTAGGGATGTTTATTTCTCTTTGGGAAATTTTTGCATTGGCTAGCTTACTACAACATGGCTGCCAGTTATTTGTATTCCTTTTTGTCGCTTTGTCTTGCACTTTTTGTATTTCGTGGTGAAAAGTGGAAGTTTTGCTTATCCCTGTATTTATATATTAATACTTAAAATACTTAGAAGTGTGAGATCATTCAAGAAATGGAAAAGTATTGTGACTTTGTGGGTTGGTAGAATTTAAAGTCCAATTTGCCGAAATTCTAAATGTTCTTTATTTCCGTAGATCTCTCTCTCTCTCTCTCTCTCT